>CM052656.1:9943741-9989461 GCA_028533165.1 Leontopithecus rosalia | reverse complement strand
ATTTTTCTATTATTAATTTGAACAATTAATAACAAGTACCAGCTCGGCTGGGGAGACCCCCACCCAGGCGGCGCTGAAGGCAATGAGAGGCAGATGCCCAGATAGAACAGCAGAGTGGGTCTTTCCGGGGGCCAGCAGCCTATCGAGCTGAGAGCCTCAGCGGCTGCCAGCATTCCAGGCTGAAGGCCCCCAGCAGATTCTGATCCACATAGTCTCTCTTAGCAGGTGATTATTATTAATAAACACGTGTTCTGTATTTAGTCATACCGCAAAAATATTCCAGGTAGGCAGCTGTTACCCGCTTACCACTAGTTGCAAACTAAAAGGTATCCTCCACAAGGGAGCCATGGGGGCAGGGTAAACTTCATGTTTCTCAACAAATTAGTACTTTAGTTATTCTCTGGTTACAAAAGTAGTATATGCTCAAATGATTATTCCTCAAATCAGGATAATCATTTGAGGGGCAGAGAGAGAAAGCCAGGATTGGAGAAGAAAGACATGGGTCATTTAGAGTGATGGCATGGCTGGGCATAGTGGCTCATGCCTGTAATCCCAGCACCTTGGGAGGCCAAGGTGTGTGGATCACTTGAGGTCAGGAGTTTGAGACCAGCCTAGCCAATATGGTGAAACACTGTCTCTACAAAAATACAAAAATTAGCTGGGCATGGTGGTGGGCGCCTATAATCTCAGCTTCTTGGGAGACTGAGCAGAAGAGTCCTTTGAACCCAAGAGGCAGAGGTTGCAATGAGCCGAGATCACTCCAGTGCACTCCAGCCTGGGCAACAAAAGCAAAACTCCATCTCAAAAAAAAGAACAATGGCAATGTCTTATTCTTGACCTAGGTCGTAGTTACACAGGTTGACTTTGTAATTATTACTTAAATTACATCAGTACACTTTGTGCACTTGTTTGTATGCCTATTCTATGTCACAATGAAAAGATTATTACCATTTCACATTATTACTGTTGAAAATTTGGAAAGCAAATGTTTTGCCTGATTAAAGATGAATAAGGATAAATGTTTGCAACATCTGATCATATCAGTGAGTTTTTATTTGAGTGGTAGGTTTTCAAATTGTGAGGAAAATGGAAAAATAGTATTGGTTAATATATCTTTGTTGAACAAACCTTTTGCCTTTTGTTGGATAAAACAAATTTCAAGACGCTGCCAGCAGGTGGCGGAATAAAACAAGATTTAATCTTGTAGCCCAAAAAGCAAATCAAAACAAAAACGTAAGCAGCAGCCAGCCCTTTACCTAGTCTTTGGGAAACATTTCTTGTAAACTTCCCAGCCGTATCTGCCATAATAAAAAATAACTTGGTAAATAGGGCCTCATAGAGAACTTTCATTTTATTTTTTTGAGACAGATCTTGCTGTTGCCCATGCAGTGGCATGATCTTGGCTCATTGCAACCTCTGCCTCTTGGGTTCAAATGACTCTTCTGCTCAGCCTCCCAAGTAGCCGAGATTACAGGCGCCCACCACCACGCCCAGCTAATTTTTGTATTTTTGTAGAGAGGGTGTTTCACTATATTGTATAGGCTGGTCTCAAACTCCTGACCTCAAGTGATCCTCCCACCTTGGCCTCCCAAGGTGCTGGGATTACAGGCATGAGCCACCTCGCCCAGCCTTAAAGGGGTAATTTTTATGGCATGTAAATGATGTATTAGTAAAGGTGTTTTTTGTTTTCTTTTTTGAGACAGAATATTGATGTGTCGCGCAGACTGGATGGAGTGCAGTGGCGCGATCTTGGCTCACGGCAACCTCTGCCTCCTGGGTTTAAGCAAGTCTCCTGCCTCAGCCTCTGAAGTAACTGGAATTACCGGCATGTGCTATCACGCCCGGCTAATTGTTGTGTTTTTAGTAGAGATGGGGTTTCACCATGTTGGCCAGGCTGGTGTTGAACTTCTGACCTCAAGTGATCCACCTGCCTCAGCCTCTCAAAGTGCTTTACAGGTGTGAGCCACCACACCTTTCCAAAACATTATTTTATTATATTTTTTGGGGAGTACCAAATTTCTTTATTTGAAGGAATGTTTAAGTGGATGTTTTGGTACAACTTATAGAAAAGGTAAAGGAAACCCCAACATGCATGCACTGCCTTGGTGACCAGGGAAGTCACCCCGTGGCTGTGGGGAAATTAGCCTAAGGCTTAGCTTTCATTGTCACTGTCTCCCAGGGTGTGCTTGTCAAAGAGATATTCCGCCCAGCCAGACTGGGGTGCTCCCATCTTGCGCAAGTTGGCCACGTGCTCACCCAATTCTTTGATGGATTTCACCTGCTCATTCAGGTAATGCGTCTCAGTGAAGTCACACGAATGGGGGTCATGTTTGTCAGTGGCCAGTGTGTGCAGTTCCAATAGTGGCTGATTCACATTTTTTCCCAAATGTAATGCACACTCCATGGCATTCAGCCCGCTCTCCCGGTCATCATGGCCTGGCTTCTTGATATCCTGGAGGAAGATGCGGCCACCTCGTTGGTTCTGCAGCTTCATCAGTTTCTCGGCATGTTCCCTCTCCTCATGAGATTGGTGAAGAAAGGACCTGGCAAAGTTCTTCAAAGCCGCATAATCGCAGTCAAGGTAGCAAGACATGGACAGGTAGATGACGTAGAGCTCCATGTTGATCTGGCGGTTGATGGCGGCCTCTTGAGTCGCGGTAGTAGTTCTGGCGCACCTGTGAGAGGGACGCGGTCGTCATGGCGGCGGCTAAGGAGAGGCGGGGGCAGCAGTGGCTGCGCAGCGCTGCAGCGGCAGCCGGGGCCTTGGGGCGGTCCGAGGGCCCAGCGCGGTGTGGAGGTGACGGGAGGGCTGGCTGTGGGCGGCCGGCCAGGGTTGGGGACGAGCACCGAGTTCCGTCCAAGCACTGCTGAAGCAGGAAACCGTGACGATTCTCAGCAAAGAACCTCTCCGAAACATTTATTTTTAAGAAAACACAAATACCTAGTGCTGACATTATGCCAGGCACTTTGCCTGCCTGTGTTATTATATTTCATCCTCGGAACGATCCCACAAGGAGGAGTTAATTTCTTTCTTATAGGGGCAGGTAAATGAAGAATTCTCCTGCAAGCACTAAAATTGGGATTTCTTTTTTGCCCAGGCTGGAGTACAGTGGCACGATTTTGGCTCACTGCAACCTCCACCTTCTGGGTTCACGTGATTCTCCTGCCTCAGCTCCCAAGTAGCTGGGACTACAGGCACATGCCACTAAGTCCAGCTAATTTTTTTTTCCCCCGAGACGGAGTTTCGCTGTTGTTACCCAGACTGGAGTGCAATGGCACGATCTCGGCTCACCGCAACGTCCGCCTTCTGGGTTCAAGCAAGTCTCCTGCCTCAGCCTTCCGAGTAGCTGGGACTATAGGCGCGCACCACCACACCCAGCTAATTTTTGTATTTTTAGTAGAGACCGGGTTTCACTATGTTGACCAGGATGGTCTCCATCTCTTGACCTCATAATCCACCTGCCTCGGCCTCCCAAAGTGCTGGGATTATAGGCGTGAGCCACCTCGCCCGGCCCTAATTTTTGTATTGTTAGTAGAGATTGGGTTTCACCATGTTGACCAGGCTAGTCTCAAACTCCTGATTTCAGGTAATCTACCTGCCTTGGCCTCCTGAAGTGCTGGTATTACAGGCATGAGCCACCATGCCTGGCCTAGAGCTGGAATTTGAACTCAAGTCTGTCTTCCTTAGCTAAGCAAATCACATAGTCTCTGTCCAATCTGAACTTACTCCTCAGGATGTGTATCACTACATAAGGACATAAAGGACATTTTGATATTTGAACAGTTAACATTAATCAAATGAAATTTATTAGATAGTACCTGCTTTTTACATTATAAACCTGTGATCGACAAGGTAGTGGCTTTAAATTTCTACTAAACACCTGAACACCTTGCAATAAAAATTCCATTAATTTACATGATAAACCATTTATGTTACACTAAATTTACCCAGTCTTTTGTAGGACACATGAATGATCATATAACTTTTTTTTTTAAGACAAGGTCTCACTCTCTTACCCAGACTGGAGTGCAGTGGCACTACCTTGGCCCACTGCAACCTTTACCTCCTACTTTCAGGTGATTCTCCTGCCTCAGCCTCCCAAGCAGCTGGAACTACAAGCATGCACCACCATGCCCAGGTAATTTTTGTATTTTTTGTAGGGACAGGGTTTTGCCATGTTGCCCAGGATGTTCTCAAACCCCTAGGCTCAAGCGATCCTCCTGCCTGGCCTCCCAAAGTGCTGGGATAACCTGATCATATAACTTTAATCAGTTGTACACATTATTTTTGGTCCTGCTTTTTTTTTTTTTGAGACAGAGTTCCACTCCTTACCCAGGCTGGAGTGCAATGGCGCGATCTCGGCTCACCACAACCTCCGCCTCCTGGGTTCAGGCAATTCTCCTGCCTCAGCCTCCGGAGTAGCTGGGATTACAGGCACGTGCCACCATGCCCAGCTAATTTTTTGTATCTTTTAGTAGAGACGGGGTTTCACCATTTTGACCAGGATGGTCTCGATCTCATGACCTCGTGATCCACCCGCCTCGGCCTCCCAAAGTGCTGGGATTACAGGCTTGAGCCACCGCGTCCGGCCTGGTCCTGCTTTTTTTTTAACATGACTTATTGTAGCTGTTTACAGGTATTCATTTAATTCCCATAATTATCATTTTAACAGCTGTATGGCATGATGTGATATAGACTATAGTTCAGCAAACTGTTTCCCTACTGCGGGCATTGAGGATTTATCCACTGTGTGGCTGATCTGAAAAGTGCTGCTGTCAACATCTTTGGACAAATGGCTTGCTATAATTTTTGGGACTATTTTGAGCAAGGGCATTTGTTGGAAGTAGAAGAAGGAAAAGTCCAAGGAATTTTAACTTCTCTTTGGACAGGTGCCCTTGTTTTTAGAATTGGCTCTTGGCATTTTGCTTTGCCAATAGTAGCACAGCTGCTATTAATTGTAGTTACATGATCTTGGGTAAATTCCTTCACCTCTCTGCACCTTAGACTCTAGCACTGCTTGGTAACTTGTAGAATTACAGAATCCTGGGCCTCTCCTAGAACCTACTGAATCAGAATCTGGATTTTAGCAAGATGCCCAGGTGGTGATTCATGGGCACAATAAAAGTCAGAGAGGCTGGGCACAGTGCTTCACACCTGTAATCCCAGCACTTTGAGAGGCTGAGATGGGAGGATCACTTGAGCCAGGAGTTTGAGACTAGCCTGGGCAACAGAACGAGACCCTGTCTCTACAAAAAATAAGAGTCAGCCAGGCATGGTGGCGAACTTGTATTCCCAGCTACCAGGGAGGCTGAGGGGAGAGGACTGCTCAAATCCGGAGGGTGGAGGCTGCAGTGAGCCGTGATCGTACCACTGCACTCCAGCTTGGATGACAGAGAGACCTTGTCTCAAAAAAAAAAAAAAAAATAGAAAAAAGGCCAGGCGCCATGGCTTACGCCTGTAATCCCAGCACTTTGGGAGGCAGAGGCGGGTGGATCACGAGGTCAAGAGATCAAGACCATCCTGGTCAACATGGTGAAACCCTGTCTCTACTAAAAATACAAAAAATTAGCTGGGCATGCTGGCGCGTGCCTGTAATCCCAGCTACTCAGGAGGCTGAGGCAGGAGAATTGCCTGAACCCAGGAGGCAGAGGTTGCGGTGAGCCGAGATCCCGCCATTGCACTCCAGCCTGGGTAACAAGAGTGAAACTGTGTCTCAAAATAATAATAATAATAATAATAATAATAATAAATAAATAAATAAAGTGCTTTGGGCAAGAACCAGGACAGGGCAGCAGCCTAGACAAACCTGATACCTGGCACCTGAGTGGCTGCTCAGATCGGGGTGGCTGGCTGGTGCCATCTCCAGAGGGGTTCCTGAATAATGCACGTGGAATCCTGACCCAACAGAGAGAAGCGTCCCTCAGATTTGCAACCTGACCACCTGGCTGGCCTTTCCATGGCACTTGCCTGGATCTCCCTGGGAGGCAGGGCCAACCTCCCCTACCCAGAGGCAGCTTGGGGCCGAAGGACCTGTTTAGACTGCAAGCTGTAAGCAGAGGTGAAGGGGTATCTGCTTCCCAAATCCTCTGCTTGCTAACATTCTATTCTTCCTTCAAGGCCTGTGTTTTCATAGTCCCAGTGAAATGAATCATTTTCTGTTTTTTCTTTCTTTTTTTTTTTTGAGACGGAGTTTTGCTCTTGTTACCCAGGCTGGAGTGCAATGACACAATCTTGGCTCACCGAAACCTCCACCTCCCCGGTTCAAGTAATTCATTCTCCTGCCTCAGCCTCCCAACAAGCTGGGATTACAGGTATGTGGCACCACGCCCAGCTAATTTTGCATTTTTCTTTTCTTTTCTTTTCTTTTTTTTTTTAACTGTAGAGGGGACTATCATTGACTGACATAATTTTGCATTTTTAGCAGAGATTTGGTTTCTCCATGTTGGTCAGGCTGGTCTCAAACTCCTGACCTCAGGCGATCTGCCCACCTCACCCTCCCAAAGTGCTGGGATTACAGGTGCCAGCCACCTCACCTGGCCCTTTTTCTGTTTTTTCACCATTCAAGTGATTTAGCTGGTTTTAGAATCTTCACAACATTGGTTCATTCTCTTCATGACATTGTATTGGGAGTCTTAAATGCTCCAGAGACCAGCAGGTAACATAAACCCACGATGGAGGCCTGTGCAAGACTACTGGGAATAGTGGGGACTACGCAAGAGGCAGGGTCCATGAAATGGCACTAGCTGTTCCTGTGTTCCAGCCAATCACCATGCAGTGTGACGAGATCTTCCCCTTTTGTTTTTTCTGAGATGGAGTTTTGCTCTTGTTGCCCAGGCTGGAGTGCAATGGTGTGATCTTGGCTCACCATAACCTCCACCTTCCAAGTTCAGGCGATTCTCCTGATTCAGCCTCCTGAGTAGCTGGGATTACAGGCATGTGCCACCATGCCCAGCTAATTTTGTATTTTTAGTAGAGATGGGGTTTCTCCATGTTGGTCAGGCTGGTCTCGAACTCCTGCCCTCAGGTTGTCTGCCCACCTTGGCCTCCCAAAGTGCTGGGATTATAGGCATGAGCCACTGTGCCTGGCCAGATCTTCCCATTTTTCAAAAGAAAGTACTAGGAAAGAGGAATTTTTAGAGTTACTAAAATACAGAAGTAGAAAGAGGAGGAGGAAAGAGGAGGAGAAAAAAATGCAGGGAAAGAGAAAGAGAAAGAAAACCCAACAAGGTAAAATCCACAATGTCTAACATTCAATCAACAATAAACAGGCAAACATGCTGGAAAATGCCACTACCAAAGAGGGCAAAAATACATCAACTGAAACCAATCCAAAAGTGACAGATATGAGAAGTAGTAGATAAGGATATTAAGACAGTTATTGAAGAATAATGTCTCTTTCTGGTTTGCAAAAAATTGAAAAAAAAAAAAAGGAATGAGTTTTACTTCTTGTCAGTTATACTTTACTAAAGCTGACAGAAAAAAACTCTTTGGTATATGATGCTTGGAATTTACTTCAAAATAATATAAAGGGCAGGAAAATGGGTGGGAACATAAATGAAACAAAGTTGGTCATGAGTTGAAACTGAATATTAGATATTATTCTCTCTACTTATAATTTCTCCAAAGTTTTCTTTGTAAAAGTAAGATAAATAAATAAATACATATTTCAAGTTGGATTTTTTTTTTTGGAGAATTAAAATTTGGGTTTTATTGATTGCAAAGAGCCAAGACAGGATACTCCCCGTTTAGCTAATAATGGTTGACTGGGGGAAAAAATAAAATTAAAGTGACTGGGTATAATGACTCATGTCTGTAACCCCAGTACTTGCAAGGCCAAGGAGGCCAAGTTTCAAACTCCTCGCTTGAAACCAGGAGTTTGAGACAGTCCAGGGCAACATGGCAAGACCCCATCTCCACAAAAAATTTTAAAAATTAGCTAGACGTGGGGACAGGTGCCTGTAGTCCTAGGTACTTGAGAAGCTGAGGTGGGAGGATCGCTGGAACCTGGGAGGTCAAGGCTGCAGTGAGCCATGATCTCACCACTGCACTCCAGCCTGGGTGACAGAGCAAGACCATGTCTCAAAAAAGCAAAACAAGGCTTGGTGCGGTGGCTCACACCTATAATCCCAGCACTTTGGGAGGCCAAAGTGGGTGGATCAGGAGGTCAAGAGATGGAGCCCATCCTGGTCAACAAGGTGAAACCCCGTCTCTACTAAAAATACAAACATTAGCTGGGCATGGTGGCGTGTGCCTGTAATCCCAGCTACTTGGGAGGCTGAGGCAGGAGAATTGCTTGAACCCAGGAGGCAGAGGTTGCGGTGAGCCGAGATTGTGCCATTGCACTCCAGTCTGGGTTACAAGAGTGAAACTCCGTCTCAAAAAAAAAAAAAAAGAGATGGGGTTTTACCATATTGGCCAGGCTGGTCTTGAATGCCTGACCTCAGGTGATCCACCCACCTCGGCCTTCCAAAGTGCTGGGAATACAGGTATAAACCACCTCGCCTGGACTTTTTTTTTTTGAGAGGGAATCTTGCTCTGTCACCCAGGCTGGAGTACAATGGCAGGATCTCAGCTTATTGCAACTTCCACCTTCCAGTTTCAAGCAATCCTCGAACCTCAGATTCTGAGTAGCTGGGATTACAAGTGTGTGCCACCACGCCCAGCAAATTTTTTGTATTTCTTAGTAGAGACGGGGTTTCTTTGTGTTGGCCAGGCGAGTCTCAAAATCCTGGCTTCAAGTGATCTGCCTGCCTCAGGCTTCCAAAATGCTGGGATTGCAGGCCGCACCTGGCCTCATTGCTATGTCTCTAATGCCTAGAACAATGTCTAATGCATAGTAGGTACTCAATCTTTTTTTTTTTTTTTTAAAGACAGGGTCTTGCTATGTTGCCCAGACTGGCATCGTACTACTGGGCTCAAATGATATTCCCACCTCAGCCTTCCAAGTAGCTGGGATTATAGGCACATGCCACCATGACTGGCTCCAACATTGTTTTAACCAGTATCTATCTATCTATCTATCTATCTATCTAAATGTGTATACAAACACACATATGTAGATATATGTTGGTTTTTTTTAGACGGAGTCTCGCTCTTATTGCCGAGGCTGGAGTGCAATGGCACTGTCTCGGCTCACTGCAACCTCTGCCTCCTGGATTCAAGTGATTCTCCTGTCTCAGCCTCTGGAGTAGCTGGGATTACAGACGTGTACCACCACACCCAGCTAATTTTGTATTTTTAGTAGAGATGGGGTTTCACCATGTTCGTCAGGCTGGTATCACACTTCTGACCTCAAGCGATCCACCTGCCTTGGCCTCCCAGAGTGCTGGGATTACAGGCATGAGCCACCATCCCTGGCTAATATACATATAAATATTTTTCTTTTTAGATGGAGTCTCTGTCAGCCAGGCTGGAGTGCAGTGGCACGATCCTGGCTTACTGCAACCTCGGCTTCCTAGATTCAAGCAATTCTTTTGCCTCAGCCTCCCAAGTAGCCTGAAATTACAGGCATATGCCACCGTGCCCGGCTAATTTTTGTATTTTTAGTAGAGACAGGATTTCACCATGTTGGCCAGGCTGGTCTCAAACTCCCAACCTCAGGTGATCTGCCTGCCTCGGCCTCCCAAAGTGCTGGGATCACAAGCATGAGCCACTGTGCCTGGCCATGTTTTAGTAAATATTTTAAAAACAGATGAGTGATTTCTTTTTTTCAGTTTGCAGTTCCAGTATTAGACCTGAGAAACTACTGATCTGAAGACAGAAACCAACCTTCATGCAGTTGAGCGTTCCCACCTCCGGGGGCTGATACTTGCAATGCCACAATTTTTTGAAGTTGATTGCCCCACAGACCAGCAGTGAGCTTCAGAACCTCTGATTTATTAATTAATAGGGCACTGGTTTAGGAGTCAGAGATGAGAACTTTAATTCAAAGTAAGCCATTAATTAGCTGGGTATTGTGGGCAGATCATACCCCTCTTCAGGCCTCAATTAAGAGCTGCAAATAGTTCTCTGTGTGCTTATGTGCATATTTACCATTAAAAATCATCAGAGGTGCTTAGGAGCCCCAAAAGTTGGGAACCTCTGCAGTAGATGGTCTTTAAAGTTCATTCCTTTAACAAATATTTATTGAGTGCCTACTGTGTGCCATGCCCTGGGGCTCCAACAAAGCCTGAGACACAGATAAGTTCCCTGAGATCTTGTGGAGGTTACATTCCCGTGGAGGGAAACAACCAGCCCTCAAACAATTACAGATGATGGTAACTCGCAGGAAGGAAATTAAACAGGTGATAGGGAAGTGATGGAGGGAGGCCAGCTCTTCAGGTATTCAGGAAAGGTCTTTTTTCAGAGGTTATGGGTTTGAACCGTGTCCCTCAAAAAGACATGTTCACTTTTTTTTTGAGACAGAATCTTGCTATGTGGCCCAGGATGGAGTGCAGTGGCATGATCTCGGCTCACTGCAAGCTCTGCCTCCCAGGTTCAACTGATTTTCCTGCCTCAGAGTCCCAAGAAGCTGGGATTACAGGCGCCCACCACCACACCTGGCTAATTTTTGTATTTTTAGTAGAGATGGGGGTTTCACCATGTTGGTCAGGCTGGTCTCGAACCCCTGACCTTAAGTGATCCATCTGTGTTGGCCTCCCAAAGTGATGGGATTACAGGCGTGAGCCACAGAGCCCAGCTGACATCTTCACTTTCTAACACCTAGTACCTTGGAATGTGACCTTTCAGATGTAATTAGCTGATATGCAGTTGCACTGGGAAAGGGTGTCTTTTTTTTAATTTTAATTTTAATTTTTGAGACAGGCTCTCACCCTGTCACCTAGGCTGGAGTGTGATTTGATCATAGCTCATTACAGACTCGACCTCTGGAGTTCAAGGGATCCTCCATCTCAGCCTCCCAAGCAGCTAGGACTACAGGCTTGCATCACAATGCTGGGCTAATTTTTGTATTATTAGTGGAAACAGGGTCTTACCATATTGGCCAGGCTGGTCTCCAACTCCTGGCCTCTAGTGACCTGCTTGCCTCAGCCTCCCAAATTGCTGGCATTACAGGCATGAGCCAGCACGCCTGTCTGGATAGGATGTCTTTTAAGAGAGGACACACAGAGACACGCACACAGGGAAGAAGATGGTGCAACAGGGTAGAGATTGGGGTGAGGCAGCTGTGAGCTAAGGAACGTGAGAGCACAAAGCCTCCACCCCCGCCCCCGTCCCCAGCTATGAGGCGGGAAGGAAGGATTCTGCCCGGAGCCTCAGAGGGGGCAATGCTCTGCTGACACCTTCCTCTCAGATTTCTGGACATCAGAACTATGAGACAATACATTTCTTTCCTTTTTTTTTTTTTGAGATGGAGTTTCGCTTTTGTTGCCCAGGCTGGAGTGCAATGGCACGATCTTGGCTCACAGCAACCTCTGCCTCCTGGTTTCTAGTGATTCTTCTGCTTCAGCCTCCCTAGTAGCTGGGATTACAGGGGCCGCCACCAAGCTCAGCTAATATTTTGCATTTTTAGTAGAGATGGGGTTTCACTGTATTGGCCAGGCTGGTCTCAAACTCCTGACCTCAGGTGATCCACCCATCTCAGCCTCCCAAAGTGCTGGGATTACAGGTGTGAGCCACTGCACCCAGCTTCTTTCTTTCTTTTTAGAGACTGGGTCTCACTCTGTTGCCCAGGCTGGGGTGCAGTGGAGCCGTCATAGCTCACTGCAGCCTCGACCTCCCAGGCCCAAGCAATTCTCAGACCTCAGCCTCTGAAGTAGCTAGGACCATAGGCATGAGCCACCACACCCAGCTAATCTGTAAATTTTTGTAGAAAAAGGGTCTCCTGGCCAGGCACGGTGGCTCAAGCCTGTAATCCCAGCACTTTGGGAGGCCGAGGCGGGTGGATCATGAGGTCAAGAGATCGAGACCATCCTGGTCAACATGGTGAAACCCCGTCTCTAATAAAATACAAAAAATTAGCTGGGCATGGTGGCGCGTGCCTGTAATCCCAGCTACTCAGGAGGCTGAGGCAGGAGAATTGCCGGAACCCAGGAGGCGGAGGTTGCGGTGAGCCGAGATCCCGCCATTGCACTCCAGCCTGGGTAACAAGAGCGAAACTCCGTCTAAAAACAAAAACAAAAACAAAAACAAAAACTAGCTGGGCGTGGTGTAATCTGGTTACTCCAGAGGCTGAGGCAAGAGACTCACTTGAATCCGGGAGGCAAAGGTTGCAGTGAGCTGAGATGACACCACTGCCTTCCAGCCTTGGCAACAGGAAAAAAAAAAAAGTGAGCTAGATATTTAAGGAAGAAAAAAACATAAAAATAGAAAAAAGAGAGAGAAAAAGTAAAGTACACATGTGTCATTTGAAACTGAGATCTTAATGATGAAAAGAAGGAATATCATACGAAGATTTAGAGGGAAGAAAGTTCCATGCAGGGTCAGGAAGAGAAAAAGCAATGGCTGGAAGGTACGCGCCCAGGACGGTGACATAGGAGAAGGGACTGGAAAGCTAGGCAGGGGCAGTTCTTGCAGGACTTGGTAGAGGAGGGGACAGAACTGGATTTAATCAGCTTGGAGGCGGCTGTGACCCTTGAGCGACAGAAACAGCTGTCAAGAACGTCACCCAGAACGTATGAGGGCAGGAAACTAGGATGTATTAGCTGCAGCACATAATAACGACAACGTGAGATGACCGCGCCCTCTGCGCCGCACCGCCCGGCCCCCGACCTTGCTGGAGGGTCGATGTCACCTCCAGCCTTCTGGGGCGCTGGCCTGAGCTCAGGTCAGGCAATGACGCGGGGTCGGGGGGTAAGCCTTCACGTCCCCCAAATCTCCTTTCATTCCCCAAATTCTAGACACCCCAAAACACACAATCTAAATCAAACAAGCTCTGCAAATGCAACCTGCTGACAAGTCTCCCAGCTGTTCTTGGAAGAGAGAGGTTCTGGAGGCACAGAGGTACTTCCAAGGCGGCCGCAACAGACCCTGCGACACCTTGCAAGGCTGCAAGGTCTGGCCCGGCAAGCCGCGCGCGGGGCGGGGCAGGGGAGGATGCGCATGCGCGTCCCCGCCTCCCGGGCGTGGGAGGGCCCGGCGCCGGGGCGGGGCCGTGACGTCAGGTGCGCGCGTGGCTCCGACTGCGCAGGAACAGCTGGTTCCTCCGAGGGCGGCCGGAGAGCGCGCGGGCGTGGGAGGCTGGGGTGGCCGCCGAGCCGCGCTGCGGGAGCAGCCGACACCGCCGCTGGCGCCTTGCACCAACTCACCATGTCCGGGCAGCTGGAGCGTTGCGAGCGCGAATGGCACGAGCTGGAGGGAGAATTTCAAGAACTGCAGGTAGGGCCAGACCACCTGGTCCCGCAACTCTGCTGTGCGCGGTGCAGCGCCTTCCTCTGCCTGAGTCCCCGGCCCAGGCGGGGGGGACAGTCAGGGCCTAGGGAGTGCCATGGCGAGGCCCTGGGGCGGACCGGCGGAGTGGACCAGCCCCCTCCATCTCCAGGCGCTTGGGCTCTTTCACATTGGGCGCCGGGTCGCAGCTCCCCCTTCCGTCGCCCTGTCACTGGCTCTCTGATCCACGCATTCCCTTCGCTGCAGAAAGTTGGTTCGTGGCCTTTGAGGCAAGTTGCAGTCGTGTTCATCTTGGGAGGGGGGAGTTCAAGAGAACAACCCAGCCCCCACCTCTGCAGGGTCTTCCCGAATCCCACCCCACCCCGCCCCGTCCCATCTGCTTTTGGTAGCTCAGCTCCCACCCATACTCTGGCGGGGTAGCCCTATCCTGCAGCTCTGTTTCGGGAGGTGTACTTAGGAGCGTTTCATCTTGAACCTCTACGCTATGCTTGGGGATTAGAGACCCCTGTTTCCTGTCTTTGGGGGCTCTGACGCGGCTGCAGGCTGAGTTTGGCGTGAAGACCATCTGTCAGTTCGGACAGCTGGGTTGCCTCACCCAGTGATAGGGGAGGCTCCCAGCCCTATCCTTCTGGCCCAGAGCCTGACACAGGGTGGGGTGAGGGCGGGTGTAAAGGGGGGGTCCCCTGAGACAACGGCATTGCCGCTGGGAGGTGGGGAGGTCCTGGCAGCAGTCATTCCTAGTTAAGAGGTTCGGAGAGGCCCCAGTTAGATACGGTGTTGACTAGAGAGGTCTCAGGAATCCCTGGGGTTGATCAAGAGGGACTCAGGGACTATTTTGGAAGACAGGGATGTTTCCTCTCCAGCCACGAGATTGTTTTTGGAGGGATGGCTCTGCCTGAAATTGCATTGCACACCCTCACCCCAGTCCTTTCATTTGGAGCAGTGGCATTGTCCCTGTCCGTGTAGCCCTTGTCTGCAGCTCAGTTGGCCTCCTACAGTGTGCAGAGGAGGGGAGAGGAGGTTGCCAAGGGAATCTCTGATGGGTCTTTCTAGACACGAGGTTGGAAATTCTGACCTATAGACAGAGGGGTGCTGGAGAGTCCGGGCAGGAACGATGGTGCAGTTCAGGCATGAACAGAGGGGAAGGAACGTAGACCCATCTTGGCCTGTCCAGCATGTGTAGGTTGATGCCTTCTCCTCTAGGGCCTGGGTCCCATCCAGTTCCAGAGACCCTTTTGGCTCCAAGACTTAGCTACTTCTTGTTTTTTTTTTTTGTTTGTTTTTGTTTTTTTTTGACGGTGTCTTGATCTGTCACCCAGGCTGGCGTGCTGTGGCACAGTCTTGGCTCACTGCAACCTCTGCCTTCGAAGCTCAAGCGATTCTACTGCCTCAGCCTCCCAAGTAGCTGGGAACTACAGGCGCACACTACTGCGCCAGGCTAATTTTTTGTATTTTTAGTAGAGACAGCGTTTCACTGTGTTAGGGTGGTCCTGATCTCCTGACCTCAGATCCACCTGCCTTGGCCTCCCAAAGTACTGGGATTACAGGCATGAGCCATCGCACCTGCACCCCCCCCACTTTTTTTTTTTTAAGGGGCAGAGTCTTGCTCTATTGCTAGGCTGGAATACAGTAGCTCGATTTCAGCTCACTGCAACCTCTGCTCCGGGTTCAAGTGATTCCCCTGCCTCAGCCTCCTGAGTAGCTGGGACTGCAGGTACACACCACCACACACAGCTAATTTTTTGTATTTTAGTAGAAATGAATTTCATTCATTGTGTTGACCAGGATGGTCTCAATCTCTTGACTCGTGATCTTCTGGCCTCGGCCTCCCAAAGTGTGCCCAGCCTGTTTTTTTTTCTTGAGGTGGAGTCTCACTGTCACCCAGGCTGGAGTGCAGTGGTGTGATCTCGGCTCACTGCAGCCTCTGCCTCCCCGGTTCAAGACCTGCTTTCGCCTCCCAAAGTGCTGGGATTACAAGCCTGAGCCACTGTGCCTGGCCCTCAGCCACTTCTTCTTCTTCTTCTTTTTTTTTTTTTTTTAACATATTTTAAAGCCGATTCTGTAAAAACCACTTCTTAATGCTTTGTCCTACTGGGCTCTGAGGTCATGGTCAGCTGTGGAGCCACAGAGTGGGTATTAGGGTTGGGAATGGGAGAAGAGAAGAGGTTTGCTTTTCTGTGTGAAGCTTATGTTGGTCATAATTCCTGTCCCTTGCTCTGCCTTAGACTAGGTGAAGGAGGGGAAAGAGAATACTTCAGAGCAAGGCCGGGCGCGATGGCTCATGCCTGTAATCCTAGCACTTTGGGAGGTGGAGGCAGGCGGATCACAAGGTCCGGGGTTCGAGACCAGCTTGGCCAACATAGTGAAACGCCCGTCTTTACTAAAAATACAAAATTAGTCGGGTGTGGTGGCACGCACCTGTAATCCTAGCTACTTGGGTGGCTGAGGCAAGAGGATTGCTTGAACTTGGGAGGCAGAGGTTGCAGTGAGCCAAGACCAGACCATTGCACTCCAGCCTGGACAACAGAGTGAGATTTCATCGCCAACCCCCCCCCCCAAAAAAAATCCAGCAACAACACTTCAGAGCTATGCAGTTAATGCAATTAATAGCAATTAGATAGCAAGTCTTGGCAGGCAGAGGTTGCAAAGGAGTTGTCTGATTCTTTTTTGCTTGGTCCCCAAGATGCTCAGGTGTGTTAGGGACAAAGGGATTGGGAATCAGATTTTGTCCCCTGGTGCACCACAAGCGTTGTAGAAGACGGTCAGAGAGAGTGGAAACTGAGGCCTCCCGCTCAGTTCATGATGGGGGAACTGGAAGGGATTGCATCCTACTTGGGGAAGAGGGACCCTGCTGGCTCTGGGCTTTAGTGGTCAGCTGCTGGGGCAGGGGCCAGTCAGGGATGGCTCCCGGTGTCAAGGCCATAGACTGGAGTAGAAACCACTGTCTACATCATCAGTTCACAAATGAGGAAATTGAAGCTTGGACATGCTAATTGGCTGGTTGGAGGGTCACACAGCTAGTTAGTGGTAAAGCTGGGGCTAGAATTTAGTTCTTGAAATGTTGGGAGACCCTTCTCTGCCTTTTCGCCCCTTCCTTCATATTAAATGTGAGAGCTCTGAACTCTCAAGATGAAAGGCTCTGGGATTCTGTATATAAGTAGGATGTCCATTGTATGTGTACTTGGCAGTTTCGGATACGAGGTATTTGTTAGGAGCCCGTCTCGGTGGTTCATAGCTGTAATCCCAGCACTTTGGGATGACAAGTTGGGAGGATCGCTCCCAGCAGGATTGCCCAGCAGTTTGAGACCACCCTAGGCATATAGGAAAACCCCTATTACTACAAATAATGCAAAAAGTAGTTGGGCGGGGATCAGATGCAGTGGCTCACGCCTGTAATCACAGCACTTTGAGATGACAAATTGGGAGGATTGCTCCCAGGAGGATTGCCCAGCAGTTCGAGACCAGCCTGGGCAATATAGGGAAACCACTGTCTCTACAAATAATAAAAGAATTAGCTGGGCGTGGTAGTGCGTGCTTGTAGTTCCAGCTACTAGGGAGGCTGGAGTAGGAGGGCTGCCTGAGCCCCAGGGGTCAAGGCTGCAGTGAGCCATGATTGCACCACTGTACTCTAGCCTGGGTGACAGAGCCAGACCCTGTCTCAAAAAAAAAGATTTGTTGAGGCACAAGCAGGTAGCAGCAGGTAGGTAGATGGGCACAGTCAACTGGAAAGCTTAACAATAGGAAGGATTTTTTTTTTCTACCAGAAAATCTTGGTCTATTTTAATTTTCCTACATCTACCTTAGAATCCAGGTGGAGGGTTTCATGTTTGTATCACCTTGATTCTGGGGTAATGCGTACTGTCTATGCCTTACCTCTTTTTTCCTTTTTTTTTTTTTTTTTTTTGTGTGTGTATGTCTGTGTGAGACAGTCTCACTCTGTTGCCCAGGCTGGAGTGCAGTGGCGTGATCTCAGCTCACTGCAGCTTCCACCTCCTGAGTTAAAGAGATTCTCCTGCCTCAGCCTCCTGAGTAGCTGGGATTACAGGTGTCCGCCACTGTGCCCGGCTAATTTTTCTTTTCTTTTCTTTTTTTTTTTGAGACGGAGTTTCGCTCTTGTTACCCAGGCTGGAGTGCAATGGCGCGATGTCGGCTCACTGCAACCTCCGCCTCCTGGGTTCAGGCAATTCTCCTGCCTCAGCCTCCTGAGTAGCTGGGATTACAGGCACGCACCACCATGCCCAGCTAATTTTTTGTATTTTTAGTAGGGATGGGGTTTCACCATGTTGACCAGGATGGTCTCGATCTCTTGACCTCGTGATCCACCCTTGGCCTCCCAAAGTGCTGGGATTACAGGCGTGAGCCACCACGCCTGGCCTAATTTTTCTATTTTTAGTAGAGACAGGGTTTCACTATCTTGGCCAGGGTGGTCTCAAACTCCTGACCTCATGATTCACCCGCTTCAGGCTTCCAGAGTGCTGGGATTACAGGCATGAGCCATCACGCCCGGCTTCCCTTTTTTAAGTGAAGGAAAGAAAGAGCAAACCTAATTCTCAGACCCCAGAGGATTTGAAAGGTCTTTGGAATTTCCCCCCTCCCTAGCACAAGAAAACCCAACATAATCTCTGGGACTCTCTAGAGGAAACGATCAGTTTTCTTTGGACGGTGATTTACATGTGTCAGGGCCTTCCTGAACCCTGGGGCACAGTTGAGTCTCCACAAGGACTTAGTTTTTGGGTGATTGGGGTTTCAGCCATGCTGGTGAGTTGAGTGCTTGTCTGAGACCAGTGTGTGTCTGGTCTTCTGGCCTGTGGTGTGACCGCAGAAGGTCACTTACAGACACTAGGGCAAGTAATTTAATGAGCATTTCCTGCCTTGGATCACTGGAAACCTGACCTTGTCCGTCCCAGCCAAGGAAGGAGGTGTCCCTAAGCAGCTCTTCCCTAGGCCTGACCTCATGGTGATGCAAGGGCCTTGAAGGCCATCGTAAAGATTTTAGCTTTTACTGTCAATGACGTGTGCATCCATCTGGCTGCTGTGTATAGAAAAGACATCAGGGATACAGGCTCAAAGCAAGAAGATCAGCATTATTTCATTAATAACCCTATGAAATAGATCCTGGAATCTTCATTTTACAGAGGTTAAGTAAATTACCCAAGGTCACGTGGCTTATCAGTGCTGGAGTCAGGATTCCATCCCAGGCTGTTGAACACCAGTGTCTGTACTCTGAACCACTGCCCAAGGCTGATCTGTACCCTGGGTACTCCTATTAGCTTTTGTTTCTCTTCCATCTTGGCTTGGCTTGTGGGGCATCTTTTTTTTTTTTTTTTTTTTTGAAACAGTGAGATAGAGTCTCCTCTGTTGCCCAGGCTGAAGTGCAGTGATGCAATCTTGGCTCATCACAACCCCTGCCTCCCTGGTTCAAGCAATTCTGCCTCAGCCTCCCGAGCAGCTGAGACTGCAGGCACGTGCCACCATGCCTGGCTAATTTTTGTATTTTTAGTAGAGATGAGGTTTCAATATGTTGGCCAGGCTGGTCTCGAATTCCTGACCTCATGATCTGCCTGCCTCGGCCTCCCAAAGTGCTGTGATTACAGGCATGAGCCACCGCATCTGGCTGTGTGTCTTTCTTTAGTAGCTGATTGTGTGGGAAAAAAACACTACAGAGGGAGTCAGTGTTCTTGAGTTCAAATCCTAGCTCTGCCATTGTCTAGTATCTGAATTTGGCGAGCCACCTCTTTCGGCTTGAGTTTATCTACTAAACAAAGGCTGACAATAATAATAATCATAACAATAACAATAATAGTTAACTGTGTGAAACATAGATGATCCCATTTATTAAACGACAACCCGTGGTTGGGCGCAGTGGCTCATCCTTGGAATCCCAGCACTTTGGGAGGCCAAGGCAGGCAGAACACTTTGAGCTTAGGTGTTCAAGACCAGCCTGGGCAACATGGTGAACTCCGGTCACCACAAAAAAAAATATACAAATTAGCTGGACATTGGTGGCTGGCTCCTGTAATCCCAGCTACTTGGGGGGCTGAGGCTGGAGAATCACTTAAGCCCAGGAGGCAGAGGTTGCAATGAGCCAAGATCTTGCCACTCTACTTTAGCCTGGGAGTTGGAGAGAGATCCTGTCTCAAAAATGAATGAATGAATGACAAGCCTGTTTTTTAGATGAGGAGGTAAAGCTAAGAGATGTTAAGTAACTTGAAAGTTGTGGAGCCAGAATTTGAACCTACGCCTGCTGTATAACTCAGGTACTTTTTGGGTTCTAACACAGTAGGCTCCAAAAGTATCCTAAGGCACTTGGCTCTATAAGAAAACTTTTGAACTTACTGGGTCCCTTTTCATTTGTATAGTGCTTTCACACAGTGCATTATCAGGATTCTTAGTTACAAATGAAAAAACCCAGTCTGACTGATTTTAGGCCAAAAGGGGGTTTATTGAGTCAAATAGTGGCAAATGGCTTCAGGCAAGGCTGGATCCAGGAGCTCAGCTAATGTCTGTGCATGGATGTCTCTCTCTTTCTCCTCTGCATCAGCATTATTCTCAGGTAGTCTCCGCCATATGGCAAAGATGACATCTCAGCTAACATCTACCAGATCTGGCAAAAACAGAGCATCCTTTCCCCCTGTAGTTTCAGCAAGAGTCTCAGGGCTGACTCTCATTGGCCCAGCTTGGGTCATGTGACTATCCCTTAACCAGTCACTGTGGTACTGATTGGCCAGGCCTTGGTCACATGTCTGCTCCTGAAGCCTAGAAGTGGGATCAGTGCCACCACACTACATGAAATTAGTTGGGGAGGGATGGTCCCATGAGGGAAAATTAAAATGTCGGTAGTTAAAAACAAAACAAAACAGACTGGGCACAGTGGCTCCGCCTGTAATTCCAACACTTTGGAAGGCCAAGGCGGGCAGATCATGAGGTCAGGAGTTCGAGACCATCCTGGCCAACATAGTGAAACCCAATCTCTACCAAAAAAACTACAAAAAATTAGCTGGGCATGGTGGTGGGTGTCTGTAATCTCAGCTACTTGGGAGGCTAAGGCAGGAGAATTGCTTGTACCCGGTAGGTGGAGGTTGCAGTGAGCGGAGATCACACCACTGCACTCCAGCCTGCACAACAGTGCAAGACTCTGTCTCAAAATAAAAATTAAAACAAAACAGAGAGAGGGATGCTGGACAGGCATCTTTTGGGGAGGTAATTAGAAATTGTTGGCTGGGTATAGTGGCTTACACCTGTAATCCCAGCACTTTCAGAGGCTGAGGCAGGTAGATCGCTTGGACCCAGGAGTTTGAGACCAGCTTGGGCAATGTGGTGACACCCTGACTCTACAAAAAACACAAAAATTAGACAGGCATGCTGGCGTTGCTTGGGAGGCTGAAGCAGGAGGATTACCTAGGTTCAGGAAGTGGAGGTTGCAGTGAGCTGAGATTGTGGCACTGCACTCCAGCCTGAGTGACAGAGTGAGACCCTATCTCATAAAAATTTTTTTCTTTCAAGGGAAACGGTGCATCTGTTGAACACTGCTTAAACTGCCAAAGGGTGTAAGTTAAGTGGGTGGTTCACAGTTGCATGTTAGGCCACATTGCATTCTTTTTGTTTTTGTGATGGAGTTTCGCTCTTATTGCCCAGGCTGGCGTGTAGTGGCTCCATCTGGGCTCACTGCAACCTCCGCCTCCTGGGTTCAAGCAGTTGTCCTGCCTCAGCCTCCCAAGTAGCTGGGACTAGAGGCTCATGCCCCCACGCCTGGCTAATTTTTGTATTTTTAGTAGCGACAGGATTTCACCATGTTGGGCAAGCTGGTTTTGAACTCCTGACCTCAGGTGATCTGCCTGCTTTGGCCTCCCAGAGTGCTGGGATTAAAGGCGTGAACCACTGTGCCCAGCCAACACTACATTCTTGATGATGTCATATCTTTGTGACAGTGCCTACCTGGCTGCACGCACCTCATCTCCCAGCTGTTTCACAGTTGGTGAAACTGGCACAGAGGGATTACATAACCCAGCTAATAAGTGGCAGGCTCTGGATCTGAACTCAGGCAACCTGACTGCAGCATCCAATCACTTAAGCCTTGTGTTATCCTGCTGCCCAAATGCCTGCCTCCCACACACAGACCCCATTTACCGCTCCTGTAACATACCGTTTATCGATTCTGATGCATGACTCAGAATCTACCCTGGCACAGGACGCGTACACATTAGGTGAAGTCATCCTTGGTAGTGTTTCTATGGTGATGAGTCCTGGTTAAGTATAGTCAGCGTCTGAAAGTCTATTTGAAGTTGATTTCTTAGAGCTCTATACAAGTAATTTCTTGTCTGGGCATGGTGGCTCATGCCTGTAATCCTGGCACCTTGGGAGGGCAAGATAGGCAGGTCGTTTGAGCTCAGGAGTTTGAGACCAGCCTGGGCAACATGGTAAAACTCCTGTCTCTACGAAAAAATACAAAAATTAGCCAGGCATCATGGCACAGGCCTGTAGTTTCAGCTACTCGGGAGGCTGAGACAGGAGGATCATTTGAGCCCAGGGAGGTGAAGGCTGTGGTGAGCAGCCGTGATTATGTCACTGCACTCCAGACTGGGTGACAGAGTAAGACCCTGTCTTAAAAAAAGTAATCTCCTGAAAATTCCCCACCAGCGAGAGGCACAGCTCTAAGGCACCACACCTAAGTGCCGGCATGGCCCTGTTGCAGTCTGCAGGACCGCCCAGCAACTGCCAATGCTTCTGGGCCAGAACCCTGTCTGTAAATGCCATGAGATTCCTCTGGCAATTCCTGCAGCAAATGTTGACTCTCCAGTTCTGGATCATCCAACAGTGAAGGTGTGTTAAGGAGGTGTCACCAGATGTTTCACAGCTGTGTTGGGAACTAGAGTTATTAACCTCATCTTCCCACTGGGGCAGAGCGTGGGCCTCAGAGGACAGCAGAGGTGTCAGAGATCCCTGAATCTTCCAAAGGAAACTTGCTTGTTTGTGTCTTCTACATGCGGAGAATGGTAATTAGACAAGTAGGAAAGACACTCTGGGCATGCCAGCTCACAGAGCTCGTGTTAGCACTTCTCCTTGTTGTTTTATAAAAGAGGGTCTCACTTTGTTGCCCAGGCTGGAGAGCAGTAGTCTGGTCATGGCTCACTGCAGCTTCAACTTCCTGGACTCAAGCGATCCTTCCTCTTCATTCTACTGTGTAGCTGCGACTACAGGCACACACCACCATACTTGGCTAATTTTTTAATTTTTTATAGAGATGGGGTTTCATTATGTTGCCCAGGCTGGTCTTGAACTTTTGACCTCAAACATTCCTCCCATTTCAGCCTCCAAAGTGCTGAGGCTCTGAGACTATAGGCGTGAGTGCCCAGCCCTCCTGTTTTTTGAATGGAATCCGTTCTACATTTTTTTTTTTTTGAGACGGAGTCTTGCTCTGTCACTCAGGCTGGAGTGCAGTGGTGTGATCTCGGCTCACTCCAACCTCTGCCTCCCCGGTTCAAGCGATTCTCTTGCCTCAGCCTCCTAAGTAGCTGGGATTAAAGGTGCATGCCACCATGCCCAGCTAATTTTTATATTTTTAGTAGAGACGGAGTTTCACCACGTTGTTTAGGCTAGTCTCGAACTCCTGACCTCATGATCTGCCCACGTTTGCCTACCAAAGAGCTGGGATTTCAGGTGTGAGCCACTGTGCCTGGCCTCCATTCTACATTTTTATAAGAAATACATATTCACACAGTTAAAAATTCACATAGCAGCCAGGTACAGTCGTTTTTATAAAACAACTAAAAATTAGCAACCTGAATGTCTGTGGGAATGGATCATTACACTGAGTGTCCAGAGAGGGGTGAATCAGGAGAATGAGTAAACTGAGCTACCTGTGTCAGCATCCAGCAGAAAGTTGCAGAGGGGTGTGTGCAATGTGGCACTTGTAATAAAGGCAAATACATTTAAAACAACACAGTGTATTGCTTAATGATACATTGTGTGTAGTCCAGTTATAAAGACTTGCAAAGGGGTGTAGAGACCAAAGTTGGTACTATTGTGGAAATTCAGGCAGGGCCCAAGCAAGAAGTCAATGGCTATCTCAAAGAGGTCTCACTGAAAATAAGGGTCTGTTTACAATGGTATGGGTGGTTTTGTAAATTTACTTTTTTTTTTTTTTTTTTTTTAAGGCTGGGGAGCTAACTCCAACACTCAGGCTGAAGTGCAGTGGTGGGATCATAACTCACTGTGCACTTGAACCACTGGGCTCAAGCTATCCTCCCACCTCAGCCTCCTGAGTATCTGGGACTATAGGCATGTGCCACTTCACTCAGCTAGTTTTTAAATATTTTGCAGAGACAGGGTTTTGCTGTGTTGCCAGGCTCGGGTATGGGCTGGCCACAGCAGGGAGCTGTTACTAGTCCTCATCCTGAAAGAGGAGTCATCAGAGCTTGGCACAAGGTTGTACTGGGGGGCAGGAGCCCGAGTCAGGAGCTACAGTAGATGAAGGGGGCAGCAAAACAGGGAGAGACAGGAGGAACCTGGCCTCTCTCTCCTCCCACCCTCCAGAATTCTGGTGACTGCCATTGGCCAAACCTAACTAGAGGGCAGTTCCCAGGGATCAGCCTCCCAGGGCACAGAGGAAGCCAGGACTGATCTGGGGTGGGTGTGGCTTGGGGAAATGACCAGCATAGCAGTTCACCTCTTTGGCAGGGGAAGAGGATGGGAATACCATGTAGGAGGATCCATGAGGCCATTCAACTCTGAGTGCACTAGTCTTTCTTTTCTTTTTCTTTTTCTTTTTTTTTTTTTGAAAGGTCTCACTCTGACACTAGGAGTAGGGTGAAGTGGTGTGATCGCGGCTCATGGCAGCCTTCACTTCCTGGCCCAAGTGATCTTCCTGTCTCATTCTCCCAAGTAGCTGTGACTATAGGCACATATCACCATGCCAGGTCTAATTAAATTTTTTTTTCCTATTTGTAGAGACGGGATCTCGCTATGTTGTCCAACTTGGTCTAAAGAGATCTTTCTTTCTTTCTTTTTCTTCTTTCCCCTAGACAGAGTCTTGCTCTGTCACCCAGGATAGAGTGCAGTGGCATGATCTCGGCTTACTGCAACCTCCACTTTCCAGGTTCAAGCGATTCTCATGCCTCAGCCTCTGTCTTCAAAGTAGCTGAGACTACAGGCGCCTGCCACTATGTCCAGCTAATTCTTGTATTTACAGTAGAGACATGGTTTCACCATGTTGGCCAGGCTGGTGTCGAACTCCTGACCTCAGGTGATCCGCCTGCCTTGATCTCCCAAAGTGTTGGCATCACAGTCATGGGTTGAACCTGGGAGGTAATGGGTTGAACCTGGGAGGTGGAGGTTGCAGTGAGCCACCATCATGCCACTGCACTCCAGTCTGGGCAACAAGTGAGACTCTGTCTCAAAAAACAAACAGACAAACAAACAAACAAAAACCTCTAGAGACAGAAAGCCGGTTAAAGGTTTCTGTGGGTTGGGAAGAAGGGGGAATGGAGAGTGACTGTAAAGAGATAGCAGGGATCTGGCTGGGTGACAGAAGGTTCTCACACAAGATGTGGTGATGGTTGCACAACCTGGTAAATGTATAAAAATCACTGAATTATATTCTTAAAATGGGTGAATTTATGATATGTAAATTATATATCAATGAAGTTGTTAAAAATAATGCTTCAGGTCAGGCACAGTAGCTCATGCCTGTAATCCCAGCACTCTGGGAGGCTGAGGCAGGTGGATCACCTGAGGTCAGGAGTTTGAGACCAACCTGGCCAACATGGTGAAACCCTGTCTTTTTTTTTTTTTTTTTTTTTTTTTTTTTTTTAGACGGAGTTTTGCTCTTGTTACCCAGGCTGGAGTGCAATGGCGCGATCTCGGCTCACCACAACCTCCGCCTCCTGGGTTCAGGCAATTCTCCTGCCTCAGCCTCCTGAGTAGCTGGGATTACAGGCACGCGCCACCGGGCCCAGCTAATTTTTTGGTATCTTTAGTAGAGACGGGGTTTCACCATGTTGACCAGGATGGTCTCGATCTCTTGACCTCGTGATCCACCCGCCTCCGCCTCCCAAAGTGCTGGGATTACAGGCCTGAGCCACCGCGCCCGGCGCGAAACCCTGTCTTTATTAAAAAATACAAAAATTCGGCTGGGTGTGGTGGCTCACACCTGTAATCCAAGCACTTTGGAGGCCAAGGCAGGGGGATCGCCTGAGGTCGGGAGTTCAAGACCAGCCTGACCAACATAGTGAAACCCTGTCTTTAAAAAAAAAAAATTAACAAAAACAAAAACAAAAAACTTTTGTTTTGTGGAAGGAGAATCGCTTGAATCCTGGGAGGTGGAGGTTGCAGTGAGCTGAGATCATGCTATCGCACTCCAGCCTGGGTGACAGAATGAGATTCCATCTCCAAAAATAAATAAATAAATAAAATAATGCTGGGGAAGGTGGCGGTTACGTGCATGGCCGCTGTGGTGGCCTGGGTACCTTGTCGGAGCTGGGGCTGGGCAGCTGTCCCCTTTGGTCCCCACTGTGGCTTCAACACGCTGCTTGCACTGATGCCTCAGTGGGTGCCACGGTGGCTCCTAGGTTTGATTACTCAGGAGTTGGAAGTTCAGATGGTAACCTTGAGGAAAGCATGGTGGGGAAATGGAGAAAAGATGTTCATGTTCTTCCTGTAATCGATGCCTTAGTTACAGGGCCACAGATTCTTGTTGGATCTAGCCTTGGGGGTGGTTTATTCTTCATGCTGCAATTGCACGACCAGAAAAGGTCATGGCTCTTACTGGTGTAGCTACAGCTGCAGATGGCTTAGTGACACAGTTTAATCAGCTTCCTGTTGAGGTAAAAAAGGAAGTCAAGATGAAAGGTGTGTGGAGCATGCCATGAAAATACCATGAAGAAGGAGCTTATCACATTCAGTACAGTTTCATTAAAGAAGCGGAACACCACGGCTTGTTACATAGCCCAATTCCTGTGAACTGCCCTATGAGATTGCTCCATGGCATGAAGGATGATGTACCTTGGCATACATCAATGCCGGTTGCCGACCGAGTACTCAGATGTGGATGTCGTCCTCCGAAAACATAGTGATCACTGAATGAAGGAAAAAGCAGACATTCAGCTTCTTGTTTACACTATTGATGATTTAATTGATAAGCTTTCAACTATAGTTAACTAGTATCACATGTTTAGTTCGTATGTTATATATCCAGAAGATTGGAAGAGGGATAGCAAATGAAAGATCCAGATACTGCTGGGTGCGGTGGCTC
The DNA here is from genome assembly GCA_028533165.1 of Leontopithecus rosalia. Taxonomy (NCBI): domain Eukaryota; kingdom Metazoa; phylum Chordata; class Mammalia; order Primates; family Cebidae; genus Leontopithecus; species Leontopithecus rosalia. The sequence goes on along the minus strand of CM052656.1, from coordinate 9,962,885 downwards.
AAGCCTGTAATCCCAGCACTTTGGGAGGCCGAGGCGGGTGGATCACGAGGTCATGAGATCGAGACCATCCTGGTCAACATGGTGAAACCCCGTCTCTACTAAAGATACAAAAAATTAGCTGGGCATGGTGGCTCGTGCCTGTAATCCCAGCTACTCGGGAGGCTGAGGCAGAATTGCCTGAACCCAGGAGGCGGAGGTTGCGATGAGCCGAGATCGCGCCATTGCACTCCAGCCTGGGCAACAAGAGCAAAAAAAAAACTCCGTCTCAAAAAAAAAAAAAAGAAAGATCCAGATACTTTTTTCTCTTACCTCTATTTTGTAAATATCAGATGAGTATTTATTTAATGATGTATTTGCACAAGTAATGCAAATTGTGAAGAAGGACCAGGTACTGTTTAGAAAAATTTCTCCTTCCTTTTGTCCTTGATTTTTTTTTCATTAAAGTATTTCCTATTTTTTTATTCAAGAACAGTTTACCTTTCTTATGTTTTTGTTAGCTATGTCAGCTCTTTTTTTATTTTTTGAGACGGAGTTTTGCTCTTGTTACTCAGACTGGAGTGCAATGGCGGGATTTCGGCTCACGGCAACCTCCGCCTCCTGGGTTCAAGCAATTCTCCTGCCTCAGCCTCCTGAGTAGCTGGGATTACAGGCACACGCCACCATGCCCAGCTAATTTTTTTGTATTTTTAGTAGAGACAGGGTTTCACCATGTTGACCGGGATGGTCTCGATCTCTTGACCTCGTGATCCACCTGCCTCGGCCTCCCAAAGTGCTGGGATTACAGGCATGAGCCACCTTGGTCGGCCCGATATGTCAGCTCTTAATTGCATCCTTTTCTAATTAGGATTATTAAAGCATGAATATTTTGTTTTTATTATAGTTGGAAATTTGTAATTCTGATTTTAAAATGCAGCTTACAAAATATAGGGACTATTTTTTTTTTTTTGAGACGGAGTTTCGCTCTTGTTACCCAGGCTGGAGTGCAATGGTCCGATCTTGGCTCACCGCAACCTCAGCCTCCTGGGTTCAGGGAATTCTCCTGCCTCAGCCTCCCAAGTAGCTGGGATTACAGGCACGCGCCACCGGGCCCAGCTAATTTTTTGTATCTTTAGTAGAGACGGGGTTTCACTATGTTGACCAGGATGGTCTCAATCTCTTGACCTCATGATCCACCCGCCTCGGCCTCCCAAAGTGCTGGGATTACAGGCTTGAGCCACTGCGCCCGGCCAGGGACATTTTTATTGAAGTAAATTTGAAATGATTGGAGAAATTTCAGAAGCATAATAAAGTTCACAATAAGGATGCTACTTTATAATATATAAAATATTATATATATAGGTTAAATAAGCTGCACGTTATATTCAAACTTAAAATTAAGGCTTTTTTTTAAAGACTCAAAAACTACAGTGACATAAGGAGCTATTTCTAAATTTTGGCTTATGTGTTGTATATTTAAATGGGGAATTTCATCTGAAACGATATAGCATTTTAATATTCTGATTGGTAAAACTAAAGAGGAAATTGATCTTTATATATTATTGCTTACTTGCAGAAACCTTGATTATTTCATTAATACCGCCCTAAGTACAACTAGGCAAGTGATTGCCACCTAAATCAGAAGGTCAGTAAGAAAGTATGAAATTCAGGGCTGGGTGCGGTGGCTCACGCCTGTAATCCCAGCACTTTGGGAGGCCAAGGCGGGTGGATCACAAGGTCAAGAGATCGAGACCATCCTGGTCAACATGGTGAAACCTCGTCTCTACTAAAAATACAAAAAATTAGCTGGGCATGGTGGCGCGTGCCTGTAGTCCCAGCTACTCAGGAGGCTGAGGCAGGAGAATTGCCTGAACCCAGGAGGCGGAGGTTTCGGTGAGCCGAGATCACGCCATTGCACTTCCGCCTGAGTAACAAGAGCAAAACTCCATCTCAAAAAAAAAAAAAAAAAGGAAGTATGAAATGCAAGTATAAAGGTTTTTTTCCCCTAAATAACTAAAATGAGGTACAGAGTGAATTTTGTTATTACTGAGGTAATGTTTTTTATCCATTAATTTTGGCCGGACTTTATTTAGCTTGATTAGGTTATTATCTGTCAAACCTTTTATTAAGTTGACATGACTCACACATATACATGTATATAAAATGAGCAGGTGTCCAAGACTTAACTCATTAATGAGGAACCCAGCAGATAGTAAAGCTGGTTCCAAGTACAATTCAAGAAACTGAGTATTTATTGGCATTAAAGAAAAATGTTGAGATAAAGTTGCTGTGCAGGAAAAAGTGTTAATGAAGCAGACCTGATTACTTATCCTTAGAGACCTGATTTGCAAAGTTGGCCCTTGATTGGCTTCTGGGAACTTGGAGTTCAGGGGGTTTCCACCATTCCCAGAACTGATCTAAGTACCTTACTGTATCTAAACTGTAGAACAATATAGATTCTGCTGAACCCCTGCTTTCCTTTTGGGAGTCTGGAAGTTTGGTATGTGCCAGGCAGAGACTGCCCTTTGTGACTAGCTCCCAGTAAAAACCCCTGGCACTCAGTCTCTAACAAGCTTTTCTGATTGACAACGTTTCACAAGTGCTGTTACAACTGGTTGCTGGGAGAATTAAGCTCATCCTCTGTGATTCCACTGGCAGAGGATTCTTGGAAGCTTGCACTTTCGTTTCCCCTGACTTCACCCCATTTGTCTTTTTTCCTTTGCTGATTTTGTCTTGTATTTTTTCACTGTAATAAATCATGGCAATGAGCAGAACTGTAAAAAAATAAATAAATGAAAAATAATGCTTCAGGCTGGGCATGGTGGTTTACACCTGTAATCAGCAATTTGGGAGGCCAAGGTGGGTGGATCAGCCTGGGCAACATGACGAAACTCCATCTCTACTACAAATATAAAAGTCAGTTTCATAACCTGGTCTCAAAATAAATAGATAGATGAAATAAATTAAAAAGTGCTTTAGTTTCTCAGTTTGGTGGAAAAACACCCAATGTGGGTGTTCAGAGCTATGCATTTTTTGGGGTGCTGCTTAGTTCCTGGCTTGATGAAGGAATCATTCACTCAGCTTCCAAGTCCCTGGTTTTCACATCTTTAGGATGACATCCAGGGTCCATGGCTCATGCCTGTCATCCCAGCACTTTGGGAGGCCAAGGCAAGAGGACTGCTTGAACCCAGAAGTCTGAGACCAGCCTGGGCAGCATAATGAGACCCATCTCTGCAAAAAAATAAAAAATGAGCCAAGCGTGGTGGAGCGTGCCCATGGTTCCAGCTACTTGGGAGGCTGAGTGAGGTGGGAGGATCGCTTGAGCTGGGGAGGTTGAGGCTGTGGTGAGCTGAGATTGCACGACTACCCTTCCAGCCTGGGTGACAGAGAGAGACCCTGTCTCAAAAAAAAAAAAAAAAAAAAAAAAGAGTGCCCTGGTCAAGAGATTGGTAACAATGAGTCCAAGGTTCATAGCTTCTCTACTTAACTAAGTGTGGTTTACTTTGCCCAGAAGGAAAGTTCTGTTCTTTGCCGTATTAATCTGGATTTGGACACCCACTTCTGAAATGGAGATGCTCAGCCCCAACTGGCAAAGCCAAACAAAACAGCACAGAATGTGTTTGCTTATGTAATTAGGAAGTCAGAGGCCTGCCACCTTTAGGTGTAAGCAGTTCCATGGGCTCAAATCCAATCACTAGGGCTCCCTTTCATCTACCTCTCTGCCTTGTTTTCCCAAACTGGGTTCATTCTCAGGCTGGGTCCTCCAGATACTGGCAAGACAGCCCTAAGAGCTCTGGGTTCCTATCTTGCTACCTTCAAAACTTGGGGGAAAAGAGTTTCTCTTTCTCAGCAGTTCTCATAAAGGCTCTTCCATTGAGTTTTGCTGGTTCCAGATGCCCATTCCTGAATCACCTGCTGGGTCAGGAGACTGATGTTCTGACTGGCCAGGCCTGGGCCATGTGCTCTCTCCTGGAGCCTGTGGGCAGGCTTGACCCCGCTTCTAGCCACATTTCATGGACTGAGTGTGGCAGAGGGGTGGGTCCCTAAAGAAACTGTAGGGATGTTAACCAGAAGGGGAATGGCTGCCTGGATGGCAAAAACAATAGAAGGCCTCCATCTGGCCAGTGGGTTCCATTCGAGGCCACAGGGCCTAGTGGCTTCCAGTGCCTCCGTTGGCTCATCCTGCTCCTAGAAAAAATATCTCAAAGCACAGGTCCAACTGAGGGCCTGCTGGAGACACCCTCATGTGCAAAGAATAGCCAGGAATTCCAAGGAAAGACTGGGATGGTATCTCCTCCACCTGCCAGAAATGCCCCACGCACAGTGCATCAAGACAGCCGCTGTAGAAAACAGTATGGTGGTTCCTCAAAAAATTCAACATAGAATTACCATATGATCCAGTAATTCCACTTCTGGGCATATACCTAAAGTAACTGAAAGCAGGTGAGATGTGCTAGCTCACACCTGTAATCCTAGCACTTGGGGAGGCTGAAGTAGAAGAATAGCTTTAGCCCAGGAGTTGGAGATCAGCCTGTGCAACATAGTGAGACCATCTCTATAGGAGTTTGAGGCTGCTATGGCCATGGTTCTGCCACTGCACTGCAGCCTGGGTGACAGACAGATCCCATCTCTTAAAAAAAAAAAAAGGAAAGCAGGGTCTCAGAAAGATATTCGTACACCCATGTTCACAGCAGCGTTATTCACATTCACCAAAAGATGTAACAAGTCCATCTTCCATTCCTCAGTGGCGGTGTGGATAAATAAAATGTGGCCTGTCCATACAGTGGACTACTAGCCTTGAAAAGGAAGGAAATTCTGATACATGCCACGATACGGATGAGCCTGGAGCACATTATGCTAAGTGATAAATAAGCCAGTCATTAAAGGACATATACTGGGCCAGGAACAGTGACTCACGCCTGTAATACCAGGCGGGCAGATCATGAGGTCAGGAGATTGAGACCATCCTCACCAACATCGTGAAACCCCATCTCTACTAAAAAACAAAAAAACCAGAAAAATCCCACAAAAATTAGCTGGGCTTGGTAGCGTGTGCCTGTAGTTTCACCTACTTGGGAGGCTGAGGCAGGAGAATTGCTTGAACCCAGGAGGTGGAGGTTGCAGTGAGCCTCGATCACGCCACTGCACTCCAGCCTGGCCACAGAGTGAAACTCTGTCTCCAAAAAAAAAAAAAAGACATATAATGTATGATCCAACTTATAGGCAGTACCTAGAGTAGTCAAATTCATAGGGACGGAAGACAGAATAGTGGTTGCCAGGGACTGAGGGGAAGGTGAAATGGGGAATTATTTGATGGGTTCATAGTTTCTGTTTGGCATGATGAAAAAGTTCTGGAAATGGATGGTGGGACAGTCACACATCGCATAATGACGTGTCTGTCAAAGATGGTGGTCCCATGAGATTATATATACAACAGTTATCCCATGAGATGATACTGTATTTTTACTCTACCTTTTTTTATTTTTAGATACGTTTATTTTATTTTTTGAGACAGTCTTGCTCTGTTGCTCAGGCTGGAGTGCAATGGTGCAACCTAGGCTCACTGCAACCTCCGCCTCCCCAGTTTAAGCAATTCTCCTGCCTCAGCCTCCTGAGTAGCTGGGATTACAGGTGGGTGCCACTATGCCCAGGTAATTTTTGTTGTATTTTTAGTAGAGAAGGGGTTTTGCCATATTGGCCAGGCTGGCCTCAAACTCTTGGCCTCAAGTGATCTGCCTTCAGCCCTGTTTAGATACATTTAGATACAGGAATACTTACTCCTGTGTTACAGTCTGCTACAGCAATAGGCTGCACCGTCCAGGTTTCTGGAAGGTACTCTGATGTCTGCACAGTGATGAAATCCCCTAAGGACGCATTTCTTAAAAGGATCCTGTTTGTTAAGCCACATGTATCTACCACAGTATAATATAATGCCACCACACTGTATACTTAAAATGGTTAAGATGGTAATTTTTTTTGTTTTATTTTTTTGAGACAGAGTCTTGCTCTGTTGCCAGGCTGGAGCGCAGTAACATAGTCTCGGCTCACTGCAACCTCCACCTCCCGGGTTCAAGTGATTCTTCTGCCTCAGCCTCCCAAGTAGCTGGGACTACAGGCGTGCGCCAAATGCCCTGCTAATTTTTGCATTTTTAGTAGAGACGGGGTTTCACTATGTTGACCAGGATTGTCTCGATCTCTTGACCTCATGATCCACCCACCTCGGCCTCCCAAAGTGCTGGGATTACAGGCGTGAGCCACTGCAGCCGGCAAGATGGTAATTTTTTTGTGTATTTTATCACAATTTAAAACATTTACAAATGGTTAAAAGTTATGTATATTTTACCACAATTAAAAAATGAAAGAGAGGCTGGGCATGGTGGTTCATGCCTGTACTCCCAGCACTTTGGGAGGCTGAGGTGGGTGGATCACCTGAGGTCAGGAGTTTGAGACCAGCCTGGCCAACATGGCGAAACCCTGTCTCTACTAAAAAAAAAAAAAAAGCCCATAGTTCCAGCTACTCAGGAGTCTGAGGCAAGAGAATCATTTGAACCCAAAAGGCAGTGGTTGCAGTAAGCTAAGATCAGGCCACTGCACTCCAGCCTGGGCAACAGAGCAAGACTCCATCTCAGAAAGAAAGAAAGAGCAGTCTGGAAAAAAAGTAAGGATACAAGAAATGAATTGATGACCTTTCCCACTGCTTGTGAGGCTGGCATGAGGGTGGAATCCACGAAGCTGGGTCGTGGTGTGGAATGCCTTGGGGGTGGAGAATGTACCACACTGTAGTCCTTGTTTGCGGCTTCCCTCACCCCCTGTTGTCCTCTTTGTGGCTGGCAAATCTTGAGCCTAGAGCTAAGGCTGGGGGTGGTCTAGGTGTGTGACCTCCAGTGATGGATCCCTTCCCGCCACCCCCCACCCCCGAAATGACTCTGGCCAATGGCAGAGCGAGAGAATTGCAAGGGAGCAGGAATGACCCCGTAGATTAGGGGACAGAATTGTGGGGAGGTGCACAGATTAACCATCCTTACCCAGGCTGATGCCTTAGCGTTGAGCAGGAAACATCACCATGGAACATTAGAAAAGTACCTGGAAAAATTAAATGTTTATAGCATGGAGTGTTGCTCAGATGTGGACAGCTGTTAAATGCTGCGGGTGGGAGTCTAAATTGGTATCGCTACTTTGAAGGGCAGTTTGCCAAGACTTGTTAAATCTAATAACAAGCCTGTACCCTCTGACCTGCAATTTTACTTCTCTTCCCCAGAGAAATCTACTCTAGAGACATACTTGCCTGTGTGCCCAGAGAGGCTGAGCAAGGATACTGTTCAATGTTGCAATGTTGGTTATAGTCAGACACAGGAAGCAGGATAAATATCCAGCAATACGGGAAGAACTGAAGAAAAGAAACTGGAGTGTATCTGTAGCACAAAATATTTACAGCACTAAAGAGTACAGTGCATCTGTATTTTTTTGAGACAGAGTCTCACTCTGTTGCCCAGGCTGGAATACAGTGGTGCAACCTTGGCTCACTGCAGCCTTTGCCTTGGGTTCAAGCAATTATTATTATTATTTTTTTAATTGAGACGGAGTCTTGCTCTTTCGCCAGGCTGGAGTGCAATAGCATGATCTCGATCTCTGGGATTCAAGCGATTCCCCTGCCTCAGCCTCCTGAGTAGCTGGGACTACAGGCGCGCGCCACTGCACCCGGCTAATTTTTTGTATTTTAGTGGAAACAGTTTCACCATGGCCAGGATGATCTCGATCTCCTAACCTCATGATCCGCCTGCCTCAGCCTCCGAAAGTGCTGGGATTACAGGTGCAAGCCACCATGCCTGGCCTGGTTCAAGCGATTCTGATGCCTCAGCCTCCCAAGTAGCTGGGATTACAGGTGTGCAACACTATGCACAGCTGATTTTTGTATTTTTAGTAGAGACAGTTTCTCTGTGTTGGCCAGGCTGGTCTCAAACTCCTGACCTCAGGTGATCCGCCTGCCTCAGCCTCCCAAAGTGCTGGGATTACAGGTGTGAGCCACTGCGCCTGGCCATATTACCAGATTTTAAACAAGAATCTCTAAAAGTTTTACTATCTAAGGACTTTCACTCAAAGAAGAAAAAATACACAGTAACACCAAGCTTGCTGGGTGGGCAGTTAACCTTTTTTCCTAATGGACGCTTGTCTAGGCTTAGTAACATTTCTGGATGAAGCATCAAGTTACTGTTGCACATTTTAAAAAGACTGGTCCAGCAGTGTTTCCTCTAATTTTAATTCCCGTTCTTCATTAAACCATTAGCAGGAGCATTGTTAAATGGGTTGTCTGGAATGTCTTCATTTAATCTATCTGACTTCTCCTTTTGATCCTTTCAGCATTAACCTCTTCAGCTGTCTGTGCTCGGCATGTATTCATTAACACGTGGTTCCTAGGGACTAGTACTCAGCAGCTCTGGTGCCTTCTTTCCAGGGCCAGTTGTTTATTTCTCTCAGTTCTTTGTTGTTGCTCTTCTGTTAGGCTTCTACCTGACCCAGAAGCAAACATCTCACTTTCAGATGAGTTTGTCAGAAAGGGATCTCATTCAGTAGCAGTTACACCCCCGTCCATTATTTCCTGCAACTTCATCATTATTGCCAACAAAATCTTCATGTAAAATAGGGAGAGCAAGTCGAATTCGTTTTGAACAGGTCTGAACTTCCTTATTTCCTGGGTATTCACTCTGTCAATAAAATCCTCAATCTGTGGTTTAGGGAATAGCCTGTGTGCCCAGAGCTCCATGAGTCTGATTAGAGTATTCAGGTCTTCAGCCTCATTACCTTTACCTTTGGATTTTGCTTTATCAAATACATACCTTCAGGCTGGAAGTCCTCTCTGAAGTTAATGTGAGTCCGCTTGAGTATATTTCTTTTAACTGTTCTCTTTGGAGGTACAGGAACAGGAGCTCCAGTTCCTGACTCTTCATCAGGTTTGGCTCCTTCACCATCTTGTCTCTCTGGAGAGGCTCACACAGAAAGCAGGGGCCACAGTGCAGAACTCCACGTGCAGATTAAGTGCGTTTCTTGCAAGACTGGGGAACTCCCTGTTTGTTTGTTTGTTTTTAGACAGAGTCTCGCTTGTTGCCCAGGCTAGAATGCAGTGGCACGATCTCGGCTTACCGCAACCTCTGCCTCCTGGATTCAAGTGATTCTCCTGCCCCAGTCTTCCAAGTAGCTGGGATTACAGGTGCCCGCCACCGCGCCTGGCTAATTTTTGTATTTTTAGTAGAGACGGGGTTTCACCATATTGGCTAGATTGGTCTTGAACTGCCAACCTCAAGTGATCTGCACATCTCACCCTCCCAAAGTGCTGGGATTACAGGCGTGAGCCACCGTGCTCAGCCCTCTTTTTCTTTTTCAGACAGTCTCCCTCTCTCACGCAGGCTGGAGTGCAGTGGCACAATCTCAGCTCACTGCAACCTCTGCCTCCCGGGTTCAAGCAATTCTCCTGCCTCAGCCTCCTGAGTAGCTGGGATTACAGGTGCCCACCCCCATGCCCAACTAATTTTTGTATTTTTAGTAGAGACAAGGTTTCACCGTGTTGGCCAGGATGGTCTCAAACTCCTGACCTCAAGTGATCTGCCCACTTCTGCCTCCCAAAGTGCTGGGATTACAGGTGTGAGCCATCGTGCCTGGCCTGGACTTTTTTTTATGTACCTGTTTGGCACCTGTGCTGGACTGATAAGATTTGTCTTAGTTGGGACTATTGATTGGAGTGACTACACGGGACTTCTCTGTGTGGTTAAAGCTTCCATATAGATTGGTTGTCTCAGGGTAGCTGGACTTTTTGCTCCAAGAGCAGCTAGTTCCATTTAGTTGCTCCAGGAACTAAGGTGGAAGCCACATGGCCTTCGATGACTTTTTCTCAGAAGTTGTGTAGGGTCAATTCTGCTGTATTCTATTGTCAGACAAGCCTACCTAGATTTAAGGGGAGGGAACAGAGGTACTGCCTGTCTATGTGAGACATGCTAGAGAACAGGTGGCCATGTTTTAAAAGCATCACAGAGGGCTGGGTGCGGTGGCTCACACCTGTAAACCCAGAACTTTGGGAGGCCGAGGTGGGTGGATCACTTGAGGCCAAGAGTTCAAGACCAGCCTGGTCAACATGGTGAAACCCCATCGCTACTAAAAATACAAAAATTAGCTGGGCATGGTGGTGCACGCCTGTAGTCCCAGCTACTCTGGAGGCTGAGGCATGAGACTTGTTTAACCTGGGAGGGGGAGGTTGCAATGAGCTGAGATAGCGCCACTGTACTCCAGCCTGGGTGATAGAGTGAGACCCTGTCTCAAAAAAAAAAAAAAAGGCAGATTGGGCACAGTGGCTCACGTCTGTAATCCAAGTACTTTGGAGGGTGGATCACCTGAAGTTGAGAGTTTGAGACCACCCTGATGTACATGGTGAAACCCTGTCTCTACTAAAAATAAAAATATCATCCAAGCATGGTGGTGTACTCCTGTAATCCCAGATACTCAGGAGGCTGAGGCAGGAGAATCGCTTGAACCCAGGAGGTGGAGGTTGCAGTGAGCCGAGATCACGCCGTTGCACTGCAACCTGGGCAACAGAGCCAGAGTCCGTCTCAAAAAAAAAAAAGCAGGCCTCAGCCATAGCTGTAGTGTTTTAATTTTTAACAAGGATGATGCCTTCATGTTTTGCTTGTGAAATAAAATATTAATTCAAACAGACAAGGGCCTGGTGAGCATCTGGCAGCTGATTTTGCAGCCTTGATCTTATCCCTCCATGGTGGGACCCAGCACCAAAGGTCACCAGGCTCCTTATCTCGCAGCAGCCTCTCAGGCCAGGGTCCCTGCCTTCCCCCAGGCTGCATCATCTGGCAGGATCTCTCCACCTCTGTCCTTCTTGTCTGGTTTTGTTACCAGCAGGTATTTGTTGGACATAAAGGGCTGCTTGGCACTGAAAAATTCAAAAGTGATTAAAACACAGCCTTTCTCCACACAGATAACTTATTAATTACCAGTGGAAAGTTGGACACTATATGGTGCAGAAACTGGGTGGGCATCCTGGCTGCCTTTACCAAGGAAAGTTAGCATCGTGGACACAGTGTTCCTCCTGGCAGGAGCCACCAATAAGGGCACAACATCCTTTTAGTGGCATCCTGGTCCCCATGCATACCCCAAATCATGAGGAAACATTGGCAAACCCCCCACCGGGGGACGTTCTTCCAGACAACCAGAGTGAACTCTTTAAAAACTTAAGTCCGTCTGGGCTCAGTGGCTCACACCTGTAATCCCAGCACTTTGGGAGGCCAACGCGGGCGGATCATTTGAGGTCAGGAGTTCCAGATCAGCCTGGCCAACATGGGGAAACCCTCTCTCCACTAAAAATACAAAAATCAGCTGGGCATGGGGGTGGGTGCTCTGTAGTCCCAGCTACTCAGGAGGCTGATTACTTACAGGAGGAAAATTATTTGAATCTGGAAGGCAGAGGTTGCAGTGAACTGAGATCACACCACTGCACTCCAGCCTGGGGACAAGAGTGAAACTCTGTCTCAAAACAAACAAACAAACAAAAAACCCTTAAATGGCTGGGCACGGTGGCTCACGCCTGTAATCCCAGCACTTTGGGAGGCCAAGGCAGGTGGATCACAAGGTCAAGAGATAGAGACCATCCTGGTCAACAAGGTGAAACCCCGTTTCTACTAAAAACAAAAATTATCTGGGCATGGTGGCGCGTGCCTGTAGTCCCAGCTACTCGGGAGGCTGAGGCAGGAGAATTGCTTGAACCCAGGAAGCGGAGGTTGCGGTGAGCCGAGATCGTACCATTGTACTCCTGGGTAACAAGAGTGAAACTGTCTCAAAAAAACAAAACAAAACAAAACAAAACCCCCTCAAATTAACGAAAGACAGAGATTGGGAGATTGTTCCAGGAGAGTAAAGAGACATGTACAGTACCAGAAGACATGAGACTGAATTAGATCCAGGATCTGGAGGAAAATTGCCATAAAAGAGACAGCAAATTTTGAATTTGGGTGGTATATGAGGCCATAGCATTGTATTATATAAAGGTTACATTTTCAAAATGGTTGACCCTTGAACAAGGTGGGGTTAGGGGTACCAATGCAGTCGAAAAGCCAAGTATATAACTTTTATTTGAGGCAGGGGACAGTCTTGCTCTGTTGCCAGGCTGGAGTGCAGTGGCGCAATCTCGGCTCACTACAACCTCCACCTCCTGGGCTCAAGCAGTCCTCCCACCTCATCCTCCCAAGTAGCTAGGACTACACACCCAGCCAATTTTTGTATTTTTAGTAGAGATGGAGTTTCACCATGTTGGCCAGGCTGGTCTCAAACTCCTGGCCTCAAGTGATCTCCCCACCACAGCCTCCCAAAGTGCTGGGATTACAGGTGTCAACTGCCCAGCCTGGCTAGAACTTCCCAAAATACCTGTCAGCCTAATGTTGATCAGAAGTCTCACTGATAACAGAGACAGTTGATTAGCACACATTTTATATATGCATTATACATTGTATTATAATAAAGCTAGAGAAAAGAAAATCATAAGGAAGAGAAAATATCTTTACTCTTCTGAAGTGGAAGTGGACCATTATAAAGGTGTTCATCCTTCATGTCTTCACATGGAGGAGGAGGAGGGGGAGGAGGAGGAGGGGGAGGAGGAGGAAGAGGTGGAGAAGGAAGAAGAGGTGGGCTTGGTCTTGCTTGTGTGGCAGAGGTGGAAGAAAATTGTGTATAAGCAGACATGCAGTTGAAACTCATGTTGTTTGAGGGTCAGTTGCATTTGATAATGTACTGTGGATATTTGAGAGAATACTGCTGTTCTTACAAGATACACACTGCACTATTTAGGAGAAAAGAGGTGTGTTGTCTACAACTAACTCCCAAATGGTTTAGCACAGGAGTGGGCAAACCTTTCTGGTAAAAGGCCAAATAGTGAAATTGTTGGGCTTTATGGGCCATATGGTCTCAGTCACAACTACGGATGGTGCTGTTGAGAGTTCCAACGCAGCCACAGGCAGTACGTAAATGGGTGGGCGTGGCTGTGTTCCAATAAAACTTTATTTATGGATACTGCAATGCCAATTTCATATGATTTTCACACACCTCAAAAGATTCTTGTGATCTTTTTCAATCCTGCAAACCCATTTCTGTCTTACTGAGCATACAGAGTTAGGTGGCCAGACTTGGCCTGCAGCTGTGGTTTACAAATGCCTGCCTGATAAAAAGAACACACAGCCAGGCACACACACATGTGCACATGCAAGCACGTAGACATGGGGGTAGAGCAAATGCAACATGACAGAACAGCTGGTGAAACTGAGTGAAGAGTAGAGGCGAGTTCTTTGTATTGTTTTTGTAATTTTGCAAGCTTGAAATTATTATTCATTTATTTATTTTTTGAGACAGAGTCTCACTGTGTTACCCAGGCTGGATGGAGTGCAGTGGTGCAATCTCAGCTCACTGCAACTCCGCCTCCTGGGTTCAAGCGATTCTTCTGTCTCAGCCTCCTGAGTAGCTGAGATTACAGGTGTGAGCCACCGCACCCAGCTTGAAATTATTTTAAAATAAAAAATTAAGTAAAATAAAAGCATTGATTTTTCCTTCCTGGGGGGCCCAGGAAGGAGGGAGGGAGGCATCGTTTCATCTTCCTAGTGGGTGGGCCGAGGTGACTCAGCATTCTTGGATGTCGCTTCTAATTGTCATCTAGTCACTTGCCATTTTTATTGTCATCTTAGTCATTTCTTAGCCTTTGCCTCTTCCTTGTTTTCTGACTTAACTTCCATACCTAGGTCCCTTGCTTGGCAGGCAGGGGACTTTAGCCTCTGCTTACTATTGGAGACCTTTTGCTCTCCCTCTGCTAAATCCATCTCTCCACCTGTTAAAAAAAAGAGTTACTTTAAACATGTTTGTTGACTTATCGTTGCTTTGTTTTCAGTGTTTGTAATTTCTCGGCTATGTTCACCTCGTCTGTATCATTCCAGTTTTTTAGTACACATGCTGCCAAAGTGAGCACTGGCTTATGGTTTTTAATGTTTTTTTGAGATGAGGGCTACCATCTCAGGCTGGAATGCAGTGGCACAATCTCGGCTCGCTGCAACCTCTGCCTCTCAGGTTCAAGCAATTCTCCTGCCTCAGCCTCCCATGTAGTTGGGACTACAGACACGTGCCATCACACCTGGCTAATTTGTATTTTTAGTAGAGATGGGGTTTCACCTTGTTAGCCAGGATGGTCTCAATCTCCTGACCTCATGATCCTCTGACCTTGGCTTCCCAAAGTGCTGAGATTATAGGTGTGAGCCACTGTGCCCGGCCTTAATTTTTTTTAAATTAATTAATTATTATTTTTTTTTGAGGCAGAGTTTTGCTCTTTTGCCCAGGCTGGAGTGAAGTAGTGTGGTCTCAGCTCACTGCAACCTCTGACCCCCGAGTTCAAGTGGTTCTCCTGCCTCAGCCTTCTGAGTATCTGGGATTGCAGACGCCTGCCACCACACCTGGGTAATTTTCACATTTTTTTTTGTTTGTTTTTGTTTTTGTGGAGGAGTGTCACTCTCACCCAGGCTGGAGTGCAATGGCATGGTCTCAGCTCACTGCAACCTTTGGCTCCTGGGTTTGAGCGATTCTCCTGCCTCAGCCTCCCAGGTAGATGGGACTATAGGCGTGCACCACCACAGCTGGCTAATTTTTGTATTTTTAGTAGAAACGGGGTTTCACTATGTTGGCCAGGCTGGTCTCGAACTCCTGACCTCGTGATCCACCTGCCTCGGCCTCCCAAAGTGCTGGGATTACAGGCCTGAGTCACCGCACCCAGCCGTAATTTTTATATTTTTATTAGAGATGGAGTTTTGCCATGTTGGCCAGGCTGGTCTCTACCTCCTGACCTCAGGTGATCCACCTGCCTCAGCCTCCCAAAGTGCTGGAATTACAGGTGTGAGCCACTGCGCCTGGCCAGCTTACTGTTTTTAATGTCATGGTCTTCATCTCACATATTGGTTTCCCTAAATTTTTGGTGTTTGTCTTAGAACTCCAGAGATAAGGAGTTGTTTCCCTACCTGTGGTGTTACTTATTGGGAGGCATGTGATAGTGGCAAAGTCAAGAAGTTCCTGTGTTCTGTTCCCCCAGCACTGGGGCGAAGTCTTCTATATTTTTCCTGGCCTTGTGGCTCGGAATGGTTATTTCAAGAATGAGCTATTTGAGTTCATTGGCATGACTGTGGAGGGCGGAGGGCGGCTTTAAGGGAAGGGTGTGTGCTTTTCTTAGTTGACTTAGCAGCACCTCTCTTCATTGCCAGGATCAGAAACTCAACTCAAAGTGAACACTACGTGAAAAGTGATTTATTAATTTATATATCCTTGAATGTTGGATAGCATGACATTCAGCCTTGGCTAGACCCAACAGCGAAAATGTTGCTGTGAAAGAATTCTGTCTCTTATCATCTCTCAATTTTTTTTTTTTTTTAAAGACAGAATCTTGTTCTGTCACCCAGGCTGGAGTGCTGGAGTGCAATGGCATGATCTGGGCTCACTGCCGCCTCCACCTCCTGAGTTCAAGCAGTTCTTCTGCCTCAGCCTCCTGAGTAGCTGGGACTACTGGCCTGTGTCATCACACCCGGCTAATTTTTGTATATTTAGTAGAGACAGGGCTTCACTATGTTGGCCAGGCTTGTCTTGCACTCCTGAGCTCAAGTGATCCACCCTCCTTGGCCTCCCAAAGTGCCGGTATTACAGGCGTGAGCCACTGTGCCTTACCCTCATCTGCCAATTCTGTTTTCCTGTTTGGCTTTATTCTTAGGCAGACCATCCCCACTCAGAGCCTCAGGTATACCTTCTACCAGATTAGCAAACCCAGGAGAAAAAGCACATCCCTAAATCAATGATTTTAGCCCAAGTCTCAGGGCTGGCTCTCATTGGCCCAGAGTGTGTCATGTGTTCACCTCTGAACCAGTCAGTTGCCAGAGGATTGGAGGATTGTGATTGGCTAGGCCTGGATCACATGACCACCCTCAGCATGAGAACCTTCAGCTCTTCTCAAGGACCAGAGGTGGCCCTTGAAGGCATTTTTGTTTGGTTGCTATTACCATCAGAAGAAATGGCCCCTGAGTAGGAAAAAGAAACAATTAGCACACAAGTACTGTGCCATGCTGCCTTCCCCAGTTCCAGTCCCAGTTTTCTAAGCCACATCCTTCATGGTATCATTTTCACCGCCAGACTGTGACCTCTGCAGCTGGTTCTGTGACCACAATCAAAGCATGTAAATAACCTGGGCAGGCATGGTGGCTCATGCCTCTAATCCCAGCACTTTGGGAGACTGAGGTGGGTGAATTGCTTGAGGTCAGCAGTTCGAAACCGTGGTGGCCAATATGGTGAAACCCTCCACTAGAAATACAAAAATTAGCCAGGCATGATGGTGCACACCTGTAGTTCCAACTACTTGGGAAGCTGAGGCAGGAGAATCACTTAAACCCAGGAGGTGGAGGTTTCAGTGAGCTGAGATTGTGCCACTGCACTCCAGCCTGGGCAACAGAGCAAGACTCTGTCTCAAAAGAAAAAGAAAATAACCTGCTCACATTCTCCCACACACCCTTCCCCGGGTCCCCTGTCCTTCAGGAAACACACAGGATCTACAAGCAGAAGCTGGAGGAGCTGGCCGCGCTGCAGGCGTTGTGTAGCAGTTCCATCAGTAAGCAGAAGAAGCACCTCCAGGACTTGAAGCACACACTCCAGAGGTAGGCGCGGCTGCAGCCCGGGGGCCGCCCTGGTTCTGAGGGACAGAAGCCCAACTCAAAACAGGCTGAAGCAGGAGAGGAAATCTTAGTGGAAAAAGACAGCACCGAAATCTGCTTCAGGCATCACTGGATCCAGGAGCCAAAGGGTATTTTTAGGAATCTGGTTTTTTTCCCTCTGAATTCTGCCTTCCTCTGGATTGGTGTCACTCTTAGGGTGACCGTCCCTCTACCAGTAGTGCCAGGCTTATATTTTCCAGCCTTGCTTTCTGCCAGCTGTGCCACCCCGGCTGAAGGAGAGTTTCTCTCTCTTTTTTTTTTTTGAAATGGAGTCTCTCACTTCTGTCACCCAGGCTGGAGTGCAGTGGCATGATTTTGGCTCACTGCAACCTCTGTCTCCTGGGTTCAAGTGACTGTCCTGCCTCAGCCTTCTGAGTAGCTGGGATTACAGACGTGAGCCACTGTGCCTGGCTGAGAGTTTCTCTTTCCCAGTACTTTAGCAGACGTTCTGCGTCCAGTCCTCACTGGCTGGGGTTGGTTCAGTGTCCATTTGTGAACCAGTCACTGAGAAGCTGCTTGGGCAGCACCCTGTTATGTGCTCAGTCTGTGGCCCTGGGAGGTGGAGGGACAGCCACATGGGCAGTGGGAGAAGATAAATAGTTTCCCAGGTGAAAGTTGGGTGCTGTTATAGGAAGGTGACCTGCTGGACAAGTAAACAGGCAGTGTCCTTTCATGGGTGTGGGGTGCCCTCCCCATTGGGGTCTCTGGTGTAGTGGGCACTAAGTTGCCATCCCTGGTGGAGATATGCTGGAGCTCATAGCTTAGTTCGATTCCCAAGGCCTGGATCATGTCCATTTCCCAACACTAGTGGACCCTAGTCTGGAAGGCCCCTCCTGCCTGGTATATGAAGGGGCCCAGTGTATCCTGTGAGCCCCCCTTGTCAGGGAGGGAAACTGAGGCTCCGAGTGACTTGTCCCAGGTCACTTAGCTGGGCCTCCATTTTAGAATCTGGGATTCCTGGTTAACTCTTTCCTTGTGGACAATTTTGGGGGGAGGTCATGATTTTAGCTCTCAGTGTGACTGACCGTTCTGGAAATGGAGGCCCACAACTGAGGGGTGGAGAGTGTGGATGGCCCCACACAAACACATCGCCAGATGTTGCTTGGAAAAACACGTCTTGCAAATGGCAGGACTCAGAGTCCTGAGTCTTTTTTCAGTCTAGAGTTTTTCAGATTCTCAGTGATTGCTTCATAGATAGGCATATGCTAACCCAAGCACTATTGATGAGTCTGATGAGTATTTGTGGGGCCTGTGGACTGCGGGACACTGAGTAGCATCCTTGGCCTCTGCTCACCAATGCCAGTAGCACTCCCACCCGAGTGTGACCACCAAGATGTCCTCCAGGTATTGCTGGCTGTCCCCAGTTGAGAAGTGCTGGTTTAGAAGGTTTATGAGTTAGGGTCTTAGACCAAGGACTCCTGCCATTCCGAGATGTGTCTGTGGATTTGTTTTCTAGTTTTGAGAGCTCCGTGTTACCAAAGAATAACAGTCAGACCTTGATTGGTTGACTGCTTATGGTTTCAGGGGCCTTTCTGTCTGTCCTCTTGGTAATCTGTAGGTTATTCCTTTATTTTTTATTTTTAAAAATTATTTCTATTTATTTATCTATCTGTTTTTGAGACAGAGTCTCACTTTGTCACCCAAGGTGGAGTGTGGAATGTAGTGGTGCAGTCTAGGTTCCCTGAAGCCTCTGCCTCCTGGATTCAAGCAATTCTCCTGCCTCAGCCTCCCAAGTAGCTAGGATTGTAGGTGCCCACCACCATGCCTGGCTAATTTCTGTACTTTTAGTAGAGACGGGGTTTTACCACGTTGGCCAGGCTGGTCTAAAACTCCTGACCTCAAGCAATCCTCCCACCTCAGCCTCGCAAAGTGCTGGGATTACAGGAGTGAGCCACCATGCCCGGCCTTTTTTTTTTTGAGATAGGGTCTTGCTCTGTCACCCAGGCTGGAGTGCAGTGGCACAATCATGGCTTACCACATTCTTGATTTCCTGGGCTCAAGCCATCCTCCCACGTCAGCCTCACGAGTCCTAGGACTACAAGCATTTACCACCACACCTGCTTGAGACAGAGTTTCACTCTCTCACTGAGGCTGGAGCGCAGTGGCGTGATCACCGCTCCCACTGCAGTCTCCACCTCTGAGATTCAAGTGATTCTCCTGCCTCAACCTCCTAAGTAGCTGGAATTTCAGGGGCCCGCCTACATACCCAGCTAATTTTTGTATTTTTAGTAGAGATGGGGTTTTACCATGTTGGCCAGGCTGGTCTTGAACTCCTGACATCAGGTGATCCACCCACCTTGTCCTTCCAAAGTTCTGGGATTACAGGTGTGAGCCACCACATCTGGCCCCTGGCTGTTTTCTTTTCTTCTTCTTCGGTTTTTTTTTTTTTTTTTTTTTTT
>CM052656.1:9907042-9933963 GCA_028533165.1 Leontopithecus rosalia | reverse complement strand
ACCTGGCTACTTTTTGAATTATTATTATTTTTTTTGAGACAGAGTTTCGCTCTTGTTACCCAGGCTGGAGGGCAATGGTGCGATCTCGGCTCACCACAACCTCCGCCTCCTGGGTTCAGGCAATTCTCCTGCCTCAGCCTCCTGAGAAGCTGGGGCTACAGGCACGCGCCACCGTGCCCAGCTAATTTTTTGTATTTTTAGTAGTGACGGGGTTTCACCATGTTGGCTAAGCTGGTCTCAAGCTCCTGGCCTCACATGATCCATCTGTCTTGGCTTCCCAAAGTGCTGGGATTGCAGGCGGGAGCCACCATGCCTGGCCAAGTCTCCTGTTCTTAAAGTCCTTCCATTAACAGCCCACAAGAAATTTCACATCCGACAGGAAGAGTGTAAAAGACAGGTTGCCCTAGGCTGAGTGGTCAGGGAAGGAGGGGAGACTCAGCTGGAGCTTGAAGCATAGGTGGGACTCGGAGAAAGATGGCGGGTGCAGAGGCATTTGCAGGGGCGGGGGTAAGGCACGCAAGAGACCAAGCTCCCACTGCCTCCTTGGTGTCACAAGGGCTTCCAGAGCGAGGCAGTGCCTGCCGTGGGTAGCCCGTGGCCTGGTTTGCGGCTCTGTAGGGTGAGGGTAGGATGGCCTGGTTCTCACACCTGCACCCCTCCCTGCTGGGCCGTTTCCTTGCACAGGGTGACTGACGAAGTCTTCAACTTCCTGCTGGTGTGGTATTACTGCACCCTGACCATTCGGGAGAGCATTCTCATCAGCAACGGCTCAAGGTACTTGGGGGCCTGGCTTTGTGGCGAGCACAAGGGGAGTCAAAGGAAAATGTCATGAAGGACATTAGATGGGGGCTGACACCCTCAGGCTGCATTCCTCTTCTCCTTGGGGGTTTGTGACTGTTCAGACCCGGGAAACTGCTGCTCCTGATGCAGCAGCTCTTGTTTATGATCAGTCTCTTGCTTATGAGCAACAACAGCCCTAACTCAGACTGGCTTAACACAATAAGAAATGTATTTTCTTATAAAAAGAAGTGACCCATTGGACTCTCTTCAGGTAAGGTTTGATCCAGGTGCTCTCCATCTCTCACTTCTGCCCTCTGTGTTGTCTTTATCCCAGGCTGCATATGAGGCACCCAGCAGCTCTAGGCTCACATCACTGTTTCTAGTCTAGCATTCCCACCAAACAGGGCACATTCCTCTCTTCCAAGACTCCCATTGGGGCCTACTGGCTAGGTCCAGGCAGAGAATGGATCAGGTACCTATCCCTGAACCAGTCTCTGTTGCCAGGAAATGCAGTGCTGTGACTGGCCAGGCTTGAGCCTCACATCCACCCTGAGAGCGGTCACTGGGAGTGGAGAAGCTGAGTGTCGGGAGAGGAATGGTTCCCTAGAAGAAAACTGAGAGACCGTCACTAGGAGGATGGACAGGTTTTGGTGACAAGAGTGGATGGTCCTCCATGGGGAGATGGAGAGGAGAGCAGACAGGTGAAGAGGGTCTTAGGCCAAACCTGCCCCTAAAGAGCAGATGCTGGGGAGGACGGAGGCCAGGCCGGGAGTGTGGGCTCCTGCTCTCCGGTCCCAGGGCCCTTGAGGAGCAGCCCTGTGCCCCGGACAAGTCGTGTCTCCTCTTTGGACCGTTTCAGAGTCCCATGGGGGAAGGGGTGTGTCAGCGGTGCTGAGTGAGTCCGAGCAAAATGTGGGGGTTCCCTCGGCCCCCGTCTCTGAAGGGCTCTGAGTGCCAGAAGCCCTGTTTTCTCTGTCTCCTTCCTGCCCTGCCTGCCTTTACTCTGAGTCTTGAGACCAGTTAAAACCCATGACTTGCCACCTGGAGGACCTATTTTCCAAAAGTCTAATTCCTTTTGGGGATGGCCATTGGAACCTCTGTGCCATTCCTTTTGTTTTTTTTGAGGTGGTGTCTTGTTCTGTGGCCCAGGCTGGAGTGCAGTGGCGCCATCTCGGCTCACTGCAACCTCTGCCTCCCAGTTCAAGCGATTCTCCTGCCTCAGCCTCCCAAGTAGCTGGGATTACGGGTGCCCGCCACCATACCCAGCTAATTTTTATATTTTTAGTAGAGACAGGGTTCCACCATGTCGGTCAGACTGGTCTCGAACTCCTGACCTCAGGTGATACGCCTGCCTCGGCCTCCCAAAGTGCTGGGATTATAGGCGTGAGTCGCTGTGCCAGCCAATGTGCCATTCTGGTTTTGGTTATTTCCTGAAACAAAATGTAACAAGCTCCTGTTTCCTCCCTTCTGGAGGATGCCCAGGAGCTGCAGCCCCCACCGCCTAACACGCCACCTTCCCACTTGTTTGCCTGCTGCTTTCTTTTTTTTTTTTAAATCTTAATATTTTATTTTTTTTTTATAGAGACAGGGTTTCACCATATTGGTCAGACTGGTCTCGAACTCCTGACCTCAGGTGATCCACCGGCCTCAGTCTCCCAAAGTGCTGGGATTACAGGCGTGAGCCACCGCGCCCAGTCTGCCTGCTAGTTTCTTATGGCAGGTCCCTGTCCTGCCGGCTCTTACCCTGAACATAGAGCCTGGAGGTAAGGACAAGAGCCCCCTCCTGCTTGGCTTCCTGAGGGCAACAGGGAATCTCCGGAACATAGCCTTGTAGCACACAGCCATTTAGAAAACGTCAATGTGGGCCGGGCGCGGTGGCTCAAGCGTGTAATCCCAGTACTTTGGGAGGCTGAGGCGGGTGGATCACGAGGTCAAGAGATCAGGACCATCCTGGTCACCATGGTGAAACCCCGTCTCCACTAAAAAAAAAATAGAAAAAATTAGCTGGGCATGGTGGCGCATGCCTGTAGTCCCAGCTACTTGGGAGGCTGAGGCAGGAGAATTGCCTGAACCCAGGAGGCGGAGGTTACGCTGAGCCGAGATAGCGCCATTGCACTCCAGCCTGGGTAACGAGCGCAACTCCGTCTCAAAAAAAAAAGAAAGAAAAAGAAAATGTCAATGTGTAGGCTGGGCATGGTGGCTCACGCCTGTAATCCCAGCAGTTTGGGAAGCTGAGGTGGGCGGATCACTTGAGCCCAGGAGTTCGAGACCAGCATGGGCAACATAGTGAGACCTCATCTCTACTCCCTGCCCGCCAAAAAAATAGCTGGGCATGGTGGTGGTGTGTGCCTGTAGTCCCAGCTAATTGAGAGGCTGAGGCGGGAGAATCACTTGAGCCCAGGAGGGAGAGGTTACAGTGAGCCAAGATCTCGCCACTGTACTCCAGCCTGGGCAACATGGCAAGACCCTGTCTTAGTTTAAAAATTAAAAAATTAGCCAGGCATGGTGGTGCACACCTGTGGTCCTTGCTACTCAGGGGGCTGAGGTGGGAGGATCACATGAACCCAGGAGGTTGAGGCCGCTGCATTCCAGCCTAGGCAAGTGAGACCCTCTCTTAAAAAGAAGAGGCTCAGTGGCATGTGATGCCTGTAGCAATCATTACACTTGAGCAAGAGCTACTCTGGGCAGCTTTTTGTTCTAGTATGGCATGCTGTGGATGGTGGGGTGACCAGAGAGATGGGAGCAGCGGTGAGCAGAGGTCCCTCCAGCAAAACAGAGGGCCGCTAAAGCGGCATAAATGGAGTGCAAAGCCAGTCTCCCCTGCCTAACAGTTTGCAGGAGCCGTTTGGAAATCCTGGAGTTTACGCTCCAATGGAAGAGCGGGGATGTTTGTCTCTGAGCTTGCAATGCAAAGCTTCGTGTGTGGGTCTGCTCTACCCCATCTGCCATTCATCACACATTTATTGAGCATTTCCTAAGTGCCAGACACTGAACGAAGGACTCCAAGATAACACACTTTTTGTTTTTCCTTTTCTTTTTTTTTTTCCCGAGACAGAGTCTTGCTCTGTTGCCCAGGCTGGAGTACAGTGGCGAGATCTTGGCTCGCTGTAACCTCTCCCTCCTGGGTTCAAGTGATTCTCCTGCCTCAGCCCCCCGAGTAGCTGAGATTACAGGTGCCCACCACCACACCTGGATAATTTTTGTAGTTTTAGTAGAGATGGGGTTTCACCATCTTGGCCAGGCTGATTCAAACTCCTGACCTCAGGTGATCCACCACCTCAGCCTTCCAAAGTGCTGGAATTACAGGCATGACCCAC
The DNA here is from genome assembly GCA_028533165.1 of Leontopithecus rosalia. Lineage (NCBI taxonomy): Eukaryota > Metazoa > Chordata > Mammalia > Primates > Cebidae > Leontopithecus > Leontopithecus rosalia. The sequence continues at coordinate 9,929,866 of CM052656.1, read as the reverse complement.
CGCACCCAGCCCAGAATTTTGTTTACTAAAGTCCTTTTCATGGCAGATAGGGTTCAAGGAATTTGAGGTTGCAACGGAACCATTTCTCCAGGCCTGTCTCCCCTTGCTGGCCTGGGGCAGGGGTTTGAATGGGCATGAGGAGTCTATCTGTCTGGAATGGGGCCTCTGGGCCCAAATAGATGCAAATAGGTATGTTACCTTCTATTTAGCTTGGTGCAAAAGTTTTTGTGCTTCCCAGTCATTTTTGCACCAGCCTAATAAAATGACTACAGGAGCTGGGACCAGCTTGTGGGGGAGGGGACAAGGCAGGTGGGCTGAATCTGAGTGACTCAGACTTGTGACTCATCCTCCACATCTGTTGGAGATTTAGCCTCCACCCTCCCCCAGCTGCTTCTCAGAGCTGACTGATCCTGGAGGCAGGTGAGGGAGATGCCTTTGAGGCTTCACCTCCTGCTTGGTCCCTTGCCAGAGTAGCTCAGAAGCCCCTGCAGGAGAGCCGTGTGTAGGCGGTGGGAGGTGAGACTGGGATGGACTCTTGTTTCTCATCCCTGAAGCATCCGCTCAGGGCTGGTGCACAGTCAACACCCCATGGTCTTTGTTGAAGTGAATCAAACCCAAGTTCTGCGACGAGGAAGGGTCCTGGGGCCATAACTGCGTTCTAGAGACTGTTGCTGAACCCTACGGGCTTCCTGGGGCCTGCTGTCCTGTTTTGGTCTGATGGAGGCGCTTTTGTCCAGTTCTCATTGCACCTGAGATTTGAATTGGGATAGGAGGTGTGGTCAGGGAAGCAGGTGGGGGTGGGGACTTTCTGATCGGGATATGAGGCCTCCCTTGGTTTATGTCTGGTGCCTGCCAAGTGAGATGCCACTCTTCAGCTCAGTATAATAAGCAAGTCAGCTTCTCTCGGAAACTTGAAAATGCTGGAAACCTATCCCACAGGGACTAAACCTGAAGGGGTCTTATGGGTGCATATAACTGGGAAGTTCAAGGAGATCAGGAGGGCTCAGGCATCATTCACAGCCCAGTTCCAGCTCCTTATTCCGTTTTCCCCTGTGATGGCCCCCAGTGGCCCCCAGGTAGGCCTCCCATTAATAGCAACACCTGGGCCAACAGAACCTCCCTCCACCCCAGCTGGAATCTTGACACAGACTTTCGATTGGCCAGGCTTGGGTGACCTACTGGCTCTGAGAGCCAGTCGCTGTTGTCAGAGGAATGCAGGGAGCCCTGTTTGGTTGGCTGGGGGTCAGTGTGCTTGGTTATAAGCCTGAGCTTTATCCCAGCCACCCAGACTGAGTGTGGGGGTGAGGTGGTTGTCCACAGGGGCAAGGCAGAGGCTACCGAACCAGGATGGGCTGTGATTGGCAACTGGGCAAAACAGCCGATGTCTGTTACAGTTCGTTCTGGGCCAGAAGGAATAGACTCAGTGATCATGTTGCCTTTTCTAGGGAGCCCCAGCCTAGGGTGCCTGCTTCTAACTGACTTTTTAGGGGCCTGTCCTTGGACAGACACAAACATATAAGGGTGACAGGTACAGGAGGGGTCCTCGGTGTAGAAGCCATTCCCCAGCCGTCTAGGTGGCCCAAGGCACAGAGCCAAGAACGGCCTGGGGTTCATAGTGGCTGGTGCACATGTCTTCTGCACACTCACAGCCATGCTAATGTGTCCTGAAGGGAGAACTCTACTTTTCGACGTTTTGCAGTTTCCAGATACGGGGACACGCTGTCCCTGTGTCTGGCCACAGATGCACCTACACCTCCTGGAGCTCATCAAAAAAGTCCGAGAGCCCCTGCAAGGTTTAACTTCTGTGGTGAAATGGGCCCAGAGAGCCACTGCAAATGGGTGTAGGTTTTTCTGTGGTGATAAAAAGGTTTCAAAATAGTTTGTGGTGACAGTTGCACAATTCTGTGAATATTCTGAAAACCGCAGCGTTGTACCCTTTGAATGCGTGAATTGTATGGTGTCTCAATTACATCACAATCAAACGGCCATGTACACACATGCACAGAACCAGCCCAGAGCCCAGGGGTGTGCAGATGGATGCCAGGGCTCGTGAATGCCGGGCTGGGGAAGCAGCAATTTCTAGCCTCACCCGATGTCACCGAGCTGTGTTTATTGGTGGCATCTGTCAGAGCTGGGCTCTGGGCACGGCGAGCCGTGAAATGAAAAGCTGCTGCTCAGTCAAGCTTGTTGCCTGGAGTCTGTGTCTGCCTCAGGGTCTTCCTAGACAGGCAGAGGGCATTTCTCCAGGGATCTTCGGGAGCAGGACAAAGGAGTGTGGTGCTTGCCAAGTGCTGAGGGCAGATACATGGCTCGGCAGAGCTCTGGGAGGTTGCAGAGACCTCCTGGTTGCTCTTGAGGCTGAAAGTCGGGGACCTGGCAACTGCCTTTGCTGTCAGAAATTTGGAGCCAGGGGTCTTCTTAGACTCTGACAGGCGAGACTAGGATGCATGGGTAGGGGTGGGGGTTTTCTGGGGACAAAATAGATGGACATCTTACCCTGTTCCTATGACCTCACGTGGCACCTGCAGCAATCTCCTGGCACCTCTGTGCTGCTGGCATCCAGATTAACTGCTTTCACAGCCATACCTCCCAGATGTCATTTGTGTCAACATTTATTGAGTGCCCACTGTTTACCTGGTGCTGTGAATGCGGGAATACAGAGCCGCATGAAACCTTGCCCTTCCCCGTAACTCCTGGGGAGCACCCTGGCTGATGCTTGAAAAGCCAGTTTATGCCCAGAACTATTGTATGGGCTGTCAAGGGAAGAAGCGAGGCTAAGATGCAGTCTCTGTTCTTACGATGTGTGTGTTCTGGTTGGAAGGTTTTCAGACAGTTCCAACCCACTTACAAGGGAAATACAAATCAAAATCCCAATGACTTGCCGGTTTTCACCTGATAAGTTTCCTAACAATTTTTATTTAAATTAATTTATTTGTTTATTGAGATAGGGTCTCCCTCTGTAGCCCAAGCTGGAGTGCAGTGACACGATCTCCGCTCACTGCAACCTCAACCTTCCAGGCTCAAGCAGTTCTCCAGCCTCAGCCTCCTGAGTAGCTGGGACTATAGGTGCGCAGCCCCACACCCACCGAATTTTTACTTTTTTTTTTTTGTAGAGATGAGGTTTCGCCATGTTGCCCATGCTGGTCTCGAACTCCGGGGCTCAAGCAGTCTTCCCGCCTCAGCCTCCCAGAGTGCTAGAATTACAGACGTGAGCCACTGTGCCTGGCCAGTTTGGTAACAGTTTTAAAATATGGCATCCACTGTTGGTGTGGGTTCCGGGACCCAGATCCTCTATTCCACTGCGGATGGAAGTGTAAATTGGGATGGGTGCTTGGAGGGTAATTGGACAAGGGACAGGGCACACTTTTTGACCCAGCCATCCTGCCTCCGGTAGCCACTGAGGAGAAACAGTGTCACTGCATTTAGGAGACTTCCACAATGACTCATGACAGGGTTGAGAGCAATAGTGACAGTTGAGAAACAGCCAGAGGCCGGACACGGTGGCTTATGCCTATAATCCCAGCACTTTGGGAGGCTGAGGCAAGGGGATCGCTTGAGGTCAGGAGTTTGAGACCAGTCTGGTCTAGCAAGACCGTGTCTCTACAAAAAGAAAAAAAAACGAGAAACAGCCAAGTAGACCATGGCAGAGCCACATCTTGGAATGTCATTTGCCATTTAAGAAGCGGTGACGGGGCTGGACGCGGTGGCTCATGCCTCTAATCCCAGCATTTTAGGAAGCCAAAGTGGACATATCACAAGGTCAGGAGATCAAGACCATCCTGGCCAACATGGTGAAATGCCATATCTACTGAAATACAAAAAATTAGCTGGGCATGATGGTGGGCGCCTGTAGTCCCAGCTACTCAGGAGGCTGAGGCAGGGGAGTTGCTTGAACCCAGGTGGCAGAGGTTGCAGTGAGCTGAGATTGCACCACTGTACTCCAGCCTGGGCAGCAAGAGCAAAACTCGTCTCAAAAAAAAAAGCTGTGACATATCTGTAGGTACTGACCTAGGTGTCAAGCAGGTTCCAGGATGATTTTAGTTAAAAAGAAAGCCCTCTTGGTTCAGCCAAAAAAAAAAGCCTAAGGCCAGGCATGGTGGCTCATGCCTGTAATCCTAGCAATTTGGGAGGCTGAGGCAGGTGGATTACCTGAGGTCAGGAGTTTGAGACCAGCCTGGCCAACATGGTGAAACCTCATCTCTACTAAAAATGCAAAAATTAGCTGGGTGTGATGGCAGATGCCTGTAGTCCCAGCTACTTGGGAGGCTGAGGTAGGAGAATTGCTTGAACCTGGAAGGCAGAGGTTACAGTGAGCCAAGATCACGCCACTGCACTCTAGCCTGGTCGACAGAGTGAGACTCCGTCTCAAAAACAAAAAAAAAGAAAGAAAGCAAGCCTAATCCAGTATCTCCCTTTTCAAACCAACTCGCCCCTGAGCAGATCCTCAGGGTTCCCCCATTAGTGAGTGGACCCATTTCCCTGCCCAGTCCCAAGAGAGTTCTGGAGGGATGAAGGTTAACAGCTGTTCCCACGGGCATCTCCAGCCTCCACCACCCAGTCCTGGGGAGGAGGGAGCTGGCCGCTCCTGGGTGCATTTGGCAAGTTGCTGCCACGTGTTTGGACAAGAGGAGCCCGGGAGGCCAGCCAAGGCCTGAGACACACTCTGAGATGTTGAAGGGCACAGGGTTGAGGGTCCAATTCCTTTCTTCTTAGGCTGCCCCTGACGCTGGGGATGGGGGTGACAGCCAGGCTCTACTGACTGTGGATCAAGAGCCCCCAGCTGGGGGAGCACTGAGTTCTGGAAACAGGGTCCCCACAGCCTCTGGACTGGACAGGTGAAATCCAGGGCTGGGCGAGGGCCTCCTGTCACTGAGATGGCAGGAGATGGGCTTGGGTGTGTGGCTTCTGGGGAGAAGTTGCCTCTGAGATGGTGTGAGCTCCTACATGTGGCATCCACCAGCCCCTGATTCTGTACAGGGCAATATCGCAGCTACAGTCCTGTGTAAGAGTTTGTGGCCAGGAACAGTGGTTCACAACTATAATCCCAGCACTTTGGAAGGCCAAGGTGAGAGGATTGTTTCAGCCCAGGAGTTTGAGACCAGTCGGGGCAACATAGCAAGACCCCGTCTCTTAAAAAAAAATAGCTGGGTGTGGTGGCACACACCTGTGATCCCAGCTACTCAGGAGGGTGAGGTGGGAGGATTGCTTCTCCTGGGAGGTCAGGGCTACAGTGAGCCCTGATTGTAGCGGCACTCTAGACAGGGTGACAGAGCAAGACCCCATCTAGAAAGAGAGAGAGAGAGAGAGTGTGTGTGTGTGTGTGTGTGTGTGTGTGTGTACGTACATGTGTGCTTATTCACATTTATTGAGCAGCTGCTTGGAACCCAAGGTCACAGACAAATTGGTGAACAACAGTGATAAGACCCCTGCTCAATCTGGAGGTGACACATGGGCGGGAAAGGGGGCTGATAACAGGAAGAAAGGTAGGTAATTGCTGACGGTGGTCCGTGCCATGGAGCTGACGGTGGTCCTTGCCACGGAGATGACGCAGGGCAGTATGATCCGAGACGGGCCATTGGGCTGGTTCAGATAAGGCAGTCAGGGGGCCTTTGCGAGGTGACAGCTGATCTGAAGCTTGAACTTGGACCGGGAGCCAGGCAGACTGAGGTCTTGGAACAGAGGGGGCAGCAAGTCCGAAGGCCCTGAGCAAGCCCGCTGGGTGTAGCTGTAGGAAATACCACCCACTGGGTCCTAAACCACCGAGTATATCTCCTCGCAGTTCGGCGGCTGGAAGCCTAGGAGGGATGTGCTGGCAGGGCTGGTCTCTCTGGAGACCACTCTCTGTGGCTTGCAGATGGTGCCTTCCCATGTGTCCTCATGTGGCCTTTTCTCTGTGCACTAACAGCCCTGGCGTCTCTCCCCCTTCTTGAAGAGACACAGTCACCCTGGACTTGGGCCCACCTGCGTGGCCTCGTTTTACCTCAGTTCCCCCTTTAAAGGTCCTGTCTTCAAATACGTTCACGGACATTAAGGTGCTGGGTGGCTCAGCTTCAGCACCGGAATTGGGGCCACTATTCAGTCTGTGGCAGGCCCTGAGGGGGCGGCAGGCAGGCTTGGCGGGCTCTAGGAGAGCCCACGTGCCTGAAGCATCCTCGTGCTGGGGAGAGGACCTGGTGGGGAGGACAGGCGTGAGGCTTGAAGGCGGGTGAGGGCAGGGGTGTGTTCTGAGGATCACTGGAAGCCCAAGTGGGAGTCCGGGCTAGTCTGAATCTGGTTTGTGTGGGATGGTGCAGCCCTGTGGGACAGCAAGAAGGGCAAGGTCACGGCTTGGGTCCATTTCTTGCTCCAAGAAGCCATCTCTGAGTGCAGAGAGCCCCTGCTGCCTAGGCCAGGCCTCGGCAACACATGCCCGTGTCCCTGTCCCCGCCTGAGTGCCTTCCGTTCTCTCCCTCTCCCGAGAATTAAAGGTTGGTGGGTGTCTCACCACTACGTCTCCACGTTCCTGTCCGGGGTGATGCTGACCTGGTGAGTAGCCCCTCGCTGGACGCCTCCAGCCTCCTGGGAGTGGAGCCTGGGGCCTGGGAATGGGGAGGGGCTGATCCAGATGGCAGTGGGGGGCCTCCACGGCCAATTTGGGAAAGAAAGGGTGAGCCTGCAGCTGGCCAGACGCTGGGCTGTGTGGCCCACCCAGCCCGTGAGGGGGTTTTTCAGATGCCCCTGAGAGCAGAGGTGGCGGGGGCTGCAAGGCTTGAGGGAGCGAGTGAGGCTGGGCACTGGAGGCAGCCGCGGAGGACAGCGGGGTCACGGGGAGTCAGTTCCTCCGCATGGCCATGTGACTCCTGGGATTCTAAAGAGGAAGATGGGCAGGACCTCGCCCAGCCCCTGGAATAGGAGGGCAGGAGTCAGGCCTCCGTTTGACTTGGTATCCACCTTTCCCCTCCTGGTGGGAATGGAGTTGGGCGGGGAGGAATGTCTGATTTCACAGTGGCCGCGCCTTTGTTTTTTCCTACCTTCTCTCCAGGCCTAATGGACTCATTTATCAGAAGTTTCGCAACCAGTTTTTAGCATTTTCCATTTTTCAGAGTGAGTGACTCTTGCCTGGATTTGGGTGAGGGAACAGTTTTCTGAGACTTTGACCAAGGGAGGCCCCCAGTTCACATCAGTGCTTGCCTCTGTGGCAGAGAGACCAGACTTGGGGAGAGGGTCCCAGAAATCCAGAGAGAGAGCTGTCCCTGCCCCAGGTCCAGCCACCTCCCAGCCCCCAGCACTTCTCCAGGCTGGAACCCTGCCAACTGATTGTTGGGAACGGAGTAGCACTGCGGGCACCAGCCTTTCCCAGTCCTAGATAAGTCCTCCAAATGGAAATCCACATTATTTTTCTCATCTGAAAATCGCTCTGGATTTGTATCCAATGAACTGGTCCCAAGGGTTGCCTCTGGGGAGGGGAGCTTGGATGGCTGGGGACAGGGAGAGTTACTTTTCACCAACCCATTCGTTCCTGTTAAATTTAGCAACAACGAAGTATCCTGTTGGATGGAACTATCTCTTGTGTCTTAGCGTTGCACACAGCTCCCGACACAGCACTCCAGTAGCTTGCACTCCAGCAAGCATCTATCATAGAGTGTCTGCTGCATGGAAAATTCCAGAAGTTTCTAATCTAGTTGGGGCTCAGATGGGTCCTCACCTACCTGAGCTTTGTGTTCTGGATACAGGATAAAGCAGGTTCAGACCAAAGGGGGTGTGTGTGTGTGTGTGTGTGTGTGTCTGACTGCATCTGTGTGTGGGTGTGTTCATCTGTTGGTGCATATGAGTGGGTGTATAGGTGTGTGTGTGTGGGTACGTGCGTCTGTATATGTGTCTGGATGTGTGGGAGTGGGTGTGTCTGTGGGTGTATATCTGTGTATCTGTGTGGGAGTGTGTGTGTGGGTGTGTGCGTGTGTCTGTGGGTGTGTGGTATGTTGGGCATGGGAGAGAGTTGTAACCAGGGCACCCTATCTGCCCTCTGCCCAGTTAAGACCCACCAGCCTACACTTGGGGCAGAGAAGAGGTGTTGCCCTGTCTTCCAGGGACACCAGGCCCTGAGCCTGGGCACTGTGCTCCCCCTGCAGGCTGCGTCCAGTTCCTGCAATATTATTACCAGAGGGGCTGCCTCTACCGGCTGCGGGCCCTGGGGGAGAGGAACCACCTGGATCTCACGGTGGGTGAGTAGCTGGGCCTGGGTTGGAGCGGGGGCAGGTGCTGGACCCTGCAGGCACTTCCCATGCAGCGGAGCCAGGCCGCTGCCTTTATCCGAGGCGCCTTCCAGAATTCATCCTGGATTCTGTTTCAGCTGCTGAGTGCCAGGCCAGCTGCGTGCCAGGGCCTGAGGCCAGGCCTCTGTCTCAGCCTCTGGAAGTGTATTTTGTGTGTGTGTTTTAGAATATACACACAATTAGTCTTGTGCTGGTTGTACATACTGTGTTTAACGTGTCTACATACCAGTACGTATAAGTATAGAAACGCATGTACACAGGGACACATGTTCACTCTTAAGCCATAGGGGTGGCGGTCAGAAAATGAGGAGACCCCCTCATCAAGAATTTCAGGGCAAACTGTGTTTAATACAACTCTGCTTTTTTTTTTGAGACAGAGTCTGTCGCCCAGGCTGCTGTGCAGTAGCATGATCTCAGCTCACTGCAACCTCTGCCTCCTGGGTTCAAATGATTCTCCTGCCTCAGCCTCCCGAGTAGCTGAGGTTACAGGCACTGGCCACCACGCCTGGCTAATTTTTGTATTTTTAGTAGAGATGGGGTTTCACCATGTTGGCCAGGCTGGTCTCGAACTCCTGGAATCAAGTGATCTCCCCACCTCAGCCTCCCAAAGTGCTGGGATTCCAGGCGGGAGCCACCAGCCCAGCCCTTTTGAGACAGTCATTGCCATCAAATTACTCTGCTAAGTAGGTCCTCCTGTGTCAAGACTCAGTGGAAATGAAGCAGGTGAAATATCATTATAAAATGCAAAACCCTTACAGATGAAAGGAATTAGTAACCGAGTAGCGCCTGGAGTCTGTGAGTGTTGTCAGGACCACCTGGCTCTTGGTGGCTTAAGGAGTGAGCAGTCAGGCCGGGTGACAGGGCTGCTATTGTCACAGCGAATGCCCAACCAGCTATGACAGGCAAGGGCTGTCCCCCCATGTGTAACTGTGCCTGGTTCATCTTAGGGTGACTGCATGGCTGGGGGTGGGTGCCTGGTGGGGCTGTGGGGGCAGTGGAGCCCCTCAATGGGTCCTTTTTCTTCCCTTCTCTCCACAGAAGGGTTCCAGTCCTGGATGTGGCGGGGCCTGACCTTCCTCCTGCCCTTCCTCTTCTGTGGACATGTGAGTCTCCATGGACTTTGCGGGAGTCTCCTGTCTGGGCTGGCTCCTGGGAAAAGGAGGTCTTCAGGCCTGACCCTCCTTCTCCAGCCATCCCCCTGCTGGGCCCCACAGCGTCCTCTCGGCCCAGCAATGCTGAGGCAGGAGCCAGAACTGGCCCAGCACTGCCTGGCCTTGGGTGCCTGCATTTCATTTTGGGGGGTGTCTGTCAGTGTTGGGGGTAGTTGATACCCACAGCTGTAGGGGGGCTGGCCTGACCTGGGAGCCTGGTGGGTGAGCAGCGCCTGCCTTCCTCTCTCTAGTTCTGGCAGCTCTACAATGCCGTCACGCTGTTTGAGCTCTCCACCCACGAGGAATGCAGAGAATGGCAGGTATGAGGGGTGGGGAGGGTGGGGGCAGGCTGTGGAGAGGTTCCTGGGAGGGCTGGGTGGCAGGGATGGGGTGTGTGTGTGTGTGTGTGTGTGTGTGTGTGTGTGGTGTGCTGGGGTGCAGGTTCCTGGGAGGGCTGGGGTGGCAGGGAGGGAGTGTGTGTGTGTGTGTGTGGTGTGCTGGGGTGCAGGTTCCTGGGGAGGGCTGGGGTGGCAGGTGTGAGGGGTGGGTGTGTGTATGGGTGTGGCGTGCTTGGGTGGGAGGTTCCTGGAAGGGCTGGGGCTGGAGCCTCCCCCGGATGTTTGGATCCCAAGGAGGTTCACCTTATAGAGCCCTTTCTAGGCCCTGCCCAAGCCTGAGCCTCGCCCCTTCCCCCAGGTTGCCTGAATCTCTGCCTTTGGTAGCAAACGCCTGCAGTTTGGGAGTTTGGGGGTATCGGTGCTGGGGGCAGGGGTTCAGCAGGGCAGATGCTCTGGACTCCCTCCTCTCTGGACTCCCCCAGGTGTTCGTGCTGGCGCTCACCTTCCTCATCCTCTTCCTCGGCAACTTCCTGACCACGCTCAAAGTGGTGCATGCCAAGCTCCAGAAGAACAGAGGCAAGACAAAGCGGCCCTGAGCTCTGGGCTCCTGCATCCTTGGGCCGGACTTTAGACTGGGGGGCTGCTGCGCTCCTCCCCAGCAGCCACCTCAGGCCTGTGGCATCTCTGGGAGAACCCAGGCCGCGATCCCCCAAAGGACGAGAGGAATGTGAGCCCCGCCTGTCTGCACAGTGTTCGCCTATTTATAACATATTTAATGCCGGGTCCATCATCCCTGGAACCCGGACCAGTCTTCCTGGGGGTGGGTCTGAAGCCTCAGGGAGCCCCTCTGTTCCCACTCTTGTCATTTGAACCCCTGTGTGTGGGGTTTGGATGTGCCTCTTGAGGTTGGATTTTATGCTGACCTGCTACACTTACCAGGCCCAGGCTGGTAGGACCCTCAGCGCCCTTTGGCGCCCCCGTCTCGGGGCCACTCTGCTTCTGCTGTGAGCCCCCTCCTCGCCCACCCGCCTCATGGTGGGGGTCATTTAAGTTCTCAGAGACCCACTGAGTCTGCCTCATGCTCTTCTTGCCCTTGGAAGCTCTGGGGGGCGTCCTGAGTCAGGACGCCGCCAGAGGGCGCCCCGGGCCGTCCAAGGGAACAAGGACGTTCCTGTCCACGCTTCGGGGTTCCCTTACCTCCCATCTTGCAGCCTTCCTGCAGTCTTGCGGCGGATACTTGGGGAGTGGGATCAAGACCCTTGGACCCTGTGGAGGAGTCCCACCTCGCCCCTTTTTCCTGGAGGTTCTGGATGTTGTGGGAGGGAGGTAAGGAGGCCCTGGCAGGCTCACCCCCAGGGGGCGAATCCTGATGCTGGGCCAGAGCCACTGGGCACCACTTGGGTGAGACTGCATTTGATGTGAGGTGGAGTAAGCCACCAGACTTAGCTCAGTGCTCTGCCCCCCGCCTCCCATATATGGGCCTCGGCTGCCCCTAAGCAGGGCCCTACAAATCCCAAGGCCAGCAGTGCACACAGGCATGCCTTGTTTAGCCCTCCCCAGGGAATTTTAATTTTTTTTACTTTTTATTTTTTTTGAGGCAGGGTCTCTATTGCCTAGGCTGGACTGCAGTGTCACGATCATAGGTCACTGCAGTCTCTGCCTCCAAGGCTCAAGGGAGCCTCTCAGCCTCCAGAGTTGCTGGGACCACAAGCCTGCACCGTCATGCACTACTGCTCCTTTTTTTTGGAGAAAGTCTCGCTCTGTTGTCCAGGCTGGAGTGCAGTGGCGCAATCTTGGCTCACTGCAGCCTCCACCTTCTGGGTTCAAACGATTCTCTTGTCCCAGCCTCCCGAATATCTGGGACTACAGGCGCCTGCCACCAGACTCAGCTAATTTTTGTATTTTTAGTAGAGATGGGGTTTCACCATGTTGGCCAGGATGGTCTCGATTTATAGACCTTGTGATCCACCCGCCTCAGCCTCCCAAAGTGCTGGGATTACATGCGTGAGCCACCGCGCCCGGCCACCCTGCTACTTTTTAATATTTTTAGTAGAGATGGGGTCTCGCTATGTTGCCCAGGCTGGTCTCCAACTCATGGGCTCAAATGATCCTCCTGTCTTGGCCTTCCAAAGTGCTGGGATTACAGGTGTGAGCCACTGTGCCTGGCCTGATTACATTTTTTAAATGAGATATCCCCTCCCCCACAGTGAGATTCCACATACAAATCAAGGTTTCTGCTTTCCCTAGAAAAATGAACCTGGCAACATTCCCAGGCAGGAGCACCTGCTCTCCAGTCGCCACAGGCCCTGCCACTCCTGTGTGCCTTGCCCTTCGTTCTGGTCTCCTTTCTGGCCCTTTTTAGGTGCCTACCTTTGCCCTAGATTAGGAGTCAGCTAGCTGTCTGTAAATGGCAGATGGCAACTATTTTAAGCTTTATGGGCCAGGGGGGTCTATGTGGCAGCTACTCTTGCCTGCAGTCACAGAGCACAAGGCAATGCACAAAGGAATAGGTGTGGCTGTGTTCCAATAATACTTTATTTACAAATCAGGCTGTGGCCAGATGTGGCCCATAGGCTGTAGTTTGCAGACCTCTACCTTAGACCATTGTTTGTCCATGAAGCCTTGGATTCTTTGAGAACAAGAGCTCCTTGGTTGATTCCCCAGGGGATGGCAGGGCCTTGGGAACCTGGGTAAGGTGGGCCTCGGGGCAGAGGCAGGAGATACCAGGAAGAACAGGAGCCGCATCCCATCTTAGACAACACCGATTCCTAGGTGCACTCCAGAGGCAAGCAGCTTGCGACCCATGTTGGGCACCAGAATCGAATCCCCTGGGATGCTTGTTTAAAAAGTTGTGCACAGTGGCTCACACCTGCAATCCCAGCACTTTGGGAGCCTGAGGTGGGTGGATCATGTCAGGAGTTTAAGACCAGCCTGACCAACATGGTGAAACCCCATCTGTAATAAAAATACAAAAATTAGCCAGGCATGGTGGCATGTGCCTGTAATCCCAGCTACTCAGGAGGCTGGGGCAGGAGAATTGCTTAAACCCCGGGAAGTAGAGGTTTCAGTGAGCCGAGATGACACCACTGCACTCCAGCCTGGGTAACAGTGAGATTCCATTCCCTGCCCCCAAAAAACTCCTGGACCCTTGACCCCAGAGGCTTAGGGATTAGGTATCTGGCTGTTGGTGACACAGGTGGTCTGTGAACCAGTTCTGAAACTGTCCCATGTGGGCTGGGAGTTGATTCTGTTAGTTCTCAAAGGAGGCTGGGATGTCTTGCCTCCTGGACTCCACAGGCTGGCAGAAGCAAGCCTTGAGGAACAGCAGGTGGGAGCTTGATGATAGTTAAATGGGCCAGTCCTGTCCTGCCAGTAGGGGGAACAATCCACAGAAAACTAGCTCACGAGGCGGGGAGCCAATGGCTCTTCCCATCCTGAGTCCCTGACAGTGGGGGCTTTGGCCGAGACTTGGAGGAGGTGGTCAGAGGGGGGGTCCAGGGTATGCTTTTGACATCTGAGAGGCCATTTCGTCTGCCCCCTGGGCACATGCTCCCAGCTCTCCGAAGGCCACAGGCCAAGCAGAAGGTTGAAGTCTTCCATGTGGAATGGGGATGGGAGGGGTTGGTGCCAGCCCCGCCACCGGGCTGCAGCCTGTGTTCTCCTGATAGGCCCGGTCCCCGCAGTGGCCCCCGAGTTACTGGGGGAGGAAGGAAGGAGCTGGAGGATACAGCGGTGCCTATCTCCAGAGCCCAGGGAGGCAGGGACATAGGAGTGGCGGGCTGGGGTGCCTGTGTGGAATAGTGCCAGGTCCACATTTACCCACCACCAGATGGATTGTTCATTCCAAGCATAACTTGGGTCTACACTGGGGAGACCCTTGTGGTGGGGGCAGCTGTGATGAGGGTACTTTGAGTCCTGAGGACAGACACTGGCTCCTGTAACCACATCACCACTGCACCCCAGGGGGAGCCTGGAGGGGAGTTTGTGGTCAGAGCCCCAGCCAGGAAAGGAGAGAGTTCCTGAATGTTCCAAGAGTCTAGCCACAGGCCCCAGACACCAGGAGCTGGAGGGTGGGGATGGGGCAGCCTCTCAGTGCAGCTGGCCCCTGGGGTCCCGGGCCCTGGGTCACAGCAGCAGGCAGAGCCGGCGCTGCTTTTGCCGCTGTGTCTTCTTTAGAGCACTGAGAGCCACCTTGGCGGCCTCCCGGAAGACGTCCTCCACATTCTCCCGAAACTTGGCGGAACATTCCAGGTAGAGAGCAGCTCGGATCTGTTCGCAGGCGCTCAGGCCCTGGGTCGGGGAGGAGCCAGTGTTAGCTGAGGGGCCCCTGGAGGTCTCCTGACACCACCGTGTGGGTCTGGGGCTGGCTCTGGGGACTCTCCAGGGATGGAGGCCTTGGTTTGGGCCGGCCTCTCTCCATCCCAGCTGGCCCTCAGCGTGTGTGGTGGAATGGAGGGCCAGAGCAGCGCAGCCCCAGGCCCCACCCTGCCCTCTCTCCAGCTCCAGGCAGGGAGGGGCTGAACCCTGAGACCGGGTGGGTTCCCTGTGTGTGTCTCCCAGGCCTGTGAGAAGAGGTGGAGGCCTCCAGACAGGACTTGGAGCCACCTCTCTCCTGTCTCTGAAAATACCATTTGGGCAAATGAATTTGCCCTCATTAATGGTTTTCACTTCTTGTGAAGGTTCTTGTTGCCTTTGCGTTCCTTTTATCCTGTTTGTTCCCTCATGCCTCATCTAAAGAGTTGCACAGTTGATTGGCCCGTGAAGGGGACGCCTACTTTCACACAAGGGTGGACAGGACAGGACAGTGGCTCTGAGCACAGACTGTGGAGCCCAGCGGATGGGGCCAGATCCTGGCTCCACTTCTGGCTAGCTCTGTGGCCTTGGGTAAGCTGCTTAACCTCCCTGGGCCTGTTTCTCCCCTGTAATGGGGGATGTGAACAGCATCTGCCTCTGAGTCCTGAGGATTGAGAGTAGTCATGTAAAGTGCTCAGGTCCACAGGCCACCAATACTAGTATTTAAAAATTATCATTCTTGATCGGGTGCGGTGGCTTGTGCCTATAATCCCAGCACTTTGGGAGGCTGAGGTGGGCAGACCAGTTGAGGTCAGGAGTTCGAAACCAGCCTGACCAACATAGTGAAACCTCCCCTCTCTACTAAAAGTACAAATATGAGCTGGGTGTGGTAGCAGGTGCCTGTAATCCCAGATACTCAGGAGACTGAGGCAGGAGAATTGCTTGACCCCAGAAGGCTGAGCTTGCAGTGAGCCAAGATCACACCACTGCACTCCAGCCTGGGTGACAAGAGCAAGACTCCATCTCAAAAAAAAAAAATTATCATTCTTAGAATCTTGCTTCCCTCAGCTCCCCGAAAGGCCACTAAGGCACCCCAGTTGCAGAGGCCAAAGGTCCGGGAGGCTTTGGAGGTGCAGCCATGTCACGGAATCTTGGCCTCTGGCCCACCTGCATGTAGGTGATGGGCTCCAGATGGGCCGCCCGGAGCTTCCGCAGCTGCTCCTTGTCCTTCCTCAGGTCCGTCTTGCAGCCGATGAGCACCATGGGGGTCCCACGGCAGAAATGCGTGACCTCAGGGAACCACTGTGGAGGGAGAAGGCAGGGGATCAGGGCTGCGGCTGGGCCCAGGTCTGGGGCCACCACCCTGGAGGCAGGCCGCACCTTGATGAGGACGTTGTCATAGCTGGTGGGGTTCATGACGTCATAGCAGATGAGCACAAGGTGGGTGTTCTGGTAGGACAGGGGCCGCAGCCGGTCATAGTCTTCTTGCCCTGAAAGCAGAGAGCAGGTGGGGGTCAGGGGACGTCCCCTCCCTGTCTGGACTCTGATGGGAGAAGGGGGAGGGGCCAGGCAAGTGACCCTGCCTTAGGGCCTCAGCTTCCTCATCTTCATAATGGGCAACAAACCGGGAGTGGTGTCACAGGCCTGTGGTCCCAGCTACTTGAGAGGCTGAGGCTGGAGGATCGTTTGAGCCCAGGAGTTTGAGGCTGTGGTGAGCCGTGATCACATAACTGCACTCCACCATGAGTGACAGACCGAGACTGCCTAACAACAAAACCTGTGGGTGGCAACCCCTGGGTTCTGGATGGTGGCAAAGAACCCTTGAGATCAAACCCATGCAGTGCTGAGAGCTGGGCCTGATTCTAGGGCTGGGCTGGATGATGCCGGCAGCCAATATGATCCCCCGACTTAACACTTGAGCAGAGCGAAGACTGGAACCCTCCCCTAGCCAAAGATACAGAGCTGTGGGGCTGGTGGGCTCACGGTGTCCCCAGTCCCCAGAGGCTGGTGTCTGGCTTCAGCTTCCAGCTTCTTTGGTTCTGATACAGTCGGCTGAGTTCCCTGTCTATTCTTGCAAGCACTAGGACGAGGGTGGTGGGTTGCTGGGAACAGCATCAAGCGCCCTCCCCACCCAGACCCGCACAGCATATTCTTGGGGGGATACCTTAATCCTGACGCCTGGCCCCGCCCCAGCGCGGCTGAATCTAAACAGGGATCTAGGCTTAAGCCTTGAGCTTGGTTG
The DNA here is from genome assembly GCA_028533165.1 of Leontopithecus rosalia. Lineage (NCBI taxonomy): Eukaryota > Metazoa > Chordata > Mammalia > Primates > Cebidae > Leontopithecus > Leontopithecus rosalia. Next base: position 9,913,590 of record CM052656.1, on the reverse strand, counting down.
GGGTTTTCATTTTCTATAAACAATTCTTTGTAACTTTTTATATTGACAGTTTCAAACTTAGGGTAGAATTGCAACAAAGTGCAAAGAGCTCTGACTGATTCACCACCTGCTTGCATCGGCCCCTCTGGCTTTACCCAGAGACAGATGCTTCTGTCCCTCCCTACCAGGCACGGTGGCTGCAGACGTTCTGCCTCTTCACCCCTTACTCAGTGCCTGTCTGCTGAGAACAAGGACATTCTCTCACCTGCCCCAAGCCCAGGAAACCACACAGACTCTGCATTCGAATCCAATCCACAGCCGATATTCAAATATTGCCCATTTCACCAATATCGTCCTTGATTTTCTTTCCCCTTTAAGGAGCCAGCCCAGGGTTCTATACTGCATTTAGTCATCATGTTCGGGTATTTTGTAAAAATCCCCACAGTGAGAACTGGGAGCCCCCTGCCCCTTGACTTCCTTCCACTGAACAAGAAAGGTTGGAGGCCCAGGAATCCCCCTGCCCCGTCCCCAGCTGCTATAGGCGCTGGGTGGCACCAGCCTGCCCTCAGCTCCTTCCCTGCCAATACCTCTCAGGACAAGTGGCCTCTCCACAGAGCACCACCAGGCCATGTTTTCTCCTGCCCGCTTGCTGGTGACGACACAGACACCCTTTCCCCACTGGCTCACCCCCAACCCAGGGACCTCCAAAAGTTCTTCGTCAGCTCCACCACAGAACAGTGTTTAAGGGTGTAGTCACTAGAGGCAGATGAGATGTGTGTTCCAGTCCCAGCTCTGCCCTCACCAGCTGTGTGACCTTGACTTAGGACAGCGGTGGGAACCCCCAGATTCCCCACCTGGAACATGAAAATCATAAAATGTACCTCTCAGGGCTGTCACCAGCCAAGGCACCCCACACATGGGGGCATAACAGTGTGCAGTGAACAGAAGCCACCAGGACAGCGATGGCTGGGTCAGGAGGGCCGTCCATGCCAATCCTCAGCCAGTGTCCCCTGACATTGGGGCAGGGCAAGGGCTCAGACCTGACCACCACCCCCCACAAAGTGAGAGATGTCCTTGTAAGACACTGGAAAACTGGCCGGGATGCTTTCCCAGCTCCTTTTCTGTCCCCAACTGTCCCTTCTCGGTAATCGCTGTCCACATCTTCTTAGATCTGTGCTGTCCAACAGGGTAGCCACCAGCCCATTAATTAACTTGATGAATTAACATGAAGCATTTAGCTCCTCAGTTGCATGAGCTACATTTCAGGTGCCACCCGGGGCTCATGGCTAATGCAATGGTTGATGCAGGTGCATGGCATTTCCACCACTGCAGAAAGTTCCACTGGACAGCAGCCCCCCGCCATTCTCATCTAAGTCCTTGTCTGTCCCTCTTCCCTGCCCCTGCAGCCCTTCAATGAATCCATTCACCACCTGAGAGCTAGATGGATCTTAAAACAAGTCATATCCGCTCCCCACAGCTGAAGTACCTTTAATGGCTCCCTACTGTCCCCCACCTTTTCTTTTTGAGACAGTCTTGCTCTGTCGCCCAGGCTGGAGTGCAGTGGCAGGATCTTGGCTCACTGCAACCTCCATTTCCCAGGTTCAAGCAGTTCTCCTCAGCCTCCCAAGTAGCTGGGATTACAGGCACCAGTCACCAAGCCCGGCTAATTTTTGTATTTTTTTAGTACAGATGGGGTTTCACCATATTGGTCAAGCTGGTCTTGAACTCCTGACCTCAGGTGATCTGCCTGCCTTCGCCTCCCAAAGTGCTGGGATTACAGGCGTGAGTCACCATGCCCAGCCCCTATTGCCCTTTGTATAAAATCCAAATATCTCCCCAGGTCCACATGACTTCATCTCTGCCACGCCCCCTTGCTCACTGCAGTCCAGCCAAGGCGCCACCTCACCGTTTCTCAAACCCATCAAGCGCTCACGCCCCAGCCTTTGTGCTTGCTGTTCCACATGCCTGAAAGGTTCTTCCCGCACTTTTTTCACCATTTTCTCCCCAGCATTTTATTCTTAAACATCCAGACTAACCATTACATTATTTATCTTTTTAGGATAACTGCCTGCCCTCTGTATCTGCTTTCATAATAATACATCCTATGCTCTATGTAGTTTTCAGAGTGCTTTTGTCTATAAATGATTAAGAAATCCTTGGCTGGGCGAGGTGCTTCACACCTGTAATCCCAGCACTTTGGGAGGCTGAAGTGGGCAGATCACAAGGTCGGGAGTTCGAGACCAGCCTGGCCAACATGATGAAACCCATCTCTACTAAAAATATAAAAATTAGATACTAGTAATCCCAGCTATGCAGGAGGCTGAAGCAGGAGAATTGCTTGAACCTGGGAGGCAGAGGTTGCAGTGAGCCAAGATGGAGCCATTGCATTCCAGCCTGGCTGACACAGCGAGACTCCGTCTCAAAAAAAAAAAAAAAAAAAAAGAAATCCTTACATGACAGCCAGATATGGTAGGGAAATTATGAATACTCCCACTTCATAGGAAGAAACAGAGTCACAGAAATGAAGTGAGTTGCTTGAGGTCAATGACTCAGTGACTGGCCCAAGAGTCAACCCCAGTTCATGAAATTCTAAGTGGGATGTTCCTTCTGTGAATACACATGAACGTGCTATTTTGTTTTGTGTTGTGCAAAAATAGGTTCTGGGTCTTTAAGATGTAACAATGGGGTTCGTAGTTCTGGCATAACATATTCCTTTTTCCAAATATGGCAGGAGCAAACAGGTCCAGGAGTCCCCCCAACCCACAGGGTGGACTCCAGACCCCAGTGGAAGTATGAAGCCACGGATGGTCTAGAACCCTAGATCCACTGTTTTTGTCTATACATACACACCTATAAGACAGCTTAGTTTATGAATTAGGCACAGTAACAGATTAACAATAACAACAATAAAACAGGGCCAGGCACCGTGGCTCCCACCTGTAATCCCAGCACTTTGGGAGGCCAAGGTGGGCGGATCGCTTGAACTCAGGAGTTCCGAGACCAGCCTGACCAACAGAGTGAAGCCCCATCTCTACCCAAAACACAAATAATTAGCCCGTGGTGGCTTGCACCTGTAGTTCCAGCTACTTAGGAGGCTGAGGTGGGAGGATCACTTGAGCCCCAGAGTGGAGGTTGCAGTGATTGTGCCACTGCACTCCAACCTGGGTGGCAGAGTGAGACCCCATCTCAAAAAAATGAAAACAGAACAATTACAACAACTTGTTAACATCCCTATTCTTGTCTTTGGGACCATTATTATTTACTTATTTATTTTGAGATGGAGTCTCACTCTGTCACCAGGCTGGAGTGCAATGGCACGATCTTGGCTCACTGCAGCCTCCACCTCCCAGGTTCAAGTGATTCTCCTGCCTCAGCCTCCCCCAAGTAGCTGGGATTACAGGTACCTGCCACTATACCCAGCTAATTTCTGTATTTTTCATAGCGATGGGGTTTCACCATGTTGGCCAGGCTGGTCTCGAACTCCTGACCTCATGATCCACCTGCCTTGGCCTCCCAAAGCACTGGAATTGAAGGCATGAACCACTGCACCCAGCCAGAAGGCTCTTTCAACAGGGAGCAGCATGGCTCCTTCCCTCCTCTCCTTCAGGGCTCTGTGGAATGTCGCCTCCTCTTAGAGACTTTTCCTGACTGCTCTGAAACAGCCTCCTTGGCAGTGGTTTTACTCATGGCTCTCACCCATACCCGACTTCACAATACTACTCTGGGGCCGGGCGTGGTGGCTCACGCCTGTAATCCTAGCACTTTAGGAAGCCAAGGCAGGTGGATCATGAGGTCAGGAGTTCGAGACCAGCCTGGCCAACATGGTGAAACCCCATCTCTACTACTAGAAATACAAAAATAAGCTGGGCATGGTGGCACGTGCCTGTAATCCCAGCTACTCGGGAGGCTGAGGCAGGAGAATCGCTTGAACCCGGGGGCAGAGGTTGCAGTGAGCCGAGATTGCATCACTGCACTCCAGTCTGGGCCACAGACCAAGACCCCGTCTCCAAACAAAAACAAAAATAAAAAACAAAAAACAGTACTTCTCTGGGTTTTTTGTTTGCCTCTCCTGCGGGCAGGAACCCCCCTCTGTGCTGTTCCTCGTCGTGTCCCTGGGAACACAGGTGAGCTCAGTACACGTTTGGTGAAGGAAGGCTGGAGAAAGGGGTTGGTGAAGAGGGTGTTAAGAGTCATCTCTCTGGCTTAGGTGCCCCTGCAGCCTTTGAAAGGGCATTCCACTTCCTGACCTGTGTTCATTCAAGCAGCCACGTGGGAGGTAAGCTGGGCGGGGTCAGTTCCTGTTAAGAGCCGCTGTGGGGGAGTGGGAGAACCTTTGTCACGGCCAGAGACAAGTACCTTGTGAGCCAGAGGCCAACTCAGTCCCCAAGGTCAGCTGCCTACCAGGCCATTCTAAAAGCACCAGTTCTAGGAAGCTGTCCCCAGCCTCCCCAACTAGGAATTAACCTCTGGGCCTCAGTTTCCTCATCTGTGAAATGGAGATGTGAAAAGTGAGCGAGCCTAATGCCAGTAATAATAAAGGTAGTTAATACTGACTCTCTCACATACAAAAGTCAGGGTCTAGGCCGGGTGCTGTGGCTCACACTTGTAATCCCAGCACTTTGGTAGGTTGAGGCAGATGGATCACTTGAGGTCAGGAGTCTGAGACCAGCCTGTTCAACATGGTGAAACCCCATCTCTACTAAAAATACAAAAATTAGCCAGGCATGGTGCCACATACTTGTAATCCCAGCTACTTTGGAGGCTGAGGCCGGGGAATCCCTTGAGCTGGGAAGGTGGATTGTAGTAAGCCAAGATCTCACCACTACACGCACTCCAGCCTGGGCAACAGAGTGAGACTCTGCCAAAAAAAAAAAAGGGTTTCACTCTATTGCCCAGGCTGGAGTGTAGTGCTGTGATCACAGCTCACTCTAGCCTTGACCTCCTGGGCTCAAGCCATCCTCCTGCCTCAGCCTCCCGAGGCGCTGGGGCTGCAGGTGTGTACCTCTTCAATTCTGGTAGCACCTATCCATGAAGGCTCCTGTGTTACATGCTGGGTCTAGCTCGAAGCGCTTTGCCTGGATTAACTCATCTTTTCCCAAAAAATCCTACAAGGTAGACACTGTTGTTAGCCCCATTTTACGGCTGAGAATGGAAGCAGAGAGAGCTGGAGTGACTTGCCCCAGGCCACACAGCTAGGGGGAAGCTTTGTAAATGACAGAGAACCCTACTGGAGTATTTTCTTTTTCTTCGCCTACCCCAGAAAACAGAGAGGAATCCTCACCCTACTTGTCCCAGCCCTGATCAGGTGAGGAAAAGGCTGTCAACACAGTCATCTCAAGAAAGAGGGGCGCCAGGCACAGTGGCTCACACCTGTAATCCCAGCACTTTGGGAGGCCGAGGCGGGTGGATCACAAGGTCAAGAGATCAAGACCATCCTGGTCAACATGTTGAAACCCCATCTCTACTCAAAATACAAAAAATTAGCTGGGCATGGTGGCGCGTGCCTGTAATCCCAGCTACTCGGGAGGCTGAGGCAGGAGAATTGCCTGAACCCAGGAGGCGGAGGTTGCGATGAGCCGAGATCGTGCCATTGCACTCCAGCCTGGGTAACAAGAGCGAAACTCCGTGTCAAAAAAAAGAAAGAAAGAAAGAGGGGCTTGGCGGGGCGTGGTGGCTCATGCCTGTAATCCCAGCACTTGGGGAGGCCAAGGCAGGTGGATCACCTTAAGTTGGGAGTTCAAGACCAGCCTGACCAACATGGAGACACCCTGTCTCTGCTAAAAATACAAAATTAGCTGGGCGTGGTGGTGCATGCCTGTAGTCCCAGCTACTCAGGAGGCTGAGGGAGGCGAATCAGCCTTTTGGGTTCAAGCGATTCCTGGATTTCAAGAATTGCTTGAACCCAAAAGGCTGAGGTTTTGGTGAGCTGAGATTGTACCATTGCACTCCAGCCTGGGCAACAAGAGCGAAACTCCATCTCAAAAAAAAAAAAAAGAAAAAGAAAGAAAAGAAAAGAAAAACAAAGAGGGGCTCTGGGAAGGCAGAGGCAGCCAGCTTGGACTCCAGCACCTCCTTCAGGTTGCCTTCCTGGCTTGACTCTGCCCAGCTCAGCTTTCCCTAGAATTCAATGTGGGCCTTTGTTGGGGGGTAGACCAGGCCTGCAGAGGACATACTTCTGTGTGGGACAATCCTATGCCCACTTGGGGATTTGGGGAGTATACTATTAATAAATACCCTCAACAGTATGAGTCGGGAGGGTCCGGTTCCATTTATTCATGCACATTCTGGGTGGGACTGCTCAGGGCAGTCTCCACATCTCAAACTGATGTCCACATTTCCCTCTCTGGGTGTAACTTCCTTATCTGGGAAAGGGGATGCTAACAGTGATAACCCTGCCCCTAATCTGGAAAGTGAAACAGCAGCAGAGGGCAGGGCTGGGAGGTGGGAGGCGGGGCTGGGAGGTGGGAGGCGGGGCTGGGAGGTGGGAGGCGGGGCTGGGAGGTGGGAGGCGGGGCTGGGAGGTGGGAGGCGGGGCTGGGAGGTGGGAGGCGGGGCTGGGAGGTGGGAGG
>CM052656.1:9888839-9906942 GCA_028533165.1 Leontopithecus rosalia | reverse complement strand
CAGGCGCGCACCACTGCACCTGGCTACTTTTTTGTATTTGTAGTAGAGATGTGGTTTTGCCATGTTGGCCAGGCTGGTCTTGAACTCCTGACCTCAGGTAATCTGCCTGCCTCAGCCTCTCAAAGTGCTAGGATTACAGGTGTGAGCCACCGTGCCCTACTGTGGTTACTCTGGAAACAGAAACCTCCAGGGGAAGTTAATAGCCTGGGGTGGGAGGTGATCAGAACTCCCGAATATTTGGACCCAGAAGCTTTAGGGGCCTCCCAGACACCAGGTGATATAACTACCCCCCACATTCTACCCAAAATGATACCAGGGCTGAAAGGGGCCATATATCACCTGCCCATAGTCACAGAGGGGACCCACCCAACCTCTGTAGATGGGTTTAGAGGTTAAGACAGCCCAGGAGACCACACGTGTAATCCCAGCACTTTGGGAGGCTGAGGTGGGAGGATCACTTGAGCCCAGGAGGCTGAGGCTGCAGTGAGTTATGATAATGCCGCTGCACTCCAGCCTGGGTGACACAGCGAGACCCTGTCGCTAACCACACCCCCCAAAAAACTCCAGGAGTTACATGCAAAGCATGCATGCGCTTCTGGTGAGTTAAAGTCTGTAGGCCTGGGCTCCCCCTGGAGCTGACCATATCCTGAAGTGCACTTGGGCACGCGGCAGGGCTGGGCGGAAGGGAGGCTCAGGTTGCACACAGGGCTTTTTTTTGGGGTGTGCGGAGTCTCGCTCTGCCGCCCCGGCTGGAGTGTACTGGTGTGATCTCGGCTCACTGCAACCTCTGCCTCCCAAGTTCAAGCAATTCTCCTGCCTCAGCCTCCCGAGTAGCTGGGATTACAGGCACACGACACCACACCTGGCTAATTTTTTTTTTTTTTAAAGATGGGGTTTTACCATGTTGGTCGGGCTGGTCTTGAACTCTTGACCTCAGGTTATCCACCCTCCTTAGCCTCCAAAGTGCTCAGATTATAGGCGTGAGCCACCACGTCCAGCCTAATTTTTGTATTTTAGTAGAGATAGGGTTTATATGTTGGCCAGGACGGTCTCGATATCGTGACCTCGTGATCTGCCTGCCTCGGCCTGCCAAACTGCTGGGATTACAGGCGTGAGCCATCAGGCCTACAAGGCTATTTTCTTGGGGGGATGGGACTTTGCCAAGGCAGTCCTCCTTCTGGGGTCAGGGGTAGGGTTGAGGAGAAAAGACCACGTCTGCCGGACGACACACAGGGCAGGTGGCCCCCAGCTCCAGCTGGGGCGTTGGTCAGGGAGGGGTACGGGCAGCATGAGAAGGGAAGCTGCCAGAAGAGGAACCCACTTTTACTCACTCTGCTGGGGACCGCCCACCTGCGCTTCCCTGGGAGACGGGGCTGGGCAGCCCAGCTGGGAGTTGAGACCACCTTCTGGGTGACCCCAGCCTTGGCCCGGCCCAGGCCTCCAGGGTTCCTGGGTCTCACGACACCCACCTGTCCCTGCTTCCTTGTCTTAGCAACTGCTACTCCTCTGCCCACCAATTTTCTTTCTGTTCCCATCTCAGGCTGAGAAGGGGATCGCCACTCCCAGGCAACCCACACCCCATCCTGTGCGCCTCCAACCCTGGTCTCCACACCTTGGCCCTATGAGCTCAGCCTCATCTGTGTCTTCACAGCCCACCTCCCCCTGCCTCCCCCTGCCCAGGAAGCTTCAAACCTCACCACAGCTTCCTGCCTCAGAGGATGTCGGGGCCAGGGAGAGGCTGACAGAGCAGTGGGTGCCACAGCCCCCGCCCCTTCCCTTCAGCCCTGAGAGCCCCGTCACCCCATCTCCCCTCCCTCCGCTGCGGTGTCTGTAACTACTTCCTCAGGATGGAGATGGAGCCAGACGGGCCTTCCACGAGGGCCCCTGTGGGCAGGGTCTGAACCCTGGGCCAGCGTTTGGTCCAGTGTGGAGAAATTCAGCCTCAAGAGCTGCCCCTGTCGCACAGCTCTGGCGGCCGCCAGTTGAGAAGATGCCCCTTCCACCACTGGGTGTAGCCCATTGGGTTCTAGAACCTTCTACAACTACATTTACTAGACTCATTTCTGGCTTGGCCATTCCCTCACCCTCTTGGCCTCTGCCTCTCTCTACATGGCCGCCTGGTCATTGCTTTGTGCCATGTTCTCCTCAGAGCCGACCACCTGCAGGCAGAGATGAATCACCTCCAAATTCAGACCTACTACCCATTCATTCCGTCACCTTCCAAGCCTTGCCTCATGACAAGCACCGGAACCTGGACCCTCCCTGGCAGTGCTCACTGACCAGGGGATTTTCTCTAATGAGCAGGTCTTCCCCGGTCACGGGGGACACCCTGGAGGGAGCAGCCAGATTTCTTCTTGCTGGGTGCCCCTCCTTGGTCTGTCAGACTATGAGGCCAACTCCTCCCCTGAGCCCCACTTCTCTGCTGCTTGGAAGGATCTTGCCAGGGAAGACAGATGCCCCCAACTGCAGCAGGAGCTGGGGCCAGCTTGGACCATGGCAACGATGGTAGGAGGGTCTTTATTTTTATTTTTTGATACAGAGTCTTGCTCTGTTGCCCAGGCTGGAGTACAGTGGTGTGATCTCAGCTGACTGCAACCTTCGCCTCCCGGGTTCAAGCGATTCTCCTGCCTCGGCCTCCCGAGTAGCTGGGACTACAGGCAGATGCTGCCATATCTGGCTAATTTTCATATTTTTAGTAGAGATGGGGTTTCGTCATGTTGCCCAGGCTGATCTTGAACTCCTGGCCTCAAGCAATCCTCCTACCTCAGCCCCCCAAAGTGCTGGGATTACAGGCATGAGCCACTGCACCCAGCCTGGTAAGAAGGTCTTAAAAGTCACAAGGACATTTGCCGAGCCCTTCCACAGATCCAGCCGCTGCGCGGAGTGCTGGACATCACATAGTAATCTGATTTAATCCTCGTGACCCTCTTAGCTCTCACGACAGATGAGGAAACTGAGGCCCAGACATCCCCAGTGATACACAGCCAGTGGAGCTGGTGTCAAAGCCCAGGTCTGACAGGATGGGTCTGTGGATGGGATCCCCACAGTGCCAGTGGTCGCCTGCCTGTGGTGACTATGGTAGGGGATGCTCTCTGTCCCTCTCGTAGCAGCTTTTAGCACAAATTCTTACTACACGAACTTGCGGCTTTTCAGAATCTCCACACTACAATCTACTCTGACATGTTCTTTGAGCATCTCTCTCTGGGCAAGGCCAGAAAGGCCATCCGTGTTCTCATGATGTGGAGGCTACTGTGAACCGTGAATCCCGGCTTGATAGGGGAGGCCCCAAGGGCAGAGGAGGAGGAAAGAAAAACACTCCTGGTCTCCCGCAGGGCCGCAAGGCTGTGGGTTGCTGGGAATGTCTCCGCCCAGCAGCACTTGACCCACAAAGTGGGGTTAATGACCTTGCCCCCTCCCAGGCTCCGGGACAAGAAAGGAGAAAGTAAAAGTGTCTGAGACAGACCACATTTTTACTGGGCTTTCCCAGCTCACCTGGGGCTGGAGGCAGGTCCCCTTTTGGGGGTGGCCCTACAGGGCCCACATCCTGTAAAGACAGGATCCTCAGAGTTTGCCAAGGCAGGACCTGCTGAAGTCGGAATGGAGGGGGCTCTGAGCTGGGACAGCCCCTTTTCCGGTCCTCTCCAAGTTGTAGCTGGCGGGAGTTGGGGGTCTGAGTTTTGGCTCCATCCTAGGTCAATGGGACCCTTCACCTCACACAGAAAGGCTTAGCTGGAAGGGGAGGGCCACCTGATGACATGGTTCCCCGCAGGTCACTAAACACTGAGTCACACGGGTGGGGTGAGGCCCCACCTGGGTATCTCAACCTTTGGTCCCCAATGTTGATGAAGCCCAGATGGGAGCCAGGGTCCTCCCACTGACGGTGTTCCTCCTGTCCCCACCCCTCACAACACCAACTCTCATGGAATTGAACAGAAATCCACAAACCTCCCATGGTGGGGATGTGACTAGCAGCGGGCCTGGTGTGGGGCCCCGGTGCCCAGTGCTCTGTTCCTTCCTTAGTTCATTTTCTACACTGTCTGGTTTCCTCCCAGAGAACTAGGAAAGCACAGAAGTAATTGTAGCCACAGAATTCCATAACCACCAACTGCAAGCTGTGGAATCCCTGGAGCTGCAGATGCAGAACTCATGCCCACAGGACCCCGGAGCCTCAGGCTGCAGAGAGCACCCACAGAGCCTTGGAGCCACAGGCTGATCTGTGGCCGGCAGCATTCCAGAACCACAGGACCCAGAAACACAGCCCAGGCAATCCGAGCACCCGGAGACTCAAATCTGCGGCCCTCAGAGTCTGCAGAGACCACAGCAGGCCGCGCAGCAATCCTGGAATCATGGGAGGCCCAAGAGAAGTACGCCGCTTTCTAGAACCACAGGAGAGGAACGAGCCGTGGGCTCTCCGCACAGAGCTGGGAGGGTGGCCCCGGAGTTTGCCTCCTCCTCCAAACACCCTCCACTTACAGACAGGGCTTGGCCTCTAGGGCCGCGCTGCCAGCGTTCTAAGCGGCCTCCAGGAGTGAAGAGCCGCCAGGGCCCCGCCAGGGTGCAGGGTGGGGACACCCGGTGGGGGATGCCCCGGCGGGGAAACCCTTCGGGCGGGCGGACCCCTGGGACCCCCGGCGCGCAGGCGCACTCACCGGCCGTGTCGTAGAGGTTCAGGGTCACCTCCTTGCTGCCAACTGTCACGCTGGCCGTGTACTTATCGAACACCGACGGGGCGTAGTGCTGCGGGAGACGTGGTGGGGTTGGTCTCTAGTGGGCCCAGGTTCCAGCTGAGCCCACTGTCCGCCCCCCTTCGCTCGTCCGGAATCAGCCCCCCTCACCCCGCTGGGCTCTGGAATTCCCCAGGGGGCGCCCCGGGGTGGCAGCCGGCTCTCCGGAATGGGGTCCGAGGGTCGGGGCTCGACTCAGCCTGAGGGGGGTCCCTCGCTCCCACCCCAGCCCCGCTGCTGGCCTCACCTCGGGGAAGGAGCCCTGGCTGTACACCATGAGCAGCGAGGTCTTGCCGCAGCCGCCGTCGCCCACGATCACGATCTTCAGCTCCTTCCTGCCCGGGCCGGGGGCGGCGGTCGGGACCGGGGCCCCCGGGGCATCCATAGCACGGAGCCGGCAGCACTGGCGGCGGCGTGCCGGGCACTAGCGGTCGGGGGCGGGGCGGGGCCTGGACTAGGCCCGCCCACCGGAGCGGCACCGCCTCCGCCAGGCAGTCTCCCGGCCGACCTCCTAGCCTCAGTTTCCTTTCTGCTACGGCCCCGGCCCTGAGTGTGGGTATTCAGCTCTCAGTACCAGGGATACTGCGGCACCGGAGAAACGGGGCTCAGCGGCAAGCGCAGCTCCCACCGCCACCCCGGCGCGTCACGGCGCGCCCCCCGCCGGCGAGACCCGATCGTGGCTGCCCAGCGACTCAGGGAGCCCCTGATTGGCAGGCGCCTCCTTCGGCAGGGACCCTCCGATTGGCCGGCGCAGACAGGGCCTCCCGGATTGGCGGACTGTGCCTCCGCACTGGGTTCGAGGAGCCCCCCGGCCTCGAGCTCTGGAAAAAGCCCCTCAGCTTTACACTGCCCCAGCGGCGTGGCTTCGCACCTATTTGCCTCTGGCCTCAGTTTCCCCACAGGAGGTAGCGGCGGTGGCACGGGGGAAGGTGCTGATGTGAGGCCCGTGTCTACCCACCTCACCTCGCCTCGGGGCGCCTGCGTGTGCGCGGGCTCGGGGTGAGGGACTGGGCTCCTCTTAACCGCACCCGACCCCGGGCTGTAGGGTGGACGCCCAGCGCCCTCTGCCGGGCAATCGCCTCAGCGCCGGCCGCAGGTTGGCCCCAAACCACGTGGGCGGGAGCCTCCTTCCAGCAGGAGCCGGAAGCGTGAACCACGCCAGACGCTGTCAGGGAGGGGCAGTTGGTCAGGCTCTAGTTGAAGTCAGCTGGGTCCCTCTCCTTGCGTTTTGGAGACTGATAACCCCACACCAAGAAATGTAAGAAAATGCGTTTCCCTGCCAGCAGCCACATGTCCTTCACCCCATGAATGCCCCCAACCCTCGCATCTCCTGATGGAAACAGCTTGTTGAGCACTAACTGCAGGCAATGCTATCAGGTCTAATGGCTGAGGTCACCGTAACCCCCACCCCGGGCGGGCTGCCTGCCTTCGGCACCAGCCAAGTGAGCGGTCAGGGTGACAGAGGGACCCCTGGAGCCAGTCCACGGCAGGTAGGCACGAGAGCGTGGCCGAGGGAGTGGGATTCTACCAACTAGGGTAAGAAGAGTCCATTTCTAACAAAACCCCAACAGCAGCATGGTTGGGGGCAAGTGACCTTAGATAGGGGCTGGCAGGACTCAGAATCTTTTTGCTGGCAACCCCACCCCAAAGACTCCGTTTTCAAGATCTCGGCAAAGGTCAGGTAAATCTCACTTCGTGGAGGAAGACCGCCAACCTGGCAGTTTCATGGTCAAGGTTCTCAGCCGGCACAAGGCACAGCCTGACCGCCAGAGGGCACCAGCGACCGCCCATAGAATCCCAAGACTACGGCGGAGCTGGGAAGGGGAGACCAGGACCCACCCCAGGTTCCGGGTGGACGTCCTCTCCTGTCACTGGACAAAGGGGCGTCTCCTGGGTCAAGCACCCACTAGACAAATGCACAGCAATTCATCTGCTCCTTTTTTGCAACACGTTTATTCAAAGGCAGTTGTGCCCCAGCCTTCCAGGAGGTCACAGTCTTGGGGGAAGCAATGGAGGCTGGAAGAGGGGAACCGTTTAGGAAAGGCTGAGTGTTGGTTGGCACACGGCTTGGCAGCACTGGAGGGCAGGCAGGGGGAAACGGGGCGGGGGCAGCCTGACAAATGCACGACAGCTAGAAAACCTCTTCAGCTTCTTCACTGGCTGGGCCGTGAGAGGGGAGGCCAGGCAGGGTTGCCAAGGTAACCCGGGTCAGATCATGGAGGACCTGCCTGCCAGGCTCCACAGGAGTTGGGGACAGGAGGAGAGGAGCCCAACCACCAGCTGGACCCTGAGCTCCTCCGGAGTAATCAGAGGAGCTGTGATTGGCTGGGGAGACAGGGCTGGGGCCAAGGTTCCCCAGGACCACAGGAGGTGAATAAGGCACTCCTGAAGGTGGAGGAAGAGGACCCAGGTTGAGTGTGTCACCCGAGCCCACAGGAGGGCTCCTGACTGTCCTCAAAAGCCTCAGACCTCAACGTCCACTTTCTCCACCCAGGAAATGGGCTGTGATCTCTGCTTATGAGAGCACAAGCCTGCAGAGGAGTGGAAGCGGGGAGTGAGCACAAGTGCCCTTCCCAGCCTGGCCCCGCCCAGCCAAGCCCACCCACCCCTGCAGGCCAGGCGGCTAGCAGAACCCCAGCCCCACCTGCCTGGAGTGTGTTTGATTTGGACCCACCTGTCGTGGTGATGGAGCAGGGCTGATCTGTAGCTAAAAATACCTCAAAGTCAAGCCAGCTGCTCGCAGCTTCCTCGGAGGCTGGGCCGAGCTGGGCCGGCTGAAGAGCTGGGCACGCCCACCAGAGGCAGCTAGCTCCCTTACCTCCAAGAGGTTGAGGACCCGGGTCACTCCCCTTCCAGTCACCAGGAATTCCTGGACAGTTTGAGAAGGCAAAAAAAGATTCTTTAAGCTGGTACTTGACACAAGAGTTGTTGGGCCACTGAAGCCTGGGGGAAAAGCCAAGTGGCATTTGTGGGGTCAACTCATCGGTGTCTGCACGGAGGCCGACGCCATAGTGAGGCCAACAGGGAAACTGAGCCCCAGGGAATAGCAGGGGCCCAGCCACTGCTGAGTTGTCAGAGCAAAGCCTGGCCAGCCCCAGTGAGGCAATGCTCTGGCACCCACTTCCCTGGGTGCCTGAGAACGCTGGAGAGGTAACACCCATACGAGGCAGAAGACACTGAGCCTTCAGGGATGAAGCTACTCCCTGAGGTCGCAGGGATGGGAGGTGGGCTGGCAAGTACGTCTACCCTCCCTGAGCAGCCTCCAGGCCTCAGCTGCCCAGAGCACTCAGGGACCAGCCGGGGACAGGGCCACTCCTGGAGTGCCAAAAGCTCCCCTCACAAAAGCCAGACTCAGCAACAGCTCAAAACATTGCCCGACCTGCTCCTCCCAGCGCTGGGGGGTGGGGCAGGTGCTTGCTGGAGGTCACAGGCCAGCCAGAGACGCACTGGGCCAGGCAACTTGAGATGGCTGGACCGACTCACTGGCACAGCCCGGGCAGAGGCTTCGGCGTCTTTCCACCCAGAGGGTCCGAAAGGTCATATTCCAAGCTAGGGCTCTGGGTGAAGGGGCCGGAAGAGGCGGGGACGCCGGCGTCTCAGTAGTAAGGCAAGTCCCGCCACCTCCCCGCCGGCCCTTCCGCTGGCGTGGCCCTCTCTCAGCAGGCCCCAGGGCCTGGCGCCAGCAGCGGCTCCGCCCCACGCTCGTTGGATGACCGGTGGGCGGGGCGCCCTCGAGGGACCAGCAGGGATAGCAGGAGGACAAACTTCCCCGCCCTCCAGGCCCCAGGTGGTGACGGTGGCGGGACAAAGAAGAGGGAGGAGGGTACAGTCCAGCCAGGTGGGTCCCGACACCGCGCCGAGAACCACACTCAGACCACAGCTGAGCACCCGCCGGCTCCCTGATTGGAGCCCTTCCAGGTGCAGCTGGAAGGGAGACGTACATCAATTACCCAACGCAGGTGGGGAGTAAAGACCCCACCCGGAGAACACCTATCCAAAGGGAGGAGCCACACCCTCGGGCGGTAGAGGGTCATGGGAGATCAAGGGGGATTAAAGACAGAATCAAATTTTAAACTTAGGTTTCAGGGAGTATGGAAGGGGGGGGGAGAGAGAAGAGGCTTCTGGGATCTTAACAATGTGAACCTCAATTTTTACCAGGTGCTTTCACCCTCTTGCTGTACTAGGGCAGCTAGGAGTCTGGGCAGGAATACCCTTCCCTCCCAGCAAAGGAGACAGACCCAGCACAGCTCATCCGGGATTGAAGACCCAGCCCTGGCCCTCAAGGCGGAGCCAACAGCACCACGCCGGTTACTTAAAACCAGACAGTCCCGGGCAGGGATGCCAGCAGACAGCTGGCACGGGACGAAGCCCAAAATAACCCAGACAGCTGGAGTGAGGGGGTGCCATGGGCACAGGCGCTGGCTGCAAGTCAAGCCACCTGGAACCCCATCCTGGCTCTACTGGTGGTGGCTTTGTGACCTTGGGCAAGACACTTTTCCCCAGACCTCGGGTGGGTGACCCAAATCCTGACCCCATCATGGAACAACCCGAGCAGCCGGGGACAGGCCTCCACCTCCGGCTGGACTCAACCGCTCCAGAGAACCGCGCTGGCCGCCTTCCCAAGGAGCACCAGATTCCCCTTTGCCCTGAGGCTGGGCCACGTGCTTCGGCAGGTGGGCCGGTGGGGAGGAGCTCTGAGGCAGCCCAGCCCCCACACCCTGCAGCCACTCCTAGCAATAACCAAGGATCACAATGGAGGCCAACTCCAGCGAAGCCTGCAGGGGAGGACGGCCCTCTTAACGCACTTAATCCTCTCCCCACCCTTTCCAGCAGGCATCCCGATCATTTTACGGGGAGACGCTCGCCCAAGGTCACGAGCACTGTGGAGCTCCTAGCCCAAGTCAAACTGACAATCTCCCTTAACTTAGCGCCAGATACTTGTAGCAAGATCTCCCTATTAAGCCCCACAGGCTCCCAAAGCTCAGTGAAGCCCTTACAGTGGGGGTGGGACACAACTCCCAGATAGGGGAGATGGTGTGAGCAGGAGCACCTGGACCCAAATGGTTCATCAAAGCAATCACAAACCAGAGATCACATGGGGGTCGGAGACCAAGAGCCGCCACCTCCAGCTGTGGAGCTTCTCAGACACCAAGATGGGAGATCGGCTAGCGTCCGAGTGAAAGCAGATACTATGTGCCAAGTTCCTGCTTCTGCCTCAAAACCCCAGGTGTTGCCAAGCCCGGAGCTGGGTGTGGGGTCTCAAGTCCCCCCTGTTCCCAGTCCACAGCAGCATCACCACCCAGGAACTTGTTAGAAATAAGTCCTCAGGCTCCGCCCACGGCATCAGACACTCGGGGACCAGGCTCCAGTCCGTTTGAAAGAGCCCCCTTCGGGCGTGATTCCGATGCCAGCTTCAGACTAAGGATCACTGATCTAGCCCTGTTTTCCTAGATGGAGAAATGGTCTCGGAGGCTATGCCGCTTCGGCAAGGTCATAGCTGTGCAATGGCTCGCCCGGTTTCAAATCCAGCTCTGTCTGGTTCTAGAAACAAGGCTTACATGCAGGACTGCCCGTTTGGGGACTGGAGAGGAATCGTAGGAATTCCAGGAAGGTGGAGAAGCGTCAAGGAAGGCCCTTTCACAAAGTTGGCCAGGACCTCGGACGGCTGTTCTTTGCCTCCCTGGCAGCCAGACATCAGAGGGCCACTCACACTGTCACCCCACAACCCCCAAGGGGAGCTGGAGGGGAGGCCACGGCACTGTTGGGCTATCTGGGAGCGACCTGTGTCTTTCAGAAGTAGGAGGCGCCCAGGGCCCTACCCGGTCGAAAAAAACAACTGGGAAATGCAAGTGGAGCCTCTTGTATTCTGCTAAATTCGGCAGAGAATTGCACGCCCCAAATGCCTGACAACAGAGGCTGACAGGCGGGGGGATGGATGGCCCGGGCGGCCCAGCAGGCGGCCCTACGCGCTCGCAGCTGGGCGGGGGGGGGGGCGGGGCCGCAGAACCAGCCCGGCGGGTTTGGGGTTCCGCCCTCCCTGGGCAGCAGGCCAGAGCCCCCCCAGTCTCCCTCACCGTCTGGGCAAGGACTCACACCTACCTTAGTGGGAGGATTGTCAGAGTCAAACTAGGCCTGCCCCTGCCGTCGACAGAAGGAAAGATTGTCCACGCGGGGGGTGCCCGGCCGTCGCCCCTTCTCCAGCCCAGAACCTGGAGGGGAGGAAGGCGGATCAGGGCGGCCCCCGGCTGGCAGAGCGCGTGGGGCGGAGATGTGACCGGCCGAAGGCACCGCGAACAGGGGCTCCCGGGCTGAAGGGGAGCCCCCAAACGCCGCCCCTCCCCCAGCGCCCCCCACAGGAGCCTCGGGAGGGGGCGGCTGAGTCAGAAGGTTGAGCCCGGCCGGGCGGCGGCTCATCTGCATTTCCAAAGGCCCGCCCCGCCCGCACCCTCCCGGGAAGGGCCGGAGATCTGAGGCTTCGCCGGGAGCCCCGCGCCTCGGGGGATTCTAGGGACCCTTCCGCTTTCCCAGGCTTCCCCCACATCCCGCCTGGAGAGCCGGGCTGGAGGGCTGCGCCCTGGGCGGCCCAACGGGGCGTCTGCGGCCACCGCGAGGGCCTCACACTTTAAGTGGGGACAAAAGGGGTGACCCCCGCCCCCGCCGGCTCGGCTCTCAAAGGGCGACTGGGAGGTCGGGCCCAGGCGGCCAGAGCAGGGTGGGCAGCGGGGAGGCGGCCGCAGCTTCCGGGGGAGCCAGTGGGACACGGGGCGGCCTTGAAGCCTCGCCAACCCGGTGGCCCTGGGCTGCGGACGCCCGCGCGGGACAAAGGAAGGGGGAAGCGGCCGGGGCGAGGCCTCCTGGTGCCCCCGTGGGCCTCCGGGTCGGGTCAGCCTGGGACTCGGGTGACGGCGGCTCGCCCAGCCCCCTCCCCGGCCGCTCCTCCCGCTTGGCGCACGGCGGCCGCCACCGCCCCAGCCACCGGCAGAGCGCGAAATGGCGCCCATCAGGCCGCCGCGCCTGGCTGAGGCCAGCGCGGGAGACGCCGCGCGCGACGCCCCGGAGGCCCGCGGTCCCCCAAACGGCCCGCGAGACCCGATCCCCGGCGCTGCCCCCTCCCGCGGGCTCTCGGGGCCCGACCTGGCCGTGGGCCCGCCTCCTGCTCCGGGCTCCCCACGACTAGGGAGAAGGAGGAAGGAAGGAGAGCCTCCGCCATTAGCACCGCAAGCCCTGTCTGGCCAGGCCCGCCCGCCCGACCAGCCCAGCCCGGCCCGGCCCGGCCCAGCCCAGGCGCGAAGGGCTCGAATCCTGGAAATAAAAGTGGTGTTTGGGAGGAGGAGCGAGCGCGGCCGGGAGGACTGCAGCGCCGGGCTGCGGGCGGAGATGCTGCGTCATGGTGCCAACATGGACGCCGGCCTTTTGTCCTCCTTCGCGTTGCCAGCGCAGGCGCGCCCTGGAGCCCCAAGAAGCCGGCTTCAGGGTGCGGAACCCTCACGATCGAAAGGGAAAGAGGGTCCAAGGCTGGGCGAGGAGCCGCCCTCGTCTTTTGAGCCCTGTCTCCAAAAGCACTTCAGCTTCTTCTCATCCAGGCTCAGACCTGGGACAATCAAGGGGGGCGAAGGCAGGCGGCTGGCTCCATGGACCCCCGAGGGTCGCTGCGGGGCCCCTCTTCTCGCCCTTGGGGCAGAAGAGGCACAGGGATCCGAGGAGCTCTCCTCGTCCCATACCCCCACCCCCCCACTGCCCGCTCCGGCTGCCAAACACAAAGCTCCAGAATCCTCCTTCTCCCCTCAGCTCCCAAATACAGCCCTTGCTTGGCCTGCAAAAGGGTTTCCTCAAAGGGGCAAAAGGCACTTTTTTTTTTCTTACTTACCCGGTCAACCCGGTGCCATGGAGTCTAGAAGATCAAGCTGGGCGGTGGTTTTGGAGACGTTATTGTAAAAACATATATATTTTTTGATTTAGTTGGGAAAATTGGGGGTTGTGGTGGTGCCTTTGTTCTTGTTACCTTTTTGTAAGTTACACTCATGGCAAGTTCTGCTCCTTCCACTTCTGCAAACTTTCCAGGGTTGGGTAGGCAAAAAGGCGGCTTCGCAGAGTACTGTTTACTGCTCTGGATATAGCAATGGTGTGATCGTCATTAAGAGACAAAAGGCGAAAATACACAGTCAAACAAAAGGCAAAAGACGCACCAGCCGCCCAACCACCATAGAAAATACCCCCCACTTAACGTTGGTGTTTGCTGGAACCAGCTAGGACTTGTTTTCCAGTTTTAATCTAGTTTCCTGTGACGGCTTTAGTCTCAACACAAAGAGAAGGTCTTCCTTTCCCTCACCCACCAGCTCCCCCCACCCTAACACCAAAGACGAGAAAAACAGAGCTGTTTTTCTTCAAATAGATCGCTTTTCAAAGAAAGTGTACAAGCTACGGGGAAGAAAGCTGACCACCATTTAGTGCTGTAAACATTTTCAAAAGCATAAAGCTAGATCCTTAGCTTTATAAAAGCAAAATCGTCTCAAAGCATCTTAACTGGCTTATATTAGACAACAGAGACAAAGACATACATGCAGATGAAGGTTCGGAAAATTAAGGACATCTCAGCAACATTAACATAAAAACTGCACTGCGTCAGGACAGAATGGACTGGGTACTTACAATGTAAAACGTTTTTAAAAAAACTTAAAAAGAGTAACAACTGGTCACAATTTTTTGTTGCTGCCATTTCGCTAGTCCTAAAACTATATACATTTAAAACATTACCTTGTTAAAAAGAGAGAAGGAGTTAATAAGATGGCCAGGTTTAAGTGTTTAATAGAGGAAACTAGATATATTTAAAAATTTATTGTTCAGTTAAGAGAATACAGATTAAGACAGCTCCAAGCTCCCCCCACCCACCCAAAGAACAAAAAGAGGAAAAAAAAACACAAATATGTCATTTACTTAGGTTTTTTTGGAATTCAAAACTGTTAACTGCTGACATGAATGGTGTGCTATGACCTAGTTATACAAGACAAAGATGGATTCCAAGTCATAAGGAAAAATCCAGATCTTTTTAAAAAGTCTTCTCCAGTCTTCCAACTGTGAGTCCTTGGGCCTGTTGACAAATGTTAAACACACTGAGACGTCCTGAACTGGATGGTGGAGTCAAAGGAAAAACATTCCCCATTTGCAACAAAGGAAAAACCCACTTGGCCATTTAATTCCATTGCAGAAAAATGGCTTCCCTCATCTGTTGGCCTCTCCTTCGTGTCTGATGAAGGATGTTTTGAGATCAGCGTCTAATAACTCAAGCTCTATAGAAGCCGCACGCTGATTGGCTGCCGCGCCCTGCCGCCCTGCTCCAGCCAATTACCTACCCACGGCCAAATTACAAACCCCGAAAAGAGCCCCAATATGAGCTACACCAGCTCCGAGCCCCGGCGAGGCGGCTCCTGCGCCTCGGCTGCCCGAGAGGAAAGGCAGAGGGGGCTGCAAACGCGTCCTCGCGAAGCCCGGGAGCCTCGGAGTTGAACTCACAAAATGGAAGCTGCGCGCTGATTGGCCGCCGCCACTCCCGGACCTTTAATAAAGAAAGGGGAAGGAAAAGATAAATGCAAAAAAGGGGGACTCTCTCCTCCGCGGGTGGCTGGAGGAGGGGGGGGGAAGCATGTGTTCAGGACAATTGCAGGGCGCTCCCCTCCAAAAATAAAAACAGAAGAAAGCTTCTATCTCCCAGGTCCAGGCGAGGGCTGCATCCTCCCAGGAATGCGAATGCTAACGTGGTGAACCCTGGTCTCCCCTCCCCAGCTTAGCTCCAGGGAGGGGGTCGCGGCCGGAGGAGGAAGCCGAAGCGCAGATACCTCGATTGCAACTCCTCCGAGTCGACGCCGGCCTCCCCGCGCGGCTCCCCGCGTCCATACACACCCTCGGTCCCCCAGACCCCAGCCCTCTCCCCGGGTCCCCGCGCGCCTGCCTCCGGCCCGGGCAGTTTGGAAACAGTTTTGCAGGCCCGGGACTCACGCCGCGGCGGCCGCGGCTCGGAGGGTAGCCCCGGCCGCGGGAGGTAGAGCCCGGGGAGACCCCCTCCCCCGCCAGCCAAGACCCCCACCCCAGTCCCAGAAGAATAAATAAATTAAAAGGCCTTCCCCCGGGGAGGGGGAGGCAGTGTGGGAGCGCGCGAGTGAGGGGTGGGGGGCCGCTGGGGCCCGGGGCTTTGGCGGCGCAGCTGCCGCCGCCGGGAGAGTGCCTGGGGAAGCGGCGAGGAAGGAGAGGGGAGGAGGAAGAGGAGGAGGAGGAGGAAGAGGAGGAGGGTGAGCGCTCGGGTCGGGCTCCTTAGCGGTGTATTGTGGGATGTGCGGCTACTGGGAGCCGAGCCTCCGCCGCCAGCCGCCTCCCGGGCAGCAGCAGCAGCAGCAGCGGCGGCGGCAGCGGCAGCAGCTCCGGGCCCGGCAGCCGCGGCGGCGGCGGCGCCCCCCCCTCTCGGCCCCCGGTCCGGCCGCCCCGGCCTCGGCTCCCGCGGGGGACACCATGTACTGGCTGGCGGCGCAGGGAGGCCGGCGCCCGGCGGGGATGTAAGCGCGGCTCGGGGAGGGAGAGGCCGCGGCTGGCAGCCGGGCGGCCCGAGCCCCCGGCCCCGGCTCTGGCCCGAGCGGGCAGGCGGGCGGGCGGCGGCGGCCGCGCCAGGCCCTGCCGCGAGCCCCGCGCCCGAGCCAGGCCGAGCGAGCGGGCGAGCGCCACGCCGGGTGGCCGGGCGGGCACCATGGGCCGGAGCCCGCGTCCTCCGGACGCCCGGGGCCCCGCCAGCCCGCCCCGGGGACCCCCGGGAGCCCCTCGCTGCCTCCCCGAGACGGTGGCTGAGCGGGCGGGCGCGTAATTCTCCCGGAAGGGTTATTCTCTCGCTCTATTCTTGTTTTGGGGGGAGCCAGCGAGACAGCTCCTTTCGGGGCGCGCTGGGCTGGTAAGGTGGGAGGGGGTGGGGGCCGGCCGACTGGATTGTTTCGCGTGTGTGTAGAAGCGGCCGCCGCTGTCGCGGGGGAGACGACAACAACTTGCTGGTTTTCAGGTTGGGTTAACGGCATGGAGAACAGTCACCCCCCCCACCACCACCACCAGCAGCCCCCGCCGCAGCCCGGCCCTTCGGGCGAGAGGAGGAACCACCATTGGAGAAGTTACAAGTTGATGATTGACCCGGCTCTGAAAAAGGGGCATCATAAACTGTACCGCTACGATGGGCAGCATTTCAGCCTGGCGGTGAGTAGCCGGCGCGCCCCCCGCCCCCACCCCCCGCCGCGTCCGGGGAGACGCGCGGAGCGACCAGGGACCCCCTCCCGACCACCCGGCCAACTGTCAGACAGGGCCTCATCCCTGGAGTTTGACAAGTGCCTCGAGAAGGGGGTCTGCCCCTGGGGAGGGGCACAGCCTTCCCATCCCGCCCCCCCCCAATTTCTCCCCGCAGATGTCCAGCAACCGCCCGGTGGAAATTGTCGAAGATCCCCGGGTCGTCGGGATCTGGACCAAAAACAAGGAGCTGGAGCTGTCGGTGCCCAAATTCAAAGTAGGACCCCTCCCCACTGCCCCGCCATCCCTCCTCCCCTCCCGGAGTTCGAAAATAACGCCAGTCCAGACCGAGCCCAGCCGGATCCCCAGTTCCCGCCGTCCGGGGCCAGGGAAGTTTTGGCGGGGAGGGGGAGAGCGCTGGCGAGAGGGTGTCCCCTCGCAGCTACTGTAAACAAAATAACACTGGGTGAAACTGTAATCACGGCGCGGTTACTGTGTCCCGCACTCCCCGCGGGGGGCTCCAGCCCTCCGGGAGCTTGGCCCCCAGACCCTCCCCTCTCGCCAGCCCCCTGGCTTTAGGGGGACAACTTCCTAAGCCCAAAGGGTCGCTCCAGACCCGGCAGCAGGAAGAGGAGGCCAGAATGGGGGGTGGGGAAAGAGAAACTGTTTCTTTTTCCCCTTTCCTTCTGAACCCAGAGGACTTCCACGTTCCAAACGATTTAATCCTCCGCTTCCCGAGCCCGCCCGCGTGCATTTTTTTTTTCCAATTTTTTTTTTTTTTTTTTTTTTTTTTTTTTTTTTTAGTTTTTTACCCTTCATTGTTTTCAACGGGCAGGCGAGGTGTTGGAGGAATGTTGGGTTTTCTCTTCGGTTTAAACGTTCTCCAAACTCCCTTCCCCCTCGGCCCCTGCCAGATCGATGAGTTCTACGTGGGCCCGGTGCCTCCGAAGCAGGTGACATTTGCCAAGCTGAATGATAACATCCGAGAAAACTTCCTAAGGGATATGTGCAAGAAGTATGGGGAGGTGGAGGAGGTGGAGATTTTGTACAACCCCAAGACCAAGAAGCACCTCGGCATTGCCAAGGTGGTCTTTGCCACCGTCCGGGGTGCCAAGGAGGCCGTTCAGCACTTGCACAGCACTTCTGTCATGGGCAACATTATCCACGTGGAGCTGGACACCAAAGGTGAGCCCGGCAGGGGAGGAGTGAGGGGTATTGTCAGCGGGACCCTTTACCTCCCCGCCCCCTTCTGCAGGGTGGGGAGGACCCCCGCCACTCTTCCTTGGGATTCCCCCGAAAAACTTATTTATTTTCTTGTCCCCCTCCTGAGGGTGGAGTAGTGGAACTAAATATGTTGTCTGTTGCTAGGAGACGGTCTGTAATTTACCAAATGTGCCGGTCCTTGGCCACCGCACCCCTAGGGACCACCCGGAGGCTTCCCCACCGCTGACACCCCCGCGGGCCCCCTCTCTGAGCCCTGGTGGCCTAGGTTTAGACAGTCCCAGTGTTGCCTGTGTTAGGGGAGGAGGCAGAGTTTGTTTACTTGTGGGGGACTGAGGGAGTGCCACTATAAAGCCTTTAAATGGGTCAAGAGAAGGTCTGGAAACCAAAAAGAGTCCTCTAAGGATTCAGGGTGCCCCCCCTCCCTCCCTTGCTGCCCCTTCCCCCTGGAAGTGGGAGCCAATCTGGGGCCCGGAGTGTTGTTTCATTGATAAGGTTCCTGATTGAGCTGGGAAGAGAGGGGCGGGAGGCTCAGGGTGCTCCAGGGTTGACACTGTGTCTTCCCTCCTCTCTCTTAAAGAGACCGCAGCACCTCCCCTGCACTGGAATCAGCTGGGTGCTCTCTGGTGCTGGCTGGGGAGGCCACACCTCCCATCCTATGGGTCTGCAGAGACTCCTGCAGGACCGATGGGCTTGCAGGACTCCAGGGCATTCCCCAAAGTGTGCCTGATGCCTCTCTAGGGAAGTTCCCACCAGTAAAAGAAGGTGCAAGTGCTCTGAGGATGGGCCAGCCCTGTGGGGAGATACTGGGTCCCTAGCCCACCAGGGTCCCTTGGGAAGCTATGCCGAGAGGGAGAAAGTACAGCTTCCAGGAATTTCATGGGCGGGGGTGGGGGGTGGGGGGTGTT
>CM052656.1:9833170-9888739 GCA_028533165.1 Leontopithecus rosalia | reverse complement strand
GCTCTAAGCTGGTGCAGGGAGTGCGGGGGGGGGGGGTGGTGGTGGTGATTATTCCACGCACACTCCCGAGCCTGTGCCTGGTCCTGTGTCTCCTCAGGGCGCAGCCCTCCCACCCCTTTCCCTAGCCTCTCAGTCTCTGGGGGCTGGGGGACAGTGAGGACCTTGGGTGGCTGCAGTCTGATTTATCTCTGATAACTGAATTGAATGTGGCACTCCCTCCCCCATCACAGGCCCACATTTTAAGCAGCAGCCAGGTCTCAACAAAATTTCATTTCTGGGAAAAAAAAAAAAGGAAACACAAAAGCCCTCAGAGACTGCTGGCTAAGTTTGTATTTCAAGAAAGAGACCAGTAAAGTGTAGCTCCAGGAACGTGTCTTTTTTGCATATGTAAGCAGCTGCCTCTGAGGCTCTATAAATATAGATAACCCCCGGGCCCTGGTCTAGAAAAGCCTCCATCTGCTGAGGGGTGGAGGGTTGGAGCTCTAGGTAGGCCCCTGGCCGCCTTGAGGCCCTCAGCCTGGTCAGGGGCTGTGGCGTTCATGGTAATGTGCTCCTAGAGTGTGTTGCAAAGTCCACTGCTCACCTGGCCCCAGATATTTACAAACTCTGGCTTCTGTGCTACAGGCTTCCCCTCCTCTTGTTGCAAACCCCTGGCTGTTGAGCAGAAAGGGGATAGGCCTGGCTCTTTCTTTGGGCACCATGGCCCAGGTAATGGAGTGGGGGTTGGTGTCACAGGTAGCAATTTTGGGTTTGGGTTGAGAGGAGTCTCAGCCCCAGGAGGCATTAGCTTCTGGATCTCAGGATCAGAAAAATGGTGTAGCTCAGCAGCTTTGTTGAACAGGTGGGGACCCTGAGTGAGGTCCAGAGGGGGCAGGAACTCGGTCAGGGTCACACAGCCTCCCCAGGCCTGGGGTCTCAGGCCCAAGGGATCCACCAGGGTGCCATGCAGGTTGGAATCCCTGTGGGGGCTGCCCCGTCCTGTAACCTCACTGAGTCACCCCTTTCCTGCCCATCCACAGGGGAAACCCGAATGCGGTTCTATGAACTGTTGGTTACTGGCCGTTACACCCCGCAGACCCTCCCAGTGGGCGAGCTGGATGCTGTCTCTCCAATTGTGAATGAGACCCTGCAGGTGGGTTTATGGCAGTCAGTCTGCCCCATTGCCAGTGCTCTGATGTGCCCCCCACCTCTAGAAAGCCTCACCAACTCCGATGGGACCCCCAGCCCACCCTACCTCTCTCCAGCTTTGGAGACCAAGGACTAGGAGGTTGTGAAGCCTGGCCACGCCCCCCAAGCCTTTCTGCAGTGGGGCTCCCTGGAATTGGTCCTATTTCCTGTGGCATCCCCCCTCCCCAGCACAGGCTTCAACTCCCACAGACCCAGAGCCTGCCCGGTCTCGCTTTTCCATATTGATGCCAAAACATTGCTGTTTCCAGGGTCCTTAGTGTCTGGTGTCCTTGGTACACCACTACCCCTAAGCCAGAAACTGGAGTTCATGCCCCGCCTTCCAGAGAAAGATCGCCTCCTTCCAAACCACTGCCTCCCAGGACTTGGGACAACTTTTGTGTGGGGCGAGTCTCATGCCAGCTCCTCCCTGGCATTGGGCATCAATCCAGTCACCTCGGGACTGAAGAGCCTTTGCCGACTAGCTGCTGCTGGCCTGTTCATCACTTTATTTTTTTATTTTGAGAGAGTCTCACCCATTCTAGTCTGTCCCCAGGCTAGAATGCAGGGGCGTGATCTCGGCTCACTACAACCTCTGTCTCCTGGGTTCAAGTGATTCTCATGCCTCAGCCTCCTGAGTAGCTGCGAGTACAGGCACAAGCCACCACACGTGGCTGATTTTTGTATTTCTAGTAGAGATGGGCTTCACCATGTTGGCCAGGCTGTCTTGAACTCCTGACCTCAAGCGATCCACCCACCTTGGACTCCCCAAGTGCTGGGATTACAGGCGTGAGCCACCGCACCTGGCCCTGATCCCTGTTTGTCACTTTAAATCCTAAAACATTGGGCAGCTGGGAGAACAAAGCCCTTGGCCATCCTCTCAGGCACAAGATAGTTCTTGGTCATAATCCTGCTTGGAAGGTCTGATTTCTGATAGTCAGAGGCAAAGAAAGTCCCAGCCTAAACCAAGATGTCATAGTCTTCTCTCTTCTCTAGCTCCTCTGGGAAATTTGAAAAACCTTCAAGTTTCCCTGAACAGAATTGGTTACCCCTAAGATTAGAGAAAAAGTTAGTACCATCCTGACATTTCTCCGCACCCCCCACTCCCATTCCTTATGCTGCAGTTGTAGAGCAGTTTGGCTCTCAGCGCCCCAGCAGCCAGAGTGAGAAGGGAAATCACACCGCCCCACCTCCCTCTCCCCCAGCCAGCCCCACCCCCAAGAGAAAGGCATCTCACCTCTCTTTCTCTCCTTAGCTGTCAGATGCCCTGAAGCGCCTCAAGGATGGAGGCCTGTCTGCAGGCTGTGGCTCTGGCTCCTCCTCTGTCACCCCCAATAGCGGTGGGACACCCTTTTCCCAGGACACGGCTTACTCCAGCTGCCGCCTGGACACACCCAACTCCTATGGACAGGGCACCCCGCTCACGCCGCGCCTGGGCACCCCCTTCTCACAGGACTCCAGCTACTCCAGCCGCCAGCCCACACCCTCGTACCTCTTCAGCCAGGACCCTACAGTGACCTTCAAGGCCCGGCGCCACGATAGCAAGTTCACAGACGCCTACAACCGCCGCCACGAACATCATTACGTCCACACCTCTCCCGCGGTCACTGCAGTGGCTGGGGCCACAGCCGCTTTCCGGGGTTCCTCAGACCTCCCATTTGGAGCAGTCAGCGGCACTGGGGGCAGCAGCGGCCCCCCCTTCAAGGCCCAACCACAGGATTCGGCCACATTTGCCCACACTCCACCGCCCGCCCAAGCAACCCCAGCTCCTGGATTCAAGTCTGCTTTCTCTCCGTATCAGACCCCAGTGGCCCACTTCCCTCCACCCTCAGAAGAGCCGACCATCACCACTGCCTTCGGGGCCCGTGACTGTGGGGAGTTCCGGAGGGCACCGGCACCCCCACCCCTGCCACCTGCTGAGCCTCTGGCCAAGGAGAAGCCAGGCACGCCCCCTGGCCCGCCACCTCCCGACACCAACAGCATGGAGCTAGGCGGCCGGCCCACCTTTGGCTGGAGTCCCGAGCCCTGTGACAGCCCCGGCACGCCCACGCTGGAGTCATCCCCTGCGGGGCCAGAGAAGCCCCACGACAGCCTGGACTCACGCATCGAGATGCTGCTGAAGGAGCAGCGCACCAAATTGCTCTTCCTGCCGGTGCCCGACTCAGACACTGAGCTGCAGATGGAGGGCAGCCCCATCTCCTCCTCCTCCTCCCAGCTCTCCCCGCTGGCCCCCTTCGGCACCAACTCCCAGCCCGGCTTCCGTGGCCCCACGCCCCCCTCCTCACGCCCCTCCAGCACCGGCCTGGAAGACATCAGCCCAACACCTCTGCCAGACTCTGACGAGGACGAGGAGCTCAACCTGAGCCTTGGGCCTCGGCCTCCACCCGAGCCTGGTCCCCCGGACCCTGCTGGGCTTCTGGGCCAGACAGTTGAGGTGGCCTTGGACCTGGTTGGAGACAGAACCCCAACTTCAGAGAAGATGGATGAGGTACCACCATGTCTGTCCATCTGTCTGGGACTGGTTTTGTCCATCTTATATTTCCCTTTCCCCCTTGAAGCATTTAGCAGGACTAGCTAAGATGCAGAAGCAGTGGGGCTAGGAAAGCCAATATAACAGGTAGAACTTAGAGAATAAAAAGGTGATGCAAAAAACCCCAGGGGCTGTGATTGAGCAGCTGGTTTGGCAGTGAGCTCCCCAGCAGCCACAGAGAGAAGGAAAACATGGCCTAGTTCTGATGCTCTTCTTGTTAGGCAAGAGTTCAACTTTGGCCGGGCGTGGTGGCTCACGCCTGTAATCTCAACACTTTGGGAGGCTGAGGCAGGCGGATCACGAGGTTAGGAGTTTGAGACCAGCCTGACCAACATAGTGAGACCCCTGTCATTACTAAAAATACAGAAATTACGTGGGCATGGTGATGCACGCCTGTAATCCCAGCTACTCAGGAGGCTGAGGCAGGAGAATCCCTTGAACCCTGGAGGTTGTGGTAAGCCAAGATTGCACCACTGCACTCCAGGCTGGGTGACAGAGTGAGACTCCATCTCAAAAAAAAAAACCAACCAACCACTACTTATCCTAGGGATAAATTCTGACCTGAGCCTCCTGGGTAGGAGTTTGCTGAGACTTAAGAGAGTATGAGCTGTGGGGATGGCTCCTGGTCCCTTGTCTGTTGCATGGCTCGGGAATGATCAGTGAGGGTCCTGGTGCTCAGGCAGAGGGGAGGAAAGGGATTTGCCAGAGTCCTGTGCTGAGCCAGGTGGGGTGGAGCCCTGGAGCACCGTCTCCTAGAGCCTGGTGCCCTCTGAAGAGGCGGAAACCATGGCAGGCAGGAAAGGTGCTGAAGTTTCCCTTCTCCTACTGGTTCCAGGGATGAAGGAGTTAAGAGCTAACTTGGGGTGGGTGGGGGTGCCATGTAGCCAGAAACAGGCAAAGCTGACCATCCTCCACCCTCTCCTCACCTCTTGGGGTCTCACTGCCTAAACCTCCAGCTTTGGAAGTCCCACCCAGGGGTTAGGGTAAGGGTTGCCACGTGCCAGGTTCCCTTGGGAGGGTGTTGGGTCATCTTCCTTGGCTCCACTCCTCTATCCCGGTCCAGGCACCTACCTGCCTTGGAGCCATATCCCCTGTGGGCAAGGGCAGCCAGGGGCTTAGAGCTCTGTGTCCCTGTGGGTGGAGGGGGAGGACTCCCCCTTCCTGGGTCCTTTGATTAGGTGCATCAGGCTGCCTCAGGGAGGAACGAGAGGAACTTGGCTTGCCTGGGAGGGTGTTGCAGGTGGCTGGGGCTCCAGGGGGCCTCCAGGCAGTTCTGGGGAAGTGGTTTCTAGTATCATGGGGTCCAGGCAGGGGGCGTTGACAGGTGTGCAGCGTAGGGGCCGCTGGCCCTGGCATCCTCCTCCTCCACTCCCTGCAGGCTGCCTGGGGTGGGGAGTGTTTACCATGCTGACCACGATCCACGGCTGAGAGGCCCGGAGTGGCTGGAGCCAAAGGCAGGCTGAGGCTGAGGTCCTGGGAGCTGGGGTCTGGGACCTGCCGCCAGCGCAGGCCGCCGCCGAGTCCTGGGAAGCTCCAGGCTGGCCCGCGGGTGCCCCCTGCCGGCGCCGGGGAGCAGCGCCTGGGCTTCCTGCGGGCGAGCTCAGTGCGGGGAATTGGACCCTGTCCCAGCCCAGGCTGAGGTTGAGGTGGGGGAGCGGCGCAGGGGGAGCTTTTCTTCTAAACAGTGGCTGGTCGTTAAAAGTTCACGCTCAACTCCTTGAGCCGTGAGGCCCTGCTCAGTCACTTACTGCTATGTGACCCTGGGGAAGGCACTTTCCCTCTCTGAGTCTCAGTTTCGTCATCTGCCAAATGGACCCGTGAGGGTCCCTGCAGCACAGGGCCTCGGCTTAAGTGAGGTCCTGCATGGGATGCTCCGGGCACCGCCAGGCCTACTGGGTGTCCAGGGATCAGCAAATTCCTGCCACTTCTCACCCTGGGACCGTGGGGCGGAGGGAGGGGCAGGACCAGTGGGGCTGGAGCGCAAGATCCGCCTCCTGTGATTGGCTGGCGACAGCGGCCCGGGTTAACCCTCTGCTTGCCGCGGCGCGCTGTGCTCGGCGCTGTCCAGGACTGATCTGGGGAGTGCTTGCTGTTTGAGGATCCAGCCTAGCCTGCCTGTCTCTTCTCTTCTTCGTGTGCATGGGGACCCTGAGAAGGCGAGTGTGTGTGCGCGCGCATGTGTGTTCACAGAGGGGACATGGTAAAGTCCAGAGCTTCCTGTCTGAGTTTTGGTATTTCCCCCCCCACCTCCAGTTTCCCTCTGAGGCTCCCTCTCCTGTAGTCAGACCTGCTCTTGCAACTTGCACAGACCCCACCTCCACCTCCACTCCGCCTCAGCCTTCAAAGGTCCCCCCACCCCAGTTCCAGGCCTTTCTATTCAGCTCCCTAATGCCCCACGCCCATCCTTGACACCTCCCACATTCGCCCCTCACCACCTCCCTGGGTCCCAGCTGCAGTCCCGCACTGGGCATGCCGGTCCTGAGCCCTGCTACTGACTGGCTGTTACTTACGCTCTGTGCACGGGGCCGTGGCTGAGGCTCTGAGCGTGTTTCCTCACTGTCGGACAGAGCCCCCCGCCCTGTGAGATTATCCTTCGGTTAGGAAATGAGACGGCCCTCTGCAGCGCTTAGCCCCACGTGGGCCCATACTGAGCGTGCAGTCCTGAGACTAAGTGAAAAGAGTAATCAAGGAAAAATAAATAACAGCACACTTCCTGTTTATTGCCTTAGCCCTGCTTAACACCCCCCCCCCCCAAATCCAATGTCACCTTCTCTGCCTGGCCATCTGCTGCAGAGTGAGGACAGCAGGCTGACAGAGCATAGGCTGAGGAACCGCTTCCTGGTTCAAATCCTGGCCCCATCTATTGCGGGCTGTGTGGCCTTGGGAGGTTACTTAAATTCTCTGTGTCCCAATTTCCTTGTGGGGCAAAATGGAGTTAAATAGAGGGCTGTTCTGAGGATTAGCTGAGTTAATAAATGTGAAGTGTTTGGAAGGGCCCTGTTGGCTGGGCGCGGTGGCTCATGCCTGTGATCCCAGCACTTTGGGAGGCTGAGGTGGGCGGATCACAAGGTCAGGAGTTCAAGACCATCCTGGCAAACACAGTGAAACCCTGTGTCTACTAAAAATATAAAAATTAGCTGGGCATGGTGGCACATGCTACTTGGAAGGCTGAGGCGGAGAATCGCTTGGACCCAAGACACGGAGCCTGCAGTGAGCTGAGATCATGCCATTGCACTCCAGCCTGGGCAACAGAGCAAGACTCCAAAGGCCCTGGCACCTAAGAGACACTCTGGAAATGATAACTATTAGTATTTTCTTCTCTGCATACAAATTGCAACAGTCTTACGCTCTGTGCCCCACCCCTCTCCCTGCCTGCTTTCTCTCCCTCACCATTCCCATCTTCATCCGCATCTTCCTTTGCCTCTTCCTGCTGGTCCAGCTCCACGGGAGTGAGACTGTTGTCTGCCTGGTCACCTCTGTCTCCCCAGCACCCAATCCAGTGCCTAGCATACAGGTACTGGGCAAATGTTTTTTGAATTGGAATGAATGAATCCTGGTGGTAACTCCACGAGGCAGGGACTGGGATGCCCATTTTGCAAATGAAGTGCTGAGGCTTGGAAAGGCTGAATGACTCGCACAGGGTCACGCAGCTGGGAGTGCCGCTGATCTCTAGTCTTACAGGAGGGGCTCTAGGAGCGCTTGGCCCCGAAGACTCACCTCACTGTCTCTCCCTGCTCTCTCTGCAGGGCCAGCAGTCCTCAGGCGAGGACATGGAGATCTCGGATGACGAGATGCCCTCGGCCCCCATCACCAGTGCCGACTGCCCCAAGCCTATGGTGGTGACCCCAGGAGGGGGGGCCGTGGCAGCCCCTTCCGTGCTGGCCCCAACCCTGCCGCTACCCCCACCACCCGGCTTCCCCCCGCTGCCCCCACCCCCACCACCGCCCCCACCGCAGCCTGGCTTCCCCATGCCCCCACCTCTGCCCCCACCGCCACCCCCACCACCTCCAGCCCACCCTGCTGTGACAGTGCCCCCACCACCCCTGCCAGCACCACCTGGAGTCCCACCCCCACCCATCCTGCCGCCACTGCCCCCCTTTCCGCCTGGCCTGTTCCCCGTGATGCAGGTGGACATGAGCCACGTGCTGGGTGGCCAGTGGGGCGGCATGCCCATGTCCTTCCAGATGCAAACGCAGGTGCTCAGCCGGCTGATGACAGGCCAGGGTGCCTGCCCCTACCCGCCCTTCATGGCCGCCGCGGCTGCCGCTGCCTCAGCAGGGCTCCAGTTTGTCAACCTGCCACCCTACCGGGGCCCCTTCTCCCTGAGCAACTCTGGCCCCGGCCGCGGGCAGCACTGGCCACCACTGCCCAAGTTTGACCCATCAGTGCCTCCGCCAGGCTATGTGCCCCGCCAGGAGGACCCACACAAGGCCACAGTGGATGGCGTCCTGCTGGTGGTCCTGAAGGAGCTCAAGGCCATCATGAAGCGGGACCTGAACCGCAAGATGGTGGAAGTGGTGGCTTTCCGGGCCTTCGACGAGTGGTGGGACAAGAAGGAGCGGATGGCCAAGGTGGGTGGGTGCAGGCCCGGGATGGCTGCGGAGGGGCAGGGCCCCAGCCAGGCACCTGCTCTTCCCCTGACACTGTTACTGGAAATGCTACTGCAAACCCCCAGTGTGGGAGCTGCATTCATGTGGCCACTTTCAAAGTTCTGCAAACTTTGCTCCCATTTAGCAGCCCCTAGCTGCACAAGGCTCTTTCAGTTTAAATTAACAGCCAGGCATAGTAGCTCACACCTACAATCCCAGTTTGGGAGGCTGAGGTGGTAGGATTGCTTGAGCCTAGGAGTTCAACACAGTGAGAGCCCATCTCTAAAAATAAATATGTAAATTAAGTTAATTTAAATTTTACTCTTGTTAATTCAAACAGTAAAATTTAAAACTCCTTTTTGGCACATGCCACACAGGTGCCTAGTGGCTGCATACGGGACAGCTGGTGCAGACCGTTCCCAGCATTGCAGATAGCTCACAGCTGTGATGCCCTTTGAACTTGGCTCCTCTCACCTCCCCTCATGCCACCTTTTACAGGCAGCCCTGTCTTGGCTTGGACCACTCCCCCCACCCTTTTTTTTTTTTTTGAGGCAAGGTCTCACTGTATCATCCAGGCTGGAGCGTAGTGGCGCAATCATAGCTCACTACACCTCAACCTCCCTGTGCTCAAGGGATCCTCCCACCTCAGCCTCCCAAATAGCTGGGACTACAGGCGTGCACCACCACACTCAGCTAATTTCTGTATCTTTCTGTAGAGAGAGAGTTTCACCATGTTGTCCAGGCTAGTCTTGAACTCCTGGGCTCAAGTGATCCTCTGCCTTTTGGGCTGGGATTATATGCATGAGCCATTGCTCCTGGCCTACTTAGTTTTTTCTTTTTTTTTGGAGTGTGATGGCGTGATCTCAGCCCACTACAGCCTCCACCTCCTGGGTTCAAGTGATTCTCCTGCCTCGGTATCTTGAGTAGCCAGGACTATATGCACTCACGACCATGCCTGGATCATTTTTATATTTTTAGTAGAGACAGGGTTTCATTGTGTTGGCCAGGCTGGTCTCTCTCCTGACCTTAAGTGATCTGCCTGCTTCAGCCTCCCAAAGTGCTGGGATCACAGGTGTGGGCCATGGTGCCTGGCCTTTTTTTCCTTTTTAACATATTATTTTTCTGTTGCTAATCTTACAAATAAACTAAAATTACTTCCTTTCTCCATAAGAGAGAACTTTTTCCTCAGTACTTTAAACTCCCCTCGATCACTTCCCTCCACCTATTCCCTTCCCCCTACTCCCTCCCCAAAGGGGTGACCTTGGTTATGGGTTTTGGTGTCCCCTGGAGTATGCTTTGGGAATTGCTTGCTCTCTGCAGCTGCAGGTAAGCAGCACCTGTCAGAGCCTGTTTGTTATCTGCATAACTGGGCAGTAAAATTAGAATGAACCCTCTGAAATCACTGAAACACAGCTCTATGGTATGGCCAAATTACACTGACCCTACAGTAACAGCTAATAGAGATGTCATTCGCAATTTGAATAAAAAGAGCCACTGGCCTCAGGTACCCTGCACCTTGCAAAGCTCTTACTGTGGCTCAAAGCATTTCAGAACTACAGGGGCAACCCTTAGCGGGCAGTGAAATCAAGCCAGTAGGTAACTGTAATGCCTGGGAACGGAAGAGAAAAGAAGGTGGGATGGTGTCAGTCTTACCTTGTGAGGGTGGTGCTGCCGCTGTGACACAGGTATGTCCCTGTGGTGTAGTGTTTGGAACTGAGTCTGCAAAGTGCAAAGGCCACTGCTGTGAGGAAGGCAGTGGCAGTAGTCCCATTTTCCAGGGGAAGACGTTGAGGATCTGTGCAGCCGAGCGGTGCTCTGGAGCCTCCTGGGTAACTTACGGCAGACTGTGGCTGGGTGTGTCGGGAGTAAGGACGCAGTTACCTGGGGTGGCTCTTACTGCCGAGTGGAAGGCAGCTGGCCTGGGGAGGGCTCCCTGCAAGGGCTGGTGGTACCAGAACCGGTGACGGTGCCCTCCTGTCTCCACCCCAGGCCTCGCTGACCCCCGTGAAGTCGGGCGAGCACAAGGACGAGGATAGGCCGAAGCCCAAGGACCGCATCGCCTCGTGCCTGCTGGAGTCATGGGGCAAGGGCGAGGGCCTGGGCTATGAGGGCCTGGGCCTGGGCATCGGGTTGCGTGGGGCCATTCGCCTGCCCTCCTTCAAGGTCAAGAGGAAGGAGCCACCAGACACCACCTCATCTGGCGACCAGAAGCGGCTGCGGCCCTCAACCTCTGTGGATGAGGAAGATGAAGGTTGGTGCTCTGGGTGCTGGGGTCCCGTTCTTCTGCATCCCCCACGGCCCAGCTCTGACTCCCGCCCTTTCCGCAGAGTCTGAGCGGGAGCGGGACCGGGACATGGCGGACACCCCCTGTGAGCTTGCCAAACGGGACCCCAAGAGTGTGGGCGTGCGGCGGCGGCCAGCACGGCCTCTGGAGCTGGACAGCGGTGGGGAGGAGGATGAGAAGGAATCCTTGTCAGTGTCCTCATCCTCATCGGCGTCCTCATCCTCGGGATCCTCAACCACCTCACCCTCGTCCTCGGCCTCTGACAAGGAGGAGGAACAGGAGAGCACTGAGGAGGAAGAGGAGGCGGAAGAGGAGGAGGAGGAGGAGGAGGAAGGCCCCAGGAGCCAGCTGTCCTCCTCCTCGACCTCATCCACATCAGATAAGGTACCTAGCAGGCCAGGAGGCCTCAGGGGCTGGGCTAGGCGACGAGAGCCAGGCTCTTCAGCTCACCTGTCCCCACCTGTCCGTCTTCCCCAGGATGACGACGATGACAGTGATGACCAGGATGAGTCTGAGAACGATGATGAAGACACAGCCCTGTCAGAGGCGAGTGAGAAGGATGAAGGGGACTCGGATGGAGGTGAGCAGGGAGGCCGAGGCCGCCTGGCCCTCCCAGGGTCCCTCCTTCCCTGGGGCAGAGCCTCAGCAATTGTAAGAAACACTTTTGAGGCAAAATGTTATGCTTCTGAGACCTTACCTTGTTAAAACACACACACACGGTGGCGTACGATTCCATCCTCAGCGAGTGTCCTGAACAGAATGGCACATCTGTAGAGACAGAGAGCAGGTCCGTGGTCCTCAGGGCTGGGAGTCCGCTGTGGGGGTGCCTGCTCAGCCTCTGTGGCTTCCTTTTCAGCTGCTGAAAATATTTAGGGACCAGATAGAGGTGATGGTTGTACAACATTACAGATGTACGAAATGATGCTGGAATAGTCACTGTAAAACGAGCAGCTGACTGGGCGCGGTGGCGCACACCTGTAATCCCAGCACTTTGGGAGGCTGAGGCGGGAGGATCACCTGAGGTCAGGAGTTCAAGACCAGCCTGGCCAACATGGAGAAACTCCGTCTCTACTAAAAATAAAAAAATTAGCTAAGTGTGGTGGCAGGTACCTGTAATCCCAGCTACTTGGGAGGCTGAGGCAGGAGAATCACTTGAACCTGGGAGGCAGAGGTTGCAGTGAGTCGAGATTGCACCATTGCACTCCAGCCTGGGTGACAGAGTGACACTTCACCTCAAAAAAAAATAGTGATAATTTTTTTTTAAAAAGTGAGTTTTCTGTTAAGTCAATTTTACCTCAGTTTTTAAAAATTACTATAGCAGCTGAGTATACAGCTGAGTACACACCTGTAATCCCAGCACTTTGGGAG
This sequence comes from Leontopithecus rosalia, assembly GCA_028533165.1. Lineage (NCBI taxonomy): Eukaryota > Metazoa > Chordata > Mammalia > Primates > Cebidae > Leontopithecus > Leontopithecus rosalia. Next base: position 9,876,804 of record CM052656.1, on the reverse strand, counting down.
GCTGAGGCAAGTGGATCACTGGAGGTCAGGAGTTTGAAACCAGCCTGGCCAACACGGCAAAACCCTGTCCCTACTAAAAATACAAAATTAGCTAGGTGTGGTGGCACATGCTATTATCCCAGCTACTCGGGAGGGTGAGGTGGGGAGAATCGCTTGAACCTGAAAAGTTTGAGGTTGCAGTGAGCCAAGATTGCGCCACTGCACTCCAGCCTGGGCAACAAGAGTGAAACTCCACCTTAAAAAAATGCCTGCTAGTGAACACACGCCACACACATGTATCTGAGGGCCATGTTCAGCCTGAGGCCATTGGTGAGGGGTCTGGGCGGGGCTGGGGCACAGTGGTCCTCAGGCGGCCCCTCCTCTGTGTCCCCCACCCAGAGGAGACGGTGAGCATCACAACCTCCAAGGCTGAAGCCACATCGTCCAGTGAGAGTTCTGAGTCTTCCGAGTTTGAGTCAAGCTCCGAGTCCTCGCCCTCATCCTCGGAGGATGAAGAGGAGGTGGTGGCCAAGGAAGAGGAAGAAGAGGAAGAGGAGGAGGAAGCGATGGTGGCAGATGAGAGCATGGCTGCTGCAGGCCCCAAGGACTTTGAGCAGGATGGGGAGGAAGTGACTGTGGCCCCGGGAGCACCGGCGATGGACTTGTTGGGCATGGAAGAGGAGGTGAACATCGAGACTGAGGCTGGGGCCCCTGAGGAGCGGACCCCCATGCTGAATGAGTCCCCCTTGCCTGTGGGTGTTGAAGAGCCAGCGAACTCCAGGGAGCCCCCTGAGGAGCCAGGTGTGACCCAGGAAGGGGCCATGTTGCTGTCTCCAGAGCCCCCTGCCACAGAGGTGGAGACCCGACCTCCATCGTCCCCTGAGCGAGCTCCAGGTAACACCTGCATCCCCCTGGGAGGGTGGTAGGAAGTCCTTGCCATCAGAATCAGCCTGGGCTTCCTTGGGTAGATTGCTGACTGTCCCCAGCCTCGGTTTCCCTTGTTAAACAGGATCAGTCGGTCACGCCTCTTTCAAGTGAGATGAGGTGTCCGGTGCCAGCACTGAGCCTGGCACTGTGTGGATTCCCAAAGGGGAACCACTACTGCTGTCAGTCCTCACCGCCAGTGTTTCCCTGCTGGCTTGGTCCTTGGACCATCAGTCCCATGAGTTGCTCCCCAAGAGAAGGATGGATATCCATGGTTACTTTAGTGACAGGTGGGTGGGGGAGGCCCTGGGGTGCTGGGCTAGGTGAGGGCTGTGGGCAGTGCCCCCTCCTGCATTGTGATGAAGCTCCTCAGAGCATGCGAGAGGCTCTAACTGCATGGCCAGGAGAACTTTGCACGGTGATGGCAGCGTTCTTGGGCTGTGCCGCCAGCTCTGTAGCCTTCAGACAGTGTTGCTACTGAGCTCTCGAAACGGCCAGTGCCGCACTCTAACTGAATTTGTAATACTGTTCAATTCATTGTGGCTTACATAGCTGCATGTGGGTGGCACATACCTTTAATTAAAGTCCCTCAGGGAAAAAAAAGGGATTACAGCTGCCCCTGTACACCGAACACACGGCTAGGGCCCACTGGCATGCAGATTGTTCTCAACCAAACATGGACAGAAAATACCGGTGGGATGCGAAACCTCTGTATGGAAGGCGACTTGCTATATGGCCCTGTAAGGAGGACTACAGGCTTGGAGGATGTGCAGATTTTTGTATTCCAGGGAGTCCTGGAACCAATTCCCTGCGTGTATTGAGGGACGACTGTGTTTTGTTTAATGTACTTTGTTTTGTTTATTCCACATCTTTGAATATTGACTCAATATTAAGCGTCTATTGTGTTCCTGCTATTATTTTAGGCAGCAGCAATACAACAGTAGACCAAACAGACAAAAATATCTGTTTCCACGGAGCAGGGGAAGAGATGACAACAGATCAATTAGAAACTGAAAAACATGGGCCAGGCTCGGGGGCTCACCCCTGTCATCCTGGCACTGGGAGGCTGAGGCGGGTGGATCAGCTGTGGTCAGGAGTTTGAGACCAGCCTGGCCAACGTGACAAAACCCCGTCTCTACTAAAAATACAAAACATTAGCAGGGCATGGTAGCACGTGCCTGTAGTCCCAGCTGCTTGGGAAGCTGAGGAAGGAGAATCGCTTCAACCCAGGAGGCAGAGGTTGCAGTGAGCCGATACTGCGCCATTGTACTCCAGCCTGGGTGACAGAGTGAGATTCTGTCTCGGAAGAGTAAACTATAAAATAATATAAAAATAGAAAATGAAAAAAATTCTGTGGCTGCGCATGGTAGCTCACATCTGTAATTCCAGCGCTTTGGGATGCCAAGGCTGGTGGATCACTTGAGGCCAGAAGTTGGAGACCAGCCTGGGCAACATAGTAAGACCCTGTCTCTACAAAACATTTAAAAATCAGCTGGGTGTGGTGGCACATTCCTGTAGTCCCAGCTACTCAGGAGGCTCGGGTGGGAGGACTCCTTGAGCCCCGGCAGTCTAGGCTGCAGTGGTTATGATCATGCCACCGTATTCCACCCATCTCAAAAATAAAAATATAAAACAAATTCATTAAAAAATTAAAAAGCGTATGCTGAGACAATGGAGATAAGTACTAGGAAAAAATCCTTGAGGACTCTGACAAGTCCTGCAGAAAAGAGACTTGTTGAATTTTATTCAGTCATGGAGCAAATTTTCTTGGGCCACAGGGACTTTGTTCTGAAGATGTATGAAAGGCTGGGAAACATGTCTCCTGTATCTGATACGGCCTAGCGCGCACTATGTGTCTGACACTGAGTGGGGCACTGAGTAGTCCTCAAGGGTTTAGCTGGAGACGGACAGATCCTGTGCTCAGACTCAGGGCTGTGAGCCAGCCGGGTATGGAGTGCTAACTAGGGCACTGAGAGTTTGGATTGAATGGTAACTGTCTGGTGTTTGCCTACCTCTCTGCAGAGCATGACCTGGAAGTAGAGCCGGAGCCCCCTACGATGCTCCCCTTGCCCCTGCAACCACCATTGCCGCCCCCACGACCGCCCCGGCCACCCAGCCCACCGCCGGAGCCCGAGACCACAGACGCCTCACACCCATCTGTCCCTCCGGAGCCTCCTACCGAGGACCAGCCCCCGCGTACTCCAGGCCTCTGTGGCAGCCTGGCCAAGTCACAGAGCACAGAGACAGTGCCAGCCACACCAGGCGGGGAGCCCCCGCTATCAGCGGGCAGCAGTGGCCTGTCCGTGAGCTCTCCTCAAGTGCCCGGCAGCCCCTTCTCCTACCCAGCCCCGTCCCCTGGCTTTAGCAGTGGGGGCCTCCCTCGGACACCTGGCCGGGACTTCACCTTCACACCCACCTTCCCGGAGCCCAGCAGGCCCCTGCTCCTGCCCGTCTGCCCGCTCCCCACTGGCCGACGTGACGAGCGCTCCGGGCCACTGGCCTCCCCGGTGCTCCTGGAGACGGGCCTGTCCCTCCCTCTGCCCCTGCCCCTGCCCTTGCCCTTGGCATTGCCTGCCGTCTTGCGGGCCCAGGCTCGGGCCCCCACCCAGCTGCCACCCCTGCTGCCCGCTCCTTTGGCCCCTTGCCCGCCCCCCATCAAGAGGAAGCCGGGCCGGCCCCGGCGATCCCCACCGTCTATGCTCTCCTTGGATGGGCCCTTGGTCCGGCCGCCAGTGGGAGCCACCTTTGGAAGGGACCTCCTGCTTCCGCCGGGCCAGCCACAGACCCCTGTCTTCCCCAGCACCCATGACCCCCGGACGGTGACCCTGGACTTCCGGAACGCAGGGATCCCAGCCCCTCCCCCACCCCTTCCCCCCCAGCCACCCCCACCCCCACCTCCCCCACCTGTAGAGCCCACCAAGCTGCCCTTCAAGGAGCTAGACAACCAGTGGCCCTCTGAGGCCATCCCTCCAGGCTCCCGTGGGCGTGACGAGGTCACCGAGGAGTACATGGAGTTGGCCAAGAGTCGGGGTCCGTGGCGCCGGCCGCCTAAGAAGCGCCATGAGGACCTGGTGCCACCTGCAGGCTCGCCTGAGCTCTCGCCACCCCAGCCCCTCTTCCGGCCCCGCTCGGAGTTTGAGGAGATGACCATCCTGTATGACATCTGGAATGGTGGCATCGACGAGGAGGACATCCGCTTCCTGTGTGTCACCTATGAGCGACTGCTGCAGCAGGACAACGGCATGGACTGGCTTAACGACACGCTCTGGGTCTACCACCCCTATATCCTGCCGGTGTGGGGGCTTGGCCTCTTCCAGGGTGCAGGAAGTCCCCACTCACCTCTCTGGGCCCCACCTCCTGGTCTGGAGCAGCCCATGGGGCCCATGAAGGTGACAGCATGCATCACCGTCATTTCCCAATCAGTGTTTGTATGCCGGTACCCTACCAGGCTCCCAAGTGAATCATCACTGGCACGTTTTAAGGACTCCCTCTGCGCCCGGCTCATCTCACCCCTGGAGTTAGCAGGTCTCGGGGCCACACGTAACAGCAGTGCTGTGCAGCTTAACAGCAGACAAGTGCTGAGGCCTTCTGTGTTCTGTCCCCTTCATATCCTCAGGCATCCTCTCAGTAGCCTGGTGAGATAGGTGCTATGATTCCCATTTTACATACGAAGAACCTAAGGCTCAGAGAGTCTCAGTAACCTGTCCAGAGTCGCACAGCTGCAAGTGGCAGAGTTGAGATTCGAACCCAGGCAAACCTAGAGTCTGGGCTCTTCACCACGAGGCTTTCATGAGGCTTGGCTGTTCCCGTAGGCCTGCTGGAGCTGTCATTATTCCTGTTGTATCAGACTGATTTGTGAGTACTCAGTCTGTGTCAAGAGCTCTGCTCGGTGCTGGGCGCAGTGGCTCAAAGTCTGTAATCCCAGCACTATGGGAACCCGAGGCAGACGGATCACTTGAGGCCAGGAGTCTGAGACCAGCCTGGCCAGCATGGTGAAACCCTGTCACTACTGAAAATACAAAAATCAGCCGGGTGTGGTGGTGTGTGCCTGCAATTCCAGCTACTCTGGAGGCTGAGGCACTAGAATCGCTCGAGCCTGGGAGGTGGAGGTTGCACCGAGCCGAGATGGCGCCACTGCATTCCAGCCTGGGCAATGAAGCAAGACTCCATTAAAAAAAAAAAAACAACAAAACACCTCTGCTAAGGACCATAAGCATATTTCATCACTTGCAGAGGCATCACTGTCCCCCAATTTACAGATGGGAAACTGAACAGAAAGTGGTTAACACACCCAGCACTTTGAGAGGTCGAGGTGGATGGATCACTTGAGCTCTGGGTTCAAGGCCAGCCTGGGAAATGTAGCAAAACCCCATCCTATAAGAAAAATCCAGAAATGAGCTGGGAGTGGTGGCACACACATGTACTCCCAGCTGCTCAGGTGGCTGAGGCTGGAGGATTACTTGAGCCCAGTAGGCAGAGGCTGCAGTGAGCTGAGATTGCACCACTGCACTCCAGCCTGGGCAACAGAAACCCCGTCTCAAAAAAAACAGGCATGCAACTAGGTACTGACTGGCAGTGGGGTTGGTCAGCAGCAGCCTCGGGGAGGTGGCATGGGAGTGGGCAGTAGGACTGGGCATTGCCCCGGGAGGGTGGTCTGAGGATGGGCGGGACCAGTCTCTGAAGGGACCGGGAGGGGCTCTGAGAATGTCCATGTGGCCCTTGACCCACACCCACCCACCAGCCTCTCTTCAGCTAAGAAAAAGAAACGGGACGATGGCATCCGTGAGCACGTGACGGGCTGTGCCCGAAGCGAGGGCTTCTACACCATCGACAAGAAAGACAAGCTCAGATACCTCAACAGCAGCCGTGCCAGCACCGATGAGCCCCCTGCAGACACCCAGGTACTGTCAGGGTTCCTGACATCAGAGCCTGCCTGACTGGGCACAGGGATTTGGGGCACTCCTGGAGGGGCACCAGGCAGAATGACTTGTGAGGCCAGAGGGGCTGGCACACAGAGCGAGCAAGTGGAAGGGGAGAGCAGGTGGTCAGGGCCTGGAAGGAAAGGATCTGCCTTAGTCTGGTGGGCCCTGGAGCACCTCCCAGGAGCTTAATCAGGGAGGCAAAGTCAGATCCACAAGGTTCCTTCATTTCTTTGTTTTTTGCTTGTGTTTTTTTTGGAGCTAGAGTCTTGCTCTGTCACCTGGGCTGGAGTGCAGGTGGCATGCCCTCAGCTTACTGCAACCTCTGCCTCCTGGGTTCAAGTGATTCTCCTGCCTCAGCCTCCCGAGTAGCTGGGATTACAGGTGCCTACCACCATGCCTGGCTAATTTTTAGTAGAGATGGGGTTTTGCCATGTTAGCCAGGTTGGTCTCAAACTGCTGACCTCAAGTAATTTGCCTGCCTTGGCCTCCGAAAGTGCTGGGATTATAAGCATGAATCACATTGCCTGGCCTCATTCATTTTTTTTTTTTTTTTGAGATGGAGTCTCGCTCTGTTGCCCTGGCTCACTATAGCCTCCACCGCCCGGGTTCAAGCAATTCTCTGCCTCAGCCTCTCGAGCAGCTGGGATTACAGGTGCCTGCCACCACACCCTGCTAATTTTTGTATTTTTAGTAGAAATGGGGTTTTACCATCTTGACCGGGCTGATCTTGAACTCTTGACCTTGTGATCCATCTGCCTCAGCCTCCCAAAGTGCTAGAATTACAGGCGCGAGCCACCACACCTGGCCCATTCATTCTTTTTTAATCCAGCAAGTATCTATTGAATACATGCTGTGTACCTGGCACTGTTCTGGGTTTATAGAACCAAATCTTTTTCCTCATGGAATGTAATTATTTAATTATTAATTTTTCTTTTTAAAATTTTAAAAAATTATTTATTTTTTTTGAGACAGAGTCTTGCTCTGTCACCAGGCTGGAGTGCAATGTCACAATTTCAGCTCACTGCAACGTCTACCACCCGATTCAAGCGATTCTCCTGCCTCAGTCTCTAGAATAGCTGGGACTGCAGGCGCACGCCATCACGCCTAGCTAGTTTTTGTATTTTTATTGGAGACAGGGTTTCATCATGTTGGCCAGGATGGTCTTGATCTCGTGATTTGCCCGCCTCGGCCTCCCAAAATGCTAGGATTACAGTCATGAATCATGGCGCCTGGCTGGAATTTATATTTTAGTGGGGACTCGTAGGAAATAAGTGAACAAAGAAGCATGTGATTCCAGGCAGAGAAAACTCGATGGAGAAAACAGGAGAAGGGGGTTAGGGATTACCGAGTCAGAGGGGAGTCAGAGAGGTCAGACCCAAGCTGAGTGAGGGAAGGAGCCGTGCGGATGCCATAAGACTACAGAGGAGCAGAAAGCGACTCAAAGTTAAAACTGGAGAGGGGCTCGCTGACTGCAGCAGGCGTCCCGAGGACAGCAGCAGCACCAAGGCCCCGAGGCAGCGGGGGAGCTCCGTGGTGTTCGGGGGGAAGGGAGAGGCCGCGTGTGGTGGGAGAGACAGCACGGGCCACCAGGGTCCTGGGGACTGTGGCGGTGAGTGGCTTGTCTCCTGGGGTGACAGCCAGCTGAGGGAGATTCTGAGAGGACCGGGGATGGCATGGTTCCAGCCTTGACTCCCAAAGCGCCTGCTGGCTGTTCTGCGGAGCTGGCACAGGGGTCCTGAGGGCAGACTGTGTGTGAGTTGCTGCGGTTTCCAGGCTGGATGTGCAGGCAGGCTGGACTTAGGTGGGCCGTGAGAAGTGGATGCCGGTGGAAGACTGTGAGGAAGTGGGATGGATTGGACTGGGGCCCGATTGAGGACAGGAGACAGGGATGGGGATGGTGACAGCCCAGGGTCTGGCTAGGGTGGGGAGCTCTGAGAAGCTGGATGCGAGGCCTGAGATGGGGAGGTCGATACGCCATCACCGCAAGACAGCTTGAGTTCTGGGGTTTCTGAAACACCCAGGCAGCGAGGTCTGGTGGGCATGTGGGTACAGCGGAGCTTAGGATGGGGATCTCCAGCCCGGGGACCCTAAGTGTAGGCATTGCCAGGAGGCAAGTGGTTAATGAAGGCAGAGGCCTGGGACGTTCCAAGGGTTAATGGGTGGGGCAGAGGCCCAGGGAGGCCAAGAGCAGGACATGACATGAGGGTTTCAGAAGGATCCCCAATTTTGAATTCTTGGGGGTTGGAGGGGTCTGGGTGAGAGCTGAGATGGGAGTCAGGGTAGACAAAACCTTGGGCTGAAATGGGGAAAAGACAGCGCCAGGAATGGGTGAGTCATTTTGAAGATGGAAGGAACTTGAGCATGTTCAGATACTGATGCGATGGAGGAAGTGGGGAAGTGGTGACAGTCAGGGACAAACAAGTGCAGAGAAGCCCAGAGCAAGGATAGAGCTTAGGGCGGGATGGCCAAGGACAGGACAGACCTGCTGAGCTCCCACATATGGTCCTCCGCAGGGCATGAGCATCCCGGCGCAGCCCCATGCCTCCACCCGGGCCGGCTCGGAGCGGCGTTCAGAGCAGCGCCGCCTGCTGTCCTCCTTCACTGGCAGCTGTGACAGCGACCTGCTCAAGTTCAACCAGCTCAAGGTGAGGCCGGGCTTCACCCAGGTCCTGGGGTGGCAGCAGGACCTGAGACCGGGGCTCACCTCTCCCCTCCTTCCTCCCATAGTTCCGGAAGAAAAAGCTCAAGTTCTGTAAGAGCCACATTCACGACTGGGGCTTGTTCGCCATGGAGCCCATTGCAGCTGATGAGATGGTTATCGAATACGTGGGCCAGAACATCCGCCAGGTAGGCACTGCCCAGTGGGATGGGCATGGGGTGGGCATGGGGCTGGCCCAGCCAGACTGACACCCTTTCGTGGCCAGGTGATCGCAGACATGAGGGAGAAGCGTTATGAGGACGAGGGCATCGGGAGCAGCTACATGTTCCGGGTGGACCACGACACCATCATTGACGCCACCAAGTGCGGCAACTTTGCACGCTTCATCAACCACAGCTGCAACGTGAGTACCCGGCAGGGGGTGGTTCCTGCCCTTACTTCTGTGCCAGGAGCACCTAAAGCCCTGGCATGGGAATCGGCTCGGCCTCCTTCCCAGGCTCAGGTCAGCCGAGGGTTATATGGAGAGGAGGACATGTGAGGTCTCCTACCAGGAGCTCTGCTCCTCTGAGCTTCAGTTTTTTCATCTGTCAATGGGCATGATGAGGACGCAAGGTGCTCAAGGAGTGGTTGGTTCAGTTCATCGGTACTTACGGAGTTGTTTCTCTGCGCTGGTCTTTGCTCCGGGCCTTCGTTGGTTGGGCTTAGCCCACCTCCGGCTGAGCTGTCCACCGGAACTTTCTGCAGGGGGTCTGTGCACTGTGTGCATCTGTGCTGTGGGTTAGCCGCACATATGGTGTTGAGCACTTGAAATGTGCTCAGTGCATCTGGGGACCTGTGTTTTCAAAATTATTTCATTTTGATGAATTTATTAAACCTAATTAGCTTGTGACGACTATATTGGGTGGTGCAGGCCTAGAGGGCAGGGTCACTGATAAGAGGGGTTTGAGTGACAAAGGACAGGCTCTGAGCAGGAGGCAGGCCTGTTCTGGGGTGGGCGCCCCTGACTCTGGGTTTGAGTCTTGGTGTTGAAGCTTAATGAGTTACTTAATGTCTCTGTGCCTCGGTTTCCTTGTCTGTAAAACAGGGACAATAAGAGTCCTTCTTTGTGGGTTGTCGGGAGGGCCACATGGGTGGGTCACTGCCTGTAGGCCTTTTAAGAGCTGACCAAGCTGGTCCTCAGCGCCTGCTGGCTCGAGCAGTTGTGACTCGATCCTTGCCTGGGTGGTAGGGACTTTCCTGTGAACATCCAGGGGGATCTGAGTGGTGAGAGGGAATTGCCCAGGGGAAGCGGCGCTGGGACAAGAACTGCTTGTTCAAGGGCCCTGGGGCAGTGGGAAGAATGCCTGTTTGAGAGGCAGCAAGGGAGGCAGTGGGGATGGGGTAGTGTGAGAGGGTGGGGTGGGCCTGGCGGCGGGTGGCCAAGCTGAGGAACTAAGTTTTCTGAGAGCCAAGGCCACTGGAAGGTTGGAGCCGTCGGGTGACAGGTTCTGCTGTCCCTTTGGAAACATTTCCCTGGCTACTGGGGGAGGAATGGATTTTTTCAGGGGTGAGAGTGGCTGTGGGGGCTGTAGCAGGCTGTGAGCAGTGATGGGGCCTGAGTGTGGCTGGTGGCCCCAGAGGTGGAGAGCAGTAGACACAACCACGAGGCCCTTTGGGGACAGAACTCACTGGCCCTGGTGGGGGCCAGAAGTGGACTGAAGAGGAGGCTGGGAGGCAGATGCCCTGGGGCCTGGGTGCGTGGTGCAGCGGCTGCCCAGAGCAGGAGCAGGTCATGCTTTAGATGTGAGCTTTCTGAGTCAAAGATGGGTCCCGGGGCTGCCACGGGCAGACGGCAGATAGTTGCATTTATGGACTTGGAGCCCTTTACCTTTTCTGTAAAGGGCCAGATAATAAGTATTCTGGTTTTGTGCCCCAGATGATCTCTATGGCACTGAACTTGGCTGTTACAACAAAAGCAGCCACAAATCATATGCAAACAAATGGGAGAATGGATATGGCTGTGTGCCAATAAAACTTTATTTACAAAAACAGGCAGCTAGGGGCCATAGTTTGCTGATCCTTTGTCTAGAGCTCAGAAGTGAGACCTGAGCTAAAAATAGACATACATTTGGGAGGCACTTTCACTATGAATGGAAATGAAAGGCCTGAGAAATAATTTTTATCATTGTATCAGAGGCAAGGAGTCACCCCTGGGGACAGGGGGGCCGAGGTCCAGAGCAGGTGACCAGTGGGCTGGGGGTCACGTGGCAGTGTCAGGCCTTGAGCACAGGTCTGGTTTGGTTATAGGGGTCTGCAGTGGTGGGGCCCTGAGGTGTCAGGGCTCACTCTCCCCCCCCCACCCTTGCCCGCAGCCCAACTGCTATGCCAAGGTGATCACAGTGGAGTCGCAGAAGAAGATCGTCATTTACTCGAAGCAGCACATCAGCGTCAACGAGGAGATCACCTATGACTATAAGTTCCCCATCGAGGACGTCAAGATCCCCTGCCTCTGCGGCTCCGAGAACTGCCGGGGGACCCTCAACTAGGCCCCGGTGCCAGACTCGAAGGATGTCAGCCGTAGCCCCGGGAATCCTGAGCGTGGAGTCCCTGGCCTGGGGCCCAGCCCCCTGCCCACCCCCATTTCAGGTGCTGTCCTCTACCCAGCGGCCATTCAGGGCCTGGCGCCCCACACTACCCCCTGGAGCCCCCGGCTCCGGCCCCTCCGCGGGAAAGGGCTTCTCTGTCGTTCAGCCCACGTCTCTCATTTTTACAAACGCCCCTTTCAGGATTTCTGTGTAACTCCAGCATCAGCTTCTCCCCCTCCGTCTCTCTGCCGCCTCCCTCTCTCTGTCTCTTCTCTCCCCGTCACCCTCGGTCTCTTCCTGTGAATGCTGCTACGTTGTTTTGTCTTCTCTGTTTTTTTCCTCATCGTGAGAAACGACATTTTAACCGTTGAAATGTGAAGGTGGAATCAGAGAGAGGGCCCCTCCTGGGGGGCTGCAGAGGCCTTGGTGGCCGTGCGTGGCCCATGTCCTGGAAGCCACCCGGGCCTGGACGCGGGACCAGGTGCTGTGGAAGGACGGAGGGCTCCTCGGCCTTGACCTCAGAACACTACGCCCTGAAAGCACCCCTCTCTGCCTGTGGGCAGAGTGAGGAGACCCCACACCTTTCCCAACCCGAGCCCCAGCCTGTCCTTCCCCAGAGGCCAGGGCACCACTGACCCTGCGGACCCTGGCGGAGCTAAGCTGATTGCAGGCAGGGGTCTCTGTTCTGGGCTCTCCCTGCCACCTCACCCCAGCACCCCTGAAACCTTGGGTTCAATGTTTACTTTCTCATTCGGATGCCAGCAATGAGGGAGCCTCTCAGAGGCCCCAGTGCAGGTGGGGGGTGCTGACAAGGTGGGCGGCCACTCTCTTCTGCTCTTGCCTTCACCCTGGGTGGGAGGGGGGCTCCCAAGGGCAGGCGGGTCCCCCAGTCCCGCCATTACGGGTTGTCAGACCATCTGCATGTGGCATTTTTTGGCTTATAAGCTTCACCCATTCGCCCCCCACCCACACCCCACATCCCCTACCAGCAGCCCCTCACCCCAAGAAGGCCAGAGCATATTTATTTTCCAAGGGAGCAGACTCTCCCAGAGAAAGGAAAATCTTGGAAAAGATTTTTAAAAATCAGATCTAAGTTTTTGACAGTTTATTTTCCCTTTTGACCCCCTTCCCATCCTCCTCCGAGTTTATTCCTATGGATTTTTTTTTTCTTGTACGTGTATAAAATCAAAAGGAAGGGGAAAGAGGTGTTTGAAGTTCAGAATCAACTTCTGTATATATATATAGGCTGCCATAAAGGACTTTCTCTCGGGAACATTGTTTCTTGTAGAAACATGCGGGAAGACCTTTTTTGCTCATTTCTTTGTACTTCCAAAAAAAAGACACAAAAGCAAGCACCCCCCCCCGTACCCCAGAAAGCAGAGGAGGCATGTAAATAATTTCTGGAAGTGACTGGTGTGACCCGGAGTCCTCATCGAGTCGAGCGCGCTCCATGTGGGAGCCGCCCCCACCCTGCGGACGCAGGCGGCCGGAGCCTCTGGTATCTCAGCTTGTGTCAAGCTTGTTATCATGTAAATTCTGTACAAAGAATTGTTATTTTTCTCTTTTTTGTCGTTGGTGGTTTTGTTGTGTTTGTTTTTTTTAATTGCTTTCCCCCAGGCCCCCTCTATTTGAGACTGTGCCCGCTGGTTTCAAGATAAGGAAATTGGTGGTATAAGACACAGATGGGGCGCCTGCGCACAGCGGCGAACTTCTCTTCCGTTTGCGGTTTTCTGCCTAATTGTGCAACTGAGGAAATAATTTATTTTTCACATGAGGAAATGCTTGTAGAGATGGCTGGTTCAAGTTACTTGCACAGCCCCCGAGGGGCTGTCTCCATTCTGTCCCCTCCCCCGTAAAAGAAGTAGGGGGATGCCAGGAGACCAGGAAAGGGACCCGTGCCTTGCCCCTCACCTGGCCTCACCTTGCCCAGCCATCGTGCCCAGTGTTAACCTTGGCTGGCATTCACTAAGGGGACTAGGCCTCCCTCTCCCCAGGAGCCCCTGCCCCAGCCCCAGAGTGGTTTGCAATAATCAAGATATGTGTTGAGTCATTTTTCTTTCAACTCCTTCATTTTTCATTGAACAAATCTCTGCTTTTGAAGAGTTGGGGGTTTCTGCTATTTTTGGTTTTCTTTTCTCTCCCTCCCCCTGCAAAGAAGAGAACCAATAAGTTTTAGGGATGTTTGTGCGTATAGACTCCATCATCCATATGTAACTTGTTTTGAAGAGAAGTGTTTCCGTTGTGAGTGTGTCTTGCTGTAAATATTTGTTCATATTTTTGTGAATTCAATACTATGTACCATTGTATTATAGTAACTTTTATAAAGCAAACCATAAATATACTGACTTTTCTTACAGATACGCCGTCTCTCTTGCTCTCCTCTCCCTCTTCTCTTTATTCTTTCTTTCTGTTGGGAACACATCCTACTCACATGGAGGGTGGAGTGGTCCACTCCGACACTCAGATCATCAGGTTTTTTGTTTTGTTTTATTTTTGAGACAGAGTCTCCCTGTATTGCCCATGCTGGAGTGCAGTGGCACGATCTCTGCTCACTGCAACCTCTGCCTCCCAGGTTCAAGCGATTCTCCTGCCTTAGCCTCCCAAGTAGCTGGGATTACAGGTTTAAGCCACTGCACCCAGCCCCACTGAGTTTTTTGTTTGTTTTTGAGACAGAGTCTCACTCTGTCACCCAGGCTGGAGTGCAGTGGTGCAATCATGGCTCACTGCAGCCTTGACCTCCTGGGCTCAAGTGATCCTCCCACCTCAACCTGCCACCACACCCAACTAATTTTTTCTTTTTTCTTTTTCTTCTTTTTTTTTTTTTGAGACGGAGTCTCTGTCACCCAGGCTGGAGTGTAGTGGTGTGATCTTGGCTCACTGCAACCTCCGCCTCCCAGGTTCAAGTGATTCTCCTGCCTCAGCCTCCCGAGTAGCTGGGACTACAGGTGTGAGCCACCACGCCCGGCTAATTTTTGTAGTTTCGTCATATTGGCCAGGCTGGTCTTGAACTCCTGCCCTCCTGATCCACCTGCCTTGGCCTCCCAAGGTGCTGGGATTACAGGCGTGAGCCACCATGCCCAGCCCAAGCTAATTTATAAGAAATTTTTTTGTAGAGACAGGGTCTCCCTACCTATGTTGCCTAGGCTAGTCTCAAACTCCTGGGCTCAAGCAGTCCTTCCACCTCAGGCTCCAAAAGTGCTGGGATTACAGGTGTGACACTGCCTGGCCTGAGCTTGTAGGTGGGTTTTGTGAACTGGACCAAATTATAGTCATACTAGACCTTCCACAGCTTTTAAGTTTTATTTCTGGATTTTTTTTCTTAAAACCTTAGGTTTCGGGCCGGGCGTGGTGGCTCAAGCCTGTAATCCCAGCACTTTGGGAGGCCGAGGTGGGTGGATCACGAGGTCATGAGATCGAGACCATCCTGGTCAACATGGTGAAACCCCGTCTCTACTAAAGATACAAAAAATTAGCTGGGCATGGTGGCGCGTGCCTGTAGTCCCAGCTACTCAGGAGGCTGAGGCAGGAGAATTGCCTGAACCCAGGAGGCGGAGGTTGCGGTGAGCCGAGATCGCGCCATTGCACTCCAGCCTGGGCAACAAGAGTGAAACTCCGTCTCAAAAAAAAAAAAAAAACCTTAGGTTTCTGGCTCATTAGGTCTGCAATTAAGGAAACAAGCTCAGGTATCCTGGCCGGGTGCAATGGCTCATGCCTGTAATCCCAGCACTTTGGGAGGCTGAGGTAGGAGAATCACTTGAACCTGGAAAGTGGAGGTTGTAGTGAGCTGAGATTGCATCACTGCACTCCAGCCTGGTGAAAGAGCAAGACTCCATCTCAAAAATAAATAAATAAATAAATAAATAAATAAATAAAGATCTGCAGGAGTTGGGTTGGACAAATAAGAAAAAGGACAAAAAAAAGATAGGTATCCTTTTACTATCACTAGAAGAATGTAAGTGGTTCTTGAAACTATTTAACACTTTAGGAGATGTCTCCTTGGTCTGCATTTACAAGTTGAGAAGAACTGGATCGATCCCATATTCATGGCATTTCAGAGATGCTGTGCCCCAGTCAGTCTCGGCTCTGCCTGAGCCAGTAGAAGGGCGACAAGGGGCTCATAGTTGGCGTCTGTCCGCAGTAAATATCTCTGAGGAGAGTCGTGAAACCTTAGCAAACAGCAGTATACCTGAAAAGACTTACTGGAGAAATGTGAATTATCCAAATACCATTTCCCCCTGTCAGGTTGGCAAATAGAAGGTGGAAGAAACCCAATTTGGGGGAGCATGAGGCAGGGGGACTCATGTATCATTAGTGGAAGCCAAAAATTGCTCAAACTTTTAGGGGGAAAAATACCTATTAGCAATCACTGTTTAAAATGCACACGGCTGGGCACAGTGGTTCATGCCTGTGATCCCAGCACTTTGGGAGGCTGAGGCGGGCAAATCACTTGAGGTCAGTAGTTCGAGACCAGCCTGGCCAACAACGTGAAACCCCATCTCTGCTAGAAATACAAAAAATTAGCTGGGCATGGTGGTGCATGTCTGTAATTCCAGCTACTTGGGAGGCTCAGGTGGGAGAATCGCTTGAACCTGGGAGGCAGAGGTTGCAGTGAGCCGAGACCATGCCACTGCACTCTGGCCTGGGTAACAGAGTGAGACCCTGTCTCAAAATAATAAAAAATGCACACAAAGTCTTGCTCAGTGTCCCACTGTGAGGAATTGAGCCTGGCAGACACAGTGGGCAACAATATGAACAGGAGTGTTCTTTGCAGCCTCATTTGTGGTATCAATGAAACTAAGGGAGGGAGATCGTCTGTTCACAGTGGGCTGCTTTTAGGAATTATACATCCAGACGGGTGAACACTTCCATAGGTAGATTTATGGGAATAGAGGACTGAGGTCTGGGCTGAGCCAAGAAAGAGAAGGGAGCGTCTGGTCATTCAATCAACCAATATTTAATGAGCACTTATTATGTGTCCGATATTCCTCTAGGCTCTGGGGACAGGAATGAAGGAAACATACTGTTCTGGAGGGCAAGCCAGACAGATGTGAAAAGCAAATGCTACAGTAAGGAGAAAAAGAGCTAAGAAAATGGGTGTCAGCTGGAGGAATATACAATTTTATTTATTATTTATTTTATTATTATTATTTTTTGAGACGGAATTTCGCTCTTGTTGCCCAGGCTGGAGTGCAATGGCGCGATTTCAGCTCACCGCAACCTCCGCCTCTTGGGTTCAGGCAATTCTCCTGCCTCAGCCTCCTGAGTAGCTGGGATTACAGGCACACACCACCATGCCCAGCTAATTTTTTGTATTTTTAGCAGAGACGGGGTTTCACCATGTTGACCAGGATGGTCTCGATCTCTTGACCTTGTGATCCACCCACCTCGGCCTCCCAAAGTGCTGGGATTACAGGCGTGAGCCACCGCGCCCGGCCCTATTATTATTTTTTTAAAGATGGGGTTTCATCATGATGGTCAGTCTGGTCTTAAACTCCTGACCTCAGGTGATCCACCCACCTCGGCCTCCCAAAATGCTAGGATTACAGGCGTGAACCACTTCGCCCGGCCTATTATTTATTTTAGAAACAAGGTCTAGTCCTGTCACCCAGGCTGGAGTGCAGTGGCATGATCGTATCTCACTGCAGCCTCAGTCTCCTGAGTTAAAGGGATCCTCCCACTTCAACCTCCTGAGTAGCTGCGACAATAGGCACACTTTACCACGCCCAGCTAATTTTTCAACTTCTTTTCTTTTCTTTTTGAGATAGAGTCTTGCTCTGTCACCCAGACTGGAGTGCAATGGCGCAATCTCAGCTCACTCCAACCTCCGCCTCCTGGGTTCAAATGATTCTCCTGCCTCAGCCTCCTGAGTAGCTGGGATTACAGGCACACACCACCACCCCTGGCTAATGTTTGTATTTTTAGTAGAGACAGGGTTTCACCATGTTGGCCAGGCTGGTCTCTAACTCCTGACCTCGAGTGATCCACCTGCCTCAGCCTCCCAAACCGCTGGGATTACAGCTGTGAGCCACCAGTATCCAGCCAATTTTTAAATTTTTTATAGAAATGGGGTCTCACTATGTTGCCCAAGCTGGTCTTGAACTCTTGGGCTCAAGCAATCCTCTGGCCTTGGTCTCCCAAAGTACTGGGATTATACGTGTGAGCCACTGCGCCTGTCTTCATCTTCTTTCTTGAACTTGCTCTCCTGTCATCTTGTCTACCTTGGTTAATGACACTTCTGTTCTCTGCCTTCAACCACCGCTGCCTGCCTCTGATCACCTAAGCTCAAAGGCCAGGGATCCCGGATTTAAACCTTCCCTTTCCCTCCTTCACCTACCAAATCTGATGCTTCTTCCCTACTCCTCAAATCCATCCACCACTTCCTCTGCTCCTGAGAGAGAAGTTTTTTCTTCATTGGTTCTGCTGTGGGGACCAAAATAGGAGCCCCTCTCCTGCTTCTCAAGAGGCTGAGGCAGGAGGAAGGATCGCTTGAGGCCAGGAGTTCGAGGTCAGCCTGAGAAACATGGAGAAACCCTGTCTCTACAAAAAATACAAAAATTAACCAGATGTAGAGATGAAACCCCATCTGGGGGCCTATGGTCCCAGCTATTAGGGCCCTATATAGAGCCCCAAAAACTCCATTTTGGGAGCCTATGGTCCCGGATATTAGGGAGGCTGAGGTAGGAGGATCGCTTAAGCTGGGGAGGTCAAGGCTGCAGTGAGCTGTGTTCACGCCACTGCTCTCCAGCCTCAGTGACAGAGACCTCAGACAGGGAGAGGGAGGTGCCAGATATATTTGGGTCCCCTTGTGGACAAGAGTCCCTCCACCCAAACTAAGAACATTCACATGTGTTGACTCTGTGCCAGCTGCTGTTTTAAACATTTTTGATTCTAAACTTGCAACAGGGCTAGGAGGAGGGTATTATTATCATTCCCACTTAATACAGGAAACTGAAGCACTGAGAGGTCAAGTAGCTTGCCCAAGGTCACACAGCTAGCAGGTGGCTATCTGAGAAATGAATCCAGGCAGTCTGGCTCTCTCTCTAGTCTGTGCTCAGCTAATGGGGGTCTGCTCTGCATGCCCTATTTATTTATTTATTTGATGAAGCTTCTCTCTTTTTGCCCAGGCTGGACTGCAGTGTTGTGATCTCACTGCAACCTCTGCCTCCTCCGTTCCAGTGATTCTCCTGCCTCAGCTTCTGGAGTAGCTAAGATTACAAGTACACACCATCAGGCCCGGCTAATTTTGTCTTTTTGGTAGAGACGGGGTTTCACCATGTTGATCAGGCTGGTCTCAAACTCCTAACCTCAGGCGATCTGCCCACTTCGGCCTCCCAATATTTATTTATTTTTGAGATGGAGTCTCATTCTGTCACCCTGGCTGGAGTGCAGAGGTGTGATCTTGGCTCACTGCCACCTCCACCTCCCAGGTTCAAGCGATTCTCCTGCCTCAGTCTCCCGAGTAGCTGAGATTACAGGAACCTGCCTCCAAGCCCAGCTAATTTTTGTATTTTTAGTAAAGATGAGGTTTCACCATGTTGGCCAGGCTGGTCTCTAACTCCTGACCTCAAGTGATCCACCTGCCTTGGCCTCCCAAAGTGCTGGCATTACAGGCGTGAGCCACTGCACCTGGGCATATGTGCCCAACTTTCTAAAATGTTGACTCAAATTTGTTTGAAACCATGGAGGCAAAATGAAGTAGGTCTATGAGCCAGATTTGGTCCATAAGCCACTAGTTTGCCTCCTACTGGGTTACAGAATTTCCCTTCTTCACATAAGTCACAAGAGAATAGAGGGACAGTATTTTTTTGCACTGACCTGGGGCCTGTTCCTTTGGGTTCTCTCTGATCTCTTTATTTCTGAAGTTTGTAACCCCAGAAGCCCTGATTTCTTCTATAATCTGAAAAAAATCCCCCAACTCCCCCCCATTATACCAACTCAGATTATTTTTTTCTTCTATTGAGATCTGCTGGCTCCTAGTTCTGAGCTGACTTATCCTCACAGAGGGTTCTCAAGCTTCAGAAGCAGAACGAGGCCAGGGGCGGTGGCTCACGCCTATAATCCCAGCACTTTGGGAGGCTGAGGTGGGTGAATCACCTGAGATCAGGAGTTCAAGACCAGCCTGGTCAACATAGTGAAATCTCATCTCTATGAAAAATAAAAACAAAATTAGCTGGGCATGGTGGCACATGCCTGTAGTCCCAGCTACTTGGGAGGCTGAGGTAGGAGGATCACCTGAGCCCAGGAGATGGAAATTGCAGTGAGCCTAGATCAAGCCACTATACTCCAGCCTGCGCAAAAGAGCAAGATTGTCTCAAAAAAAAAAAAAGTTTAAAAAGGCCCAATTTGCCCCCGACCTTCTCTTTCCTAGTTCTAGAAATTCTAGCAAGAAATTCTTTCTAGGAAGAAGGAAATCCTTTCTAGGAAGAAAGGATTTTTCTAGGAAGAAAGGATTTCCTTCCTATGGTTTTAGGACCCAGCTGCCTCATTCTTTGCAAGGATCACTCACACTCAAGTATGGACAAGCCCCTTTCTAAAAGAAGTCCTCACTGTGGGCAAGGCCGGGGCAGTGCAGCTGCATGAGCGGGTCATGGGCATTGTCCTGCAGAGGGCAGGGACTGGATCACAGACCTCTCCTACTTGCTTTATGTCCGAGACCAGGAACCAAGGAACCGTCTCATACAGTTACTGAGCTGGTTGCTCCCCCTTGTCTAATATGCTCCCCTCTCCTGCGTTCAGAAGTTTGGGTTCTGGGTAGCAAAACTGAAGACAGCTCCTCTTTAGAGATCTTTAGCGATCCTAAAACAAGCAGACAAGATGCTGCCATACTCCGACCCCACCTCAGGGCCTTTCCCTGTTTGCTCTTCCGGGAATCCTCTTCCCAAGCATGGTCCTGTGGCTGGCTCCCAAACGTCACCTTCTCAGAGAGGTCTTCCCTTGATTAAAATTAGCTCCCCTGCAGTCTTTAACTCCACATAATCTCATCAATTTGTTTTTGCTTGTTTGTTTTTTGAGACAGGGTCTCACTCTGTTGCCCAGGCTGGAGCGCAGTGTCATGATCAGGGCTCACTGCAGCCTCAACCTCTGCCTATCAATTGATCCTCCTGCCTCAGTCTTCTGAGTGGCTGGGACCACAAGCGCAAGCCACCAGGCCCGGCTAATTTTTATTTTTATTTTTTATTTTTGTAGAGATGGGGGCGGGGGTCTTGCTATGTTACCCAGGCTGGGCTCGAACTCCTGGCTTCAAGCGATCCTCCCACCTTGGCCTCCCAAAGCGCTGAAATTACATGTGTAAGCCACCATGCCCGGCTCACGGCTTGCTTTATTGTCTGAATCGCGTTTACCTCTCTACAAAAATGGTGTCATCGTCTTTCGCTCTAGAGTGCAAGTCCTCTTCCTTCCCTGGTTCCAGAATTCCCCTCTCCGCGCGGTCCCGCTTGGCAAAGCGCTGGCACCCGCGCCCTCCTCAGGTACCGCGGTGCTTGCGGCCGCCCCGGCCTCCCCCTGGCTGCAAAGAGGCGCTACTGCCTTACAAGCAAAACACAGACACTTCTATGGTCCCGACACGCTTTACTCGGGAGGGCTGGAGCGGAGGGCGGTCCGCTGAGGGGCGTCATCAGGTTGGGCGGAGCCTTGGGGGCCGAGTCCGCCGCTGGGCGGGACCCAAGGGGAACGGCCAGTTGGGAAGTTGGGCAAGTTCCAGAGTCAGGGGGCGTGGCTGTACCCGGGGTGGGCGGGGCCTACTTGGGTCGGGGTGGTGGGCGGGGCTTACATGCCGGGCACCACCCCGTCAGTCTCACTGTTGTTGAGGTTGCCGCGCAGGTTCTGCTCCTCCTCAATAGCCTTGAACAGTGAGTTGAAGTTACCGGCACCAAAACCCTGGGGCGAGAAAGGAGGTGAGCCAGGGACCCAGAAAGCCGAGTGTGCTAGCTGCCTGTCCCCTCGGGCCTGCGGGGTACAGGAGGTACCTGGTGGTTGTGGCGCTGGATGACTTCCAGGAAGAGCGTGGGCCGGTCCTGCACGGGTTTGGTGAAGATCTGCAGGAGGTAGCCTTTCTCGTCGTAGTCCACCAGGATTTTCAGCTCCTAGGCGGGAGACAGGGGGCTCTGCTAGGGGAGGCTGGCTCACCCTCTGTCCTGGCACGGTGAGATCCTTAGAAAGCTTACAGGGGCTCCTGCACCCCAAAAGCCCGGAAATGACCTCTTTTTCCGATAGTCCCAGCCACCTCCAAATATATCCCCAAACTGTCCTATTACCACTCCCCTACTACAGTTTCTTAGGCAGTTTCTGCCTAAAGCCACCATTCAAGACTGCTCTCTGCTTCTAATCTTGTCTCCTTACAATCCATCCTCCCCGCAGACATTAGCGGGATCTTTTAAGAATCGGTTCATGTCACTCACCTGTTTGAAATCCTCCAGTGAAAATCAAAACCTCATATATTGCTGATGGGACTGTAAAATGGTGCAACCACTTTGGAAAACAGTCTAGCAGCTTCTCAAAAAGTTAAACATATAGTGTTGCTTTCCTTAAAATACAGATTAAAAAAAAAAAGTGGCCGGGCAAGGTGGCTCACACTTGTAATCCCAGCACTCTGGGAGGCCGAGGAGGGCGGATCACCCGAGCTCAGTTGGAGACCAGCCTGGCCAACGTGGGGAAACCTGGTCTCTACTAAAAATACAAAAAATGTGGCTCATGCCTGTAATCCCAGCGCTCTGGGAGGCTGAGGTGAGCAAATCACCTGAGGTCAGGAGTTCAAGACCACCTGGCCAACATGGTGAAACCCTGTCTCTACTAAAAATACACACACACACACAAAATTAGCTGGGAAAGGTGGCACATCCCTGTGATCCCAGCTACCTGGGAGGCTGAGGCAGGAGAACCACTTGAACCCAGGAGGCAGAGGTTGCAGTGAGCCGAGATTGGCCAACGCACTGCAGCCTGGGCAACAACGCAAGACTCCATCTCAAAAAAAAAAAAAGTTAGCTCGGCATGGTGGCAGGCATCTATAAGCCCAGCTACTGGGGAGGCTGAGGCGGGAGAATTGCTTGAACTCTGGAGGCGGAGGTTGCAGTGAGCCGAGATCACACCACTGTACTCCAGCTTGGGAAACAAAGCAAGACTCTCTCTCAAAACAAACAAACAAAAGGGAACATGGAATTAATATGTGACCTAGCTACTCCCAGATATATACCAAAGTGCATTGAAAACATGTCCACACAGAGCCTTTGCACAGATGTTCACAGTAGCATTACTGATAACCCCCAAAAGTGGAAATAACCCAAACAGCCAGAAACAAGGAATAGATAAAGTGTGGTCTATGTTTACAATGGGATATTTTTCGGTCATAAAAAGGAAGGAAGCAGTGACACGCTCCAACGCAGATGAACCTTGAACACACGATGCTGTGGGAAAGAAGCTGGTCACAACAGGCCTATTTTGTGATTCCTTTTGATGAAATGTCCAGAATAGGCAAATCTATAAAGACTGAAGGTAGATTAATGATTGTCTAGGGCTAGGTTGGGAGTGGGGAAGGGAATAAAAATGTTCTAAGATTGATGTTTTGCCCAGGCTGGAATGCAGTAGCCCAATCGTGGCTCATTGCAGCTTCGACCTCCTGGCTTCAAGTGACCCTCTCACCTCAGCCTCCTGAGTAGCTAGGATTACAGGCACGAGTTACTATGCCTAGCTTATTTTTTCTTTTTTTGAGACAGAGTCTTGTCCTGTCACCTGGGCTGGAGTGCAATGGCGCAATCTTGGCTTGCTGCAACCTCCTCCTCCCGGTTCAAGCAATTCTGCCTCAGCCTCCTGAGTAGTTGGGACTACAGGCATGGGCACCATGCCTGGCTGATTTTTTGTATTTTTAGTTGAGACAGGGTTTCACCGTGTTAGCCAGGATGGTCTCCTGACTTCATGATCTGCCCACCTTGGCCTCCCAAAGTGCTGGGATTATAGGCATAAACCACCACACCCAGCCCGACCCACTAATTTTTTAAAACTATTTTTTTGTAGAAACAAGGTCTCCCTATGTTGCTCAGGTTGGTCTTAAACTCCTGGCCTTAAGCAATCCTCTCACCTCAACCTCCCAAAATGCTGGAATTACAGAGGTAAGCCACTGTGTGTAACATGTTTTTGTTTTTGTTTAGACAGGGCCTTGCCCAGGCTGGAGTGCAGTGGCCTAATCATGGCTCACTATAGTCTCTACCTCCTGAGTTCAAGTGATTTTCCCTTGAATCACTTGAAAATCACTTGAAACAACACCTCAGCCTCCCCAGTAGCTGGGACCACAGACACAAATCACCATGCCCAGCTATTTTTTTTTCTTTTTGTAGAGATGAGGTTTCACCATATTGACCAGGCTGGTCTCAAACTCCTGGCCTCAAGTGATCCACCTTCCTCAGCCTCCCAAAGTGCTGGGATTACAGACAGGAGCCACCACACCCAGTCCTAAATGGATTTTGATGATAGTTACACAACATAGCAAATAGCTAAAAACTACAGAATTGTACACTTTAAAAAGATGAGATGGGCTGGGCGCAGTGGCTCAAGCCTGTAATCCCAGCACTTTGAGAGGTCGAGGCAGGTGGATCACGAGGTCAAGAGATCGAGACCATCCTGGTCAACATGGTGAAACCCCGTCTCTACTCAAAATACAAAAAAATTAGCTGGGCATAGTGGCGCGTGCCTGTAATCCCAGCTACTCAGGAGGCTGAGGCAGGAGAATTGCCTGAACCCAGGAGGCGG
Organism: Leontopithecus rosalia; assembly: GCA_028533165.1. Taxonomy (NCBI): domain Eukaryota; kingdom Metazoa; phylum Chordata; class Mammalia; order Primates; family Cebidae; genus Leontopithecus; species Leontopithecus rosalia. The sequence continues at coordinate 9,853,018 of CM052656.1, read as the reverse complement.
AGGTTGCGGTGAGCCGAGATCACGCCATTGCACTCCAGCCTGGGCAACAAGAGTGAAACTCCGTCTCAAAAAAAAAAAAAAAGAAAAAAAAAAGATGAGATGACATGTTATGTGACATTTATCAATAACACTGTTAAAACCAAACAAACAAAAAAAAACACCTCCAGTGATTTCTGGCCACAAAAGAACAAAATCCAGACTCCTGAATAATAGCTCACAAGAGGAACTGGCTCTTGCTTACCTGTCTGACCTAGGTCATCGCTCAAAAACAACCTCCCATCCACTCTAGCCTATTCTTTCTTTCTTCTTTTTTTCCTGAGACAGAGTTTTGCTCTTTCACCCAGGCTGGAGTGCAGTGGCGCAATCTTAGCTCACTGCATTCTCCTTCTTCCTGTTCAAGCAGTTCTCTTGCCTCAGCTTCCCAAGTAGGTGGGATTACAGGCACCCACCACCATGCCCGGCTAATTTTTTTGTATTTTTAGTAGAGATGGGGTTTCACCATGTTGACCAGGCTGGTCTCGAACCCCTGACCTCATGATCCGCCCACCTTGGCCTCCCCAAGTGCTGGGATTAGAGGCGTGAACCACCATACCTGGCTCTAGTTTATTCTTTCTGTTCTCCAGACACTTGGGGCTTGCTCCTACCTTTCCCTTGCTGTTCCCTCTGCTAGGAATGCCCTTTTCCCGCTGTCACATGGCCAACTCCTGCTCATGATCTAGAGTTCACTCAAATGTCACCTCCTCACAGAGGCCCTCCCTGACCACTCTCTGTAAAGTAGCTCCAGGCAGTCTGTTTTAATTACCTGAACTGACTGTATTTCTGACGGTGCTTTATTTATTTATTTATTTATTTGAGATGGAGTCTTGCTCTGTTGCCCAGGCTGGAGTGCAGTGGTACAATCTCGGCTTACTGCAACCTCCACCTCCTGGGTTCAAGCGATTCTCCTGCCTCAGCCTCCCAAGTAGCTGGGATTACAGATGCCCACCACCACGCCCACTAATTTTTGTATTTTTAGTAGAGACGGGGTTTCACCTTGTTGGCCAGGCTGGTCTCTCTCTTGACCTCTTGATGATCCACCCGCCTCGGCCTCCCAAAGTGCTGGGATTACAGGCGTGAGCCACCGCGCCCGGCCTCTAATGGTGCTTTTATTGTTTGTTTGTCCTCTGTCTGTTCTTCCTGCATACACCCCAGAATAAATGTCCCCTGCTGGCAGGGACTTGGTCTGGGCTCCCCTCTGGGCTTAGACAATATTTTTGAAAAGATGGAACTCAGGGCACTCCCCACAAGGCTGCGGGTCCTGCCTGAGCCTCACCTCCAGGACATCAATGTTCTCCTTCACCTTGATCTTGGCCACCTTTAGCTTCTCCTGCAGTTGCTTGTAGTACGTGGAGGGAACAGATAAGAATTCCAAGCCTCTCTCTCGCAAGTGGCGAATCTGTTTCAGAGCAAAGTTGGGGTCAGCCTTGGGGCTCCATGTTCAACTCCCCTAGCCAGGTGGAGGTGCTGGGCCATCAGAAGGCGGGGTCCCTATCCTAGCTCCCCCCAACTCCAGGATGCTGTGTGGCCTCTTCCCCTTTCTCTGTCATGAGCCCTGTTAGAACAACACTGCTGGGCCGGGCGCGGTGGCTCACGCCTGTAATCCCAGCACTTTGGGAGGCCGAGGCGGGTGGATCATGAGGTCAAGAGATCGAGACCATCCTGGTCAACATGGGGAAACCCCATCTCTGCTAAAAATACAAAAAACTAGCTGGGCATGGTGGCGTGTGCCTGTAATCCAGCTACTCAGGAGGCTGAGGCAGGAGAATTGGCTGAACCCGGGAGGTGGAGGTCGCAGTGAGCCGAGATCGCGCCATTGCACTCCAGCCTGGGTAATAAGAGCGAAACTCCGTCTCAAAAAAAACAAAAACAAACAAACAAACAAACAAAACACTGCTAGATTTATATAACACTCACCATGTGCCTGCCTTGAGTACTTTCTTTTTTTTTGAGACGGAGTCTCACTGTTGTCAGGCTGGAGTGCAGTGGCACCATCTTGGCTCACTGCAACCTCCGCCTCCCGGGTTCAAGTGATTCTCCTGCCTCAGCTTCCTGAGTAGGTGGGATTACAGGTGAGCACCACCACGCCCAGCTAATTTTTGTATTTTTAATAGAGACGGGGTTTCACCACATTGGCATGGACTTGATCTCGTGACCTCATGATCCGCCCACCTCAGCCTCCCAAAGTGCTGGGATTACAGGCGTGAGCCACTGCACCTGGCCGAGCACTTTCTACATATTTCCTCATTATATCCATGCAGCAATCTTTTGAGGCAGCTGGAGGATTATTCTCCCATTTATTAGCTGGGGAAACTGAGGCATCAAGAGATTAAGGATTATTAGGCTGGGTGCAGTGGCTCATGCCTGTAAATCCCAGTATTTTGGGAGGTCATGGTGGGCAGATCACTTGACGTCAGGAGTTTGAGAGCATCCTGGCCAACATGGTGATATCCCATCTCTACTAAAAATACAAAAAAAATTAACCAGGCATGGGGTCGTGTGCCTGTAATCCCAGCTACTTGGGAGGCTGAGGCAGGAGAATTGCTTGAACTCAGGAGGCGGAAGTTTCAGTGAGCCAAAATCGAGCCACTGCACTCCAGCCTGGGGGACAGAGCAAGACTCCATCTCAAAAAAAAAAGGATCTATTAATATATATATTTTTTGAGACAGGGTCCTGCTCTGTCACCCAGGCTGGAGTGCAGTGGCTCAATCATAGCTCACTGCAGCCTCAACCTCCCCAGGCTCAGGTAATCTTCCTACCTCAACCTCCAGAGTAACTAAAATCACAGGTGTTCACCACCACACCTGGCTAATTTTTTGAGTTTTTGTAAAGATGAGGTCTTGCTATTTGCCCAGGTTGGTCTCAAACTTCTGAGCCTAAGCAGTCCTCCCACGTCGGCCTCCCAAAGTGCCTGACCCCCCAGTTTAAATGTGCAATGTCCTTTACCCTTGCTGTCCCAATTCCCTGCTTTACTTTCTTCCTGGGTGCTCTCTACCATCTAGCATTTGTATTTTACTTATTTTTTTAATGCTCCACAAGGGCAGAAACGGTTATTTATGGATGTATCCTAAGTACCTATGACAGTGCCTGGCATATAGTAGATACTCAATAAACATCTGTTGAGTGAATGGACAAAGGAAGTTGCTAAGGTCGTGCAGTGAACTCTTGGTTAGCACAGTCCAGGTGCTAGTCCACTCTGCTATAGTGTCACTTAAGGAAGGGGGAGGACCCAGCCTCCCCATGCACCATGTAGATCTGTCTGGATCTACAGATGCAGGATATTTATTCTGGCTAAAGAGACAAAAATCAATCTTACAGCCTAATTGCCTCTTTTTTTTTTTAGATGGAACCTCACTCAGTTACCCAGCCTAGATGGAGTGCAGTGACGCAATCTCAGCTCACCGCAACCTCCACTTCCTGGGTTCAAGTGATTCTCTTGCCTCAGCCTCCTGAGTAGCTGGCATTACCGGCGTGTACCACCACAACCAGCTAATTTTCATATTTTTAGTAGAGACAGGGTTTCACCATTTGGCCAGCCTGGTCTCAAACTCCTGACCTCAAGTGATCTGCCTGCCTTGGCCTCCCAAAGTGCTGGCATTACAGGCATGGACCACCATGCCCCACCCTAATTTCCTCATTTAAAAAAATATTTCTTTTTTTGTGGTTGAGGGGAGATAGGGCCTCACTCTCTGTTACGCTCTGTTACTCTCAGGCTGGAGTAAAGTGGTTCAGTCATAGCTCACTGCAGCCGTGAAATCCTCGGCTAACTGGATCCTCCTGCTTCAGCCTCCCCAGTAGCTCGTACTACAGGCATGAGGCACTAAGCCTGGTTAATTCTGTTTACTTTTTTCGGAGACAGGGTCCCACTGTGTTGCCAGGGTGATCTTCTGGGCTCAAACAATCCTTCCGCCTTGGCCTCCCATGTAGTTGGAACTACAGGCATGAGCCCCTGTGCCAGTCCTAAGTTCCTTTTTTTTTGAGACAGAGTCTCACTCTGTCCCCCAGGCTGGAGTGCAATGGTATGATCCCGGCTCACTGCAACTTCTGCCACCCGGGTTCAAGCGATTCTCCTGCCTCAACCTCCCGAGTAGGTGGGATTAAAGGTTCCTGTCACTGTGCCTGGCTAATTTTTGTATTTTTAGTAGAGATGGGGTTTCGCCATGTTGGCCAGACTGTTCTGGAACTCCTGACTTCAGGTGATCCCCCTGCCTCATCCCACAGTGCTGGGATTACAGGAGTGAGCCACTGTGCCTGGCCCTAATTTCCTAATTTTTCTTTTCTTTTCTTTTCTTTTCTTTTTTTTATTTCAACTAACCCTGAGAGATTTTTTTTAAGAATGTCCTCATTTTTAAGGTAAGGCAACTAAAGTCCAGAGACAGCACTGGATCCCCTAGAAACACAGAGTAAGCCGCTGGCAGAACCGGGACCATCATCCAGGCTTCCTGATACCCTAGCGCCTGCTACCTTGAAAGCCCAGGGGTTCTGAGGCGACTGAACTCTCCAGGGTGGGGGTAGCTACAGGAAGCAGTGAGGGAGTCCTTTTTTCCAGCCCAGAGGGGTGGGCCCAAGATGGCCACCACCCTCCCTCTTGATTTTGCAGAGACCGTCCCTAGCTGTGAATGAGAAAGAATTGGGACCGGGAAGGGGGTCTAACCGCTGTGATGATGTCCTGGGTCTTGAGAGCGATGTGCTGGACCCCGGCGCCCCCGTTATACTCCACATATTCCTGGGGGAGGGAAACAAGGACACCACTGTCATTTTCCCCATCACCCACATCCCTGACCCTGCAAGCACTCTCAGACCTCTTCCCTGCTCTCCCTCCCCCAGCTGGGGCAGCCTCACCTGGATCTGGGACTTCTTCTTGCCGGGCGCTGGCTCATTGATGGGCATCTTGATGGACTCCTCATAGTTGGCCACCACAATGGATCGCAAAGAGCTGTATTCCGTGTGCACCTGCGTGTCATCCACGGACCAGAAGCGGTGGAACTGCAGGTTTTTCAGGTACCTATAGGGTTGGCGGCGGACCATATCTGCTTCGAGCACCTCCTGGGACGGCCTCCACCACCCCATCCCCACCTTCCAGAATCTGTCCCTGAGCAGGCTCCAGAAAGGAGACGCCACTGCCATCATACCAGAGACTTAGATTCTTGTTGTTGTTGCTTGAGACAGAGTCTCACTCTGTTGCCCAGGCTGGAGTGCAGTGGTGCGATCTCGGCTCACTGCAGCCTCCATCTGCAGGCTCAATGCTCCTCCCACCTCAGCCTTCCAAGTAGCTGGGACTATAGGCATGTGCCATCACACCTGCCTAATTTTTTTTTGAAACTGAGTTTTGCTCTTCTCACCCAGGCTGGAGTGCAGTGATGCAATCTTGGCTCATTGCAACCTCCACCTCCTGGATTCAAGCAACTCTCCTGTCTCAGCCTCCCAAGTAGCTGGGATTATCCCAACAGGCGTGCACCACCACGCCCAGCTAATTTTTTTGTATTTAGTAGAGATGGGGTTTTAGCATGTTGATCAGGCTGGTCTGGAACTTCTGACTGCAGGTGATCCACCCGCCTCGGCCTCCCAAAGTGCTGGGATTACAGGCGTGAGCCCCCATGCCCAGCCATATTTTTTTGTAGACAGGATCTTGCTATGTTGCCCAGACTGGTCTTGAACCCCTGGGTTCAAGCCATCCACCTACCTCAGCCTGCCAAGGTGTTGAGATTCCAAATATAAGCTACCATGCCCAGCTTAGATTTGTATCTTTATGGTGACACTATTCCTTTAGGTGGAGGTGTCTTGGAACGAAATACATACAGGAGAGCAAGCCTCCCTCAGATGGAAGTAAAGTGCTTTGAGAAAACGGCCCTCGCTCGGGACTTGGACAGGGGTGCTGTCTGGGTGGTGGCAGCCTTCCTCTAAGTCTCCCTGGACTGTGTTGCCCCCAGGATTCCTCAGAGGAAGGGCCTGTGGGTTGTTTTGGGCCTTAAGTCCACTGGTCTCCATGTTGACAGTTTTACAGTGAATAAACACATCAGTGGCCTCAGGCTAACTCCCATTATCTTGTGCTGTATTTTCCACTTTTATTTTATTTTATTATTCTTTTTTTTTGAGACGGAGTCTCGCTCTGTCACCCAGGCTAGAGTGCAGTGGTGCGATCTCAGCTCACTGCAATCTCCGCCTCCTGGGTTCAAGCGATTCTCCTGTCTTGGCCTCCCAAGTGCTGTGACTACAGACGTGCACCACCACACCCAGCTAACTTTTATTAGAGATGGGGTTTCACCATGTTGGTCGGGCTAGGTTTGAACTCCTGACCTCAGGTGATTCACCCACCTTGGCCTCCCGAGACTGAGATTACAGGCGTGAGCCACTGCACCCAGCCTATTTTATTTTATTTATTTCTTTGACACAGAGTCTCGCTCTGTTGCCCAACATCCACCTCCCTTCAAGCAATTCTCCTGCCTCAACCTCTTGAGTACCTGGAATCACAGGTGCGTGTCGCCACACCCAGTGAGTTTTTGTGTTTTTAGTAGAGATGGGGTTTCATCATGTTGGCTAGGATAGTATTAAACTCCTGACCTCAAGTGATCCTCCCACCTCGGCTTCCCAAAGTGCTGGTATTACAGGTGTGAGCCACTGCACCCAGGCTTATTTTCCACCTGAGTGCAAGGACCAGGGAGTGGGCCAGTTTGCCATGGGGACCCCCGTCATCTTCACGCAGGGGGAGAGGGCCAGGGTCTCACCATTCAGAGGCTGACACCATCTCCTGATCAGGCTGGTTTCCTACAATGTGGTCGATAACCTCGAGACTGCATTTGGGCCTGGGGAAGGGAAGAAGGTGGGGGTGAGAAGGTGGCTGCCTCCCTTCTCCACGACCCTCAATAATAATAGCTCACACGGTTGTTTTTGGAGTTTTAATTTTTTGTAGAGATGAAGTCTCTGCGAAAGAGAGACTCTTTTGTTGCTCAGCCTGTTCTTAAACTCTGGGGCTCAAGCGACCCTCCTGTCTCAGGCTCCCAGAGCGCTGGGATTATAGGTATGAGCCACCATGCCTGGCCTCACACTTCCGTAGCGTTTACTATGGGCCAGATATTTTGTCAACTCACATACGATTACGGTCCCCATTTTGCAGATGAAGAAACTGAGGCCTAGAGAGATGAAGCGACGTGCCCAGAGTAAAACAGCTGTGAAGTAACAGAGCTGGGATTTGAACCTGGGGAAGTTTGGTTGCAGAGGCCATGGTCTCATGTCCTCACCCCTGAGAACTTCTAGGAATTCCCTAGCCGGCTCCACTCTGCCCTATCACACCTGCCCAAGGGACATGGAGGAAGCGGTCATTAACTTCTCACAGCACCTCGGGGTTTTCCACCCACCTCTGCCCCGAGGGACACTCACAGTTGAGGAAGTAGGGGGTCCATGAACACTGGGGCCTCATATCCAGGCAAGAATCGGCCGGCGTAGTTCATCTTCTCCACAAGGGTGTGTGTCATGTCCCCAAACTACAGGTGCAAAACAGCCCGGCTCGGCCCCTGGGCACCCACCCCCGCCGAGGACAGAGCACACTGCGTGGTGCTAACATAGCCCTGGCTTCCAACCCGCAGCTGACCCTAACTGGATGGGTGACCCTGGACAAGTCGCTTCTCCTTTCTGAAATGCATTGCAATCTGTCGCTTGTTTATGAGCTTCTGTGAGAGCAGGGACACTTTTGCTCATCACAGTGTTCCCAGTGCCAAGCTCCGTGCCTGGCACAGGGAGGTGCTCAGTGAAGTACCTCCTTCATTTCTTTAAGTAGGCCAACTGGATGAAGAACGTGGGGGGCACTGGATTAAATGATTCTGAAGAGCTCCGTCAGCCACTTTAACCATCTTTTCTTGGTTGTAGTTTGAGACGGAGACTCTGTCACCCGGGCTGGAGTGCAGTGGTACGAACTTGGCTCACTGTAACCTCTGCTTCCTCGGTTCAAGTGATTCTCCTGCCTCAACCTCCCGAAGTAGCTGGGATTATAGGCGTGCACTACAACACTAGGCTAATTTTTGTGCTTTTAGCACAGATAGGGTTTCAACATGTGGCCAGGCTGGTCTTGATCTCCTGACCTCAGGGTGATCCGCCTGCCTTGGACTCCCAAAGTTCTAGGATTACAGGAGTGAGCCACTGCGTCCAGCACTTTTTTTTTTTTTGAGACGGAGTCTTGCTTTTTTGCCCAGGCTGGAGTGCAATTGCATGATCTTGGCTCACTGCAGCCTCCACCTCCCGGGTTCAAGCAATTTTCCTGCCTCAGCATCCCGAGTAGCTGGGACTACAGGCACGTGGCACCACGTGTTATTTTTGTGTTATTTTTTTGTTATTTTTTTTGTGTTATTTTGTGTTTTTTTTTTACTAGAGAGAGAGTTTTACCATGTTGGCCAAGATGGTCTTGAACTCTTAACCTCAAGTGATCCCCCTACTTCAGCCTCTCAAAGTGCTGGGATTACAGGCACACTTTAACTATTTTTATGTTCAATTTAATTTAATTTTTTTTTTTTTGAGACAGAGTTTCGCTCTTGTTACCCAGGCTGGAGTGCAATGGCGCAATCTTGGCTCACCACAACCTCTGCCTCCTGGGTTCAGGCAACTCTTCTGCCTCAGCCTCCCGAGTAGCTGGGATTACAGGCACGCGCCACCATGCCCAGCTAATTTTTTGTATCTTTAGTAGAGACGGGGTTTCACCATGTTGACCAGGATGGTCTCGATCAGTTGACCTCGTGATCCACCCGCCTCGGCCTCCCAAAGTGCTGGGATTACAGGCTTGAGCCACCGTGCCCGGCCTTTAATTTTTTAACTTTTATTTCTTTAACTTTATTTATTTTTTTGAGACAGAGTCTCACTCTGTTGCCCAGGCTGGAGTGCAGTGGCACAACCTTGGCTCACTGAAACCTCCATCTCTCAGGTTCAAGTGATTCTAGCCTCCCAAGTAGCTGGGATTACAGGTGCCTGCCACCATGCCTGTATAATTTTTGTATTTTTAGTAGAGACAGTGTTTCACCATGTTGGCCAGGCTGGTCTTGAACTCCTGGCCTCAGGTGAGCCACCCACTCACCTGAAATCATAGGCTGGAATTATAAGCACACTTTATGTTTAATTTTATTTTTTTATTTTTGAGACAGAGTCTCACTCTGTCAACCAGGCTGGAGCGCAGTGATGCAGTCACAGCTCACTCCAGCCTCCACCTCTTAGACTCAAGCAATCCTCCCACCTCAGCCTCCCATGTAGCTGGGACCACAGACATGCTCCATCATGCCTGGCCAATTAAAAAATTTTTTTTGTAGAGATGGGGTCTCACTTTGTTGCCCAGGCTGGTCTCAAATTCCTGGGCTCAAGCAGTCCACTTGCCTTGGCTTCCCAAAGTGCTGATATTACAGGTGTGAGACACTGCACCTGATCTATTTATTTTTTATTTATTTGTATTTTTACTTTTTGTAGAGATGGGGTCTCCCTATGTTGCCCAGGCTGGTCTCGAACTTTTTTTTTGTTTCTATCATCTCAGCTACTAGAAATCGAACTTTTGGCCTCAAGTGATCCTCCTGCCTCAGCCTCCCAAACTGCTGAGATTATATGTGTGAACTACTGTGCTCAGCCCTTTATGTTGAATTTAATCTCAAGGAGGTAAGACCTGTGATTGTCTCTGTATTACAGTAACACAGGAGCTAAACAGAACTGGTCATCTTTGCTGAGTGTCTAATGTGCCAGACACTGTTCTAAGTGCTATACACAAATGACCTTTTTTTTGAGATGGAGTCTCATTCTGTTGCCCAGGCTGGAGTGCAGTGGTACAATTTTGGCTCACTGCAACCTCTGCCTCCTGGATTCAAGCGATTCTCCCACCTCAGCCTCCCAAGTAGCTGTGACTACAGGTGTGCACCACTGTAGTCACTGGCTAATTTTTGAATTTTATTTTTAGTAGAGGTGGGGTTTCACCATGTTGCCCAGGCTGGTCTCAAACTCCTGACCTCACGTGATTCACGCCCCCCCTCACCCCGGCCCCGCCAGCCACCCACAGTGCTGGGATTATGGGCTTGAGCCACCACACCTGGTCCTCATCAGATCCTCATGATGACCCTATGAGGAATCATAGCTGAAGATACTGAGCTTGCAGCCTTAAAAAGGAACGAGATCATGTCCTTTGCAGGGACATGGATGGAGCTGGAAGCCGTTATCCTCAGGAAACTAACACAGGAACAGAAAACCAAACAGCATGTTCTCACTCTAAATGGGAGCTAAGGCTGGGCGTGGTGGCTCATGCCTGTAATCCAGCACTTTGGGAAACCAAAGAGGGCCAATTATGAGGTCAGGAGTTGAAGACCAGCCTGACCAACATGGTGAAACCCCGTCTCTACTAAAAATACAAAATTTAGCTGGTTGTGGTGGTGGGCACCTGTAATCCCAGTTACTCAGGAGGCTGAGACAGGAGAATCACTTCATCCTGGGAGGCAGAAGTTGCAGTGAGCCGAGTTTGTGCCATTGCACTCCAGCCTGGGTGGCAGAGCAAGACTGTGTCTCAAAAATAATAATAATAATTAGTGGGAGCTAAATGATGAGAAAACATGGACACGTCATCAGGAACAACAGACACTAGGGCCTGTCAGAAGGCGGAGGTGGGGGAGGGAGAGCACCCGGAAGAGCAGCTAATGGATACTGAGCTTAATACCTAGGTGATGGGTTGATCTGTGTGGCAAACCACCATGTACACGTTTCCCTATGTAACAAACTTGCACTTCTTGCGCATACATCCCAGGACCTATACTAAACGTTGAAGAAAACAGCTGAGCGAGGTGGCTCACGCCTGTAATCTCAGCCTTTGGGAGGCTGAGGTGGGTGGATCACTTGAGGTCAGGAGTTTGAGACTAGCCTGACCAAACTTTTAGTAGAGATGGTGAAATCCCATCTCTACTAAAAACACACAAATTAGCTGGGTGTCGTGACAGATACCTCTAATCCCAGCTACTTGGGAGGCTGAGACAGGAGAATCACTTGAGCCCAGGAGGCAGAGGTTGCAGTGAGCCGAGATCGCACCACTGCACTCCAGCCTGGGCGACAGAGTGAGACTCTCTCTCAAAAAAAGGAAAAAATTGAAGAAAAAATAGATGCTGGTGAGGCCCTGGAAAGTTAAGTGCACGTCCCAGGCCACACAGGTGCTCCAGTTCCAGTCCTTGCTCATTTAAACAGAGTCAGAGAGGTACAGTGATATGCCCAAAGTCACACAGCTGTGTGGGAACCGATGTGCCTGGACCCCATCCTTCTCCCTTCTTCAGAGCCCCTGCCTTCACCCCCTTGCTGTCATCCTCCCACCCTGGGAGGAAGGGAAGCCTGGGAGGAATGGCTGGTGGCTCCTGCAACCCCCATGCACTGGCCAGGCATGACGGTGTACAGACTTGAGGGCTAATGTCTGTGCTCCAAGGCCGGTGGGTGGGATGGTTTGATGGTCAGCTGTGGGGCTTCTGGCATCTCAGTGGTGCCAACAGCTGGAGGGGTGGGGGCACCAAAGTGAACTCACCGTCTGCAGCACAGCAAACTTCACCTTCCCAAACTTGTCTTCCTCTACCCAGGGCTCCCGCACGATTTTGGCGCCCCGTTCCCGTGCTTTCTGCAGAGAAGTTGGGATTGGGGAGGTGAAGGTGGGAATCTTCCAGAACCCTCACCTGCTGCTCCTGCCGGGTGGCCCCTGCATGTTCCGGCAGCCCCAGGTAGGAACCCCAGCCCCAGGTTCCCAGGTAGGAACCCCAGCCAGCTTCAGCCATTGCCCCCAATATTCATCCTCATTTGGCAAGTAGGGAAACTGAGGCTGAGGCCCAGAATTGGGGCTATGGGAGAAACAAGGTAGGGATGGGTGTCTGTCCCGCCTCTGCTAACTCCCCCCTGTGACCCTTCCCCCTCTCCAGTCCTCAATTTCCCCACCTGTAGAAAGAATTGTTGGAGAAGAATAATAATATTAAGGAGATTCCTGCATTCATTTAGCAGAACCGAACAGCATGCGGTGCTTATATCATGCTCCAGGCTCTGTTCTAGATTCCGACCTCATTTGTCCTCACAACGACATTATGCAGAGGGTACCACTGTCATCTCCGTCCTCTAGGTGAGGATGTTGAAGCACAGAGACATTAAGTCACTTGCCTGAAGTCACACAGCTGAGATTCAGTCCTGGAGAGTCTGGCTCTGGCACCCACACTCTGAATCTGTAGGGCGCCTCTGGGGTACAGTGTTTGGTTTAGAGTTGTGCTCAAGAAACGCTAATTCTGAGGCTGGGTGAAGTGGCTCATGCCAACACTTTGGGAGGCCGAGGCGGGCAGATCACTTGAGGTCAGGAGTTCGAGACCAGCCTGGCCAACATGGTGAAACCACGTCTTTACTAAATATACAAAAATTAGCTGGGTGTGGCAGGCACCTGTAATCCCAGCTACTCGAGAGGCTGAGGCAGGTGAATCCCAGGTGGTGGAGGTTGCAGTGAGCTGAGACCGTGCCATTGCATTCCAGCCTGGATGACAGAGTGAGACTTTGTCTCAAAAAAAAAGAAAAGAAAAAGGAAATGGTAATTCTGATCTAATTTCTTTTTTGACAACCCAGCTGTGGTTAGCCTCATCTGGCAGCTGTGGAAACTGAGGCTCAGAGAGAAAGAGGACACACAGAAGAGGACAGGGCACTCTGGGAGCCCTTACTTATGTCCAGATGTGCATCACATCAGCGTCTGGGTTTGTCACTGTGATGCGGCAGTGTCCCTCCAGTTGTCGGGGACCCCTAACGGGGTCCCCATGGCAGACGGAGGCCTTCCTCTCCCCAGTCTGCCCAGGTGCGTCCTCACCTGCACGATGTAGTCACAATCTTCCACCTCGAACGTGACGTCCTTCACTCCATCGCCATGTTTCACCAGGTGATCGCCCATCTCTGTGGTCGGCAGGGAGGGGATGGCACTGGAGTCTAGGTCCCCTTACCTGGCTTTCAGTCTCCATCCAGGCCCTGAACCAGAGCCCACCCACAGAGCCATGCGTCCACCCCTCCCCGAACGCAGACCCCTCCCCCAGAGCCATGCGTCCACTCCCCCTGGGCCCCTCACCTTTGTTCCAGGGGTTGAGCGCTGAGGAGAGGACAAACACAATCTAAGATACAGAGGAGAAGCGGCTGTGGCTGCTGGCTGGGAGGAGCGCCCATCCCCTCCTCCCTGAGACACCCCTGGTGGAGCAGAGGGACTCCTGGACCTGGGTTCTAGCTCCTCTGCCTTAGTTCCCCACTCTGGTCCTGAGGGATGGGGCTTTCAGCCATGCCAGACTAGCCCCAACCCCGGAACCTCAGAGGAACTGCTGGGTCAGGTCTCCCTTGGGGAGAGAACTTCAGGGACCCCATAGGTCAGGGCACTGCTTAAAATTCCTACTCTGATGTCCTAGGTTTTCTGAGCACCTGTGGGGTCTGTGTTGGGTCAGGCTAAGGAGGAGGCGAAACTAGGAAGGACGCTGGTGTGTGGCTGTACAAAGGTACCAGTGGAGGGGTCGTGGGAGCTGGACTATGTGTTTTTTGTCGTTGTGTTTTTTTTTTGAGATGGAGTCTCACTCAGTTGCCCAGGCTGGCGTGCAGTGGCCTGATCTTGGCTTGCTGCAACCTCTGCCTTTCGGGTTCAAGTGATTCTCCTGCCTCAGCCTCCCAAGTAGCTGGGATTACAGGCGCCCATTACTACACTTGGCTAATTTTTGTATTTTTAGTTGTAGAGATGGGGTTTCACCATGTTGGCCAGGTTGGTCTCGAACTCCCAATCTCAGGTGATCCGCCTGCCTCAGCTTCCCAAAGTGCTGGGATTACAGGCGTGAGCCTGGGGCCGGGGCCTTGTTTTTTTTTTTTTTTTTTTTTTTTGTGATAGGGTCTCACTCAACTGTCCAGGCTGGAGTGGAGTAGATCACTGTGGTGTAATCGTGACTCACCACAACCTCAACCTCCTGGGCTTAGGTGATCCCCCCACCTCAGCCTCCCAAGTAGCTGGGACTACAGATGCACGCTACCACATCTGACTACTTCTTTTGAATTTCTTGTAGAGACAGAGTCTTGCCATGTTGTTTAGGCTGGTCTCAAACTCTTGGGCTCAAGCGATCGCCTGCCTTTGCCTCCCAAAGTGCTAGGATTACAGGCACGAGCGATTGCACCTGACCAGGCTGAACTATGTGGACGGAGCCAAGCTCCGCCTCCTGAGGTGGGGGTGTGACTGCCTGAAGAAGGGCCCTCGTGCTCTAATCACACTGAGGTGCTGTAAGGGCTACAGTCTCAGGAGGTGGAGGGACCCGGCCTCCTGGATGGCAGGGGCATGGGTGTCCTAGGGTGGGGACTCACCTTCCCTTGTTTGATGACATGGCTGACTACCTCCCGGGAGCCAGTCTCTAGGCCTCTGTAGGCTAGAGGTTCGAAGCCCATCTTGGTGCAGTAGAATGACGCGGCCTGAATCACAGGGTTGCAGCAGGGTTCATGAGGGTTGAGGGGCCAGCCTGGGGGACCCCCAGAAGGGAGCCCCCGCCCCCCCGCAGCCTGCCTGCCCTATTGCCCCCCGTGCAGAGACCCTCCTGGGAAGAGAGCCTGCTGCCTGCACGTTTTGCTGACAGGTAACTTTCCCGATGGTGTAATTAGGATTCAGAGTGTCTGGTCCCACCCCTGGCCCTGCTCCTCCCCTTCCAAGGGCCAATCACAGACCCTGCTGGAGGCCTGCCCTCTGCTTACTCCAACATGTTGCCCCAGCTTCTACCTGCTTGGCGTTGCCAACCCAGAAGGTCACAGAGTGGAAGTGGAGGAATCGGCCTCTCTCAGGCTGCAGAAGGAGAGAAGAGGTGAGGCTGAGTCCCTGAAAGGGAGTCTAGAAAAGTGCGGGTGGCGTGATGTCCCCTAGCCACCCGCCTTACTCCAGCCTCAACCACAGAATTCAGGAGCAGCAGAACCCCGTGCAGTCTTGCCAAGCCTCAAAAGAGAGTTATCATGTGGAAGCTGAGCTCCTGGGTGTTTTGGATGGGGAAGCCCCCTCAGGAGGCCTGCCAAGGTTTCACACAGGGAAACAGCCTTTTGTTGACAGCAATATGGATTTAAGTTAGTCCTTAGAAAGAACTTCCAGATGGCATTAAGAGATTGGCATGCATTTAAGTTGGGGTACAAATTTTTTTTGTTTGTTTTTTGAGATGGAGTCTTGCTCTGTCACCCAAACTAGAGTGCAGTGGCGTGATCTCGGCTCACTGCAACCTCTGCCTTCTGGGTTCAGGTGATCCTTCCGCTTCTGCCTCTGCCTCCCGAGGAGCTGGGATTATAGGCGTGTGCTACCACACTTGGCTCATTTTTGTATTTTTCGTAGAGACGGGGTTTCCTCATATTGACCAGGCTGGCCTCGAACTCCTGACCTCAAGTATTCGCCTGCCTTGGCCTCCCAAAGTACTGGGATTACAGACATGAGACACTGCACCCGGCCCAGGGTACAAGTTTGTTAGGAGGGTGAGGTTGAGTCCAGCTCATTCTGGGGGAACCCGGGGGTAAAATGGGGTGTGTAGGTATGGACATCACATATCCACCCCAGTCCTTCCTCTTCTGCTCTCTGCTGAAACCCCAGTCTCCCTGCACTCTGACCCGCTTCTAGACCCAGGCCCCGACATTTCCCACATTACCCCTGCTTACCTTTGCCCCTTTGTCACTGTAAGTTGTCTAAGGAGAAAGAGAAGGACAGTGAGACTTGGAGGCTCCAACACAGGTGCTTCGGGAAGTGTCATTGAAGATGTCCCACCCAAGGGGAGACGGCCAGCCTTGGCACTTACCATGACTGATCTTGGTCAAACCTGCTGCTGGGAAGATTGGGACAAGAAGCCTGGCAGGTGCTGGGCTGGAGTATTTAACGCCAAGCAGGCCCCGCCCCGGCCTCCTGGCCTACCTGGGGGTTAGGGGGCAGCTGAGCCCAGCCCAGGAAAGTCCCGGGCCTGGCGGCCTCTGATCCAGCCACAGCCTCATTGAACAGGGTGATGTTGCCAGGCCCAGAGATGGAGAGTGACGTCCACTAGCTTAGCAGGAGGCAGAGCAAGGGCCAGAAGCCAAGGGCAAGCTTTTCTAGGACGCTGGGACTGTGACCGTTACCACCCAGAATCCAAAGCTCAGAAGCCAAAGGTCAGCTAGAGTACAGTGGCGGCTCCAGAACTCTTGCCTGGAGGAAATTTGAGGGGGAATTTGGAGACTGGCCCTGAAGTCCTGTTTGCATAGCAAGGGTGTGGTTTCTATTCAGGATGAAAGCCTTGTCTTCTTTTTTTTGTGTGAGATGGAGTCTCTCTCTGTCTCCCAGGCTGAAGTGCAACGGCGCAGTCTCAGCTCACTGCAATCTCCATCTCCCAGTCTCAAGCAATTCTCCTGCCTCAGCCTCCCGAGTAGCTGGGATTACAGGCGCATGCCACCACGCCTGGCTAATTTTTGTATTTTTAGTAGAGATGGGGTTTCACCAGGTTGGCCAGGCTGGTCTCAAACTCCTGACCTTGTGATCCACCCGCCTCGGCCTCCCAAAGTGCTGGGATTACAAGGGTAAGCCGCTGCGCCTGGCCAAAAGCCTTGTATTCTATAGCTGTTAGAGGCATGGAAGGAGAAGATTCGCATCCTGGCTTTGCTACGTACTGTATGACTTGGGCAAGTCACCATATCCCTCCAAGCCTTATCAGTGAAACAGGAGCAAGGATAGTGTGGTGGGGACTGAAGGAGAGAAGCATGCTCTTTGGAATAGGATCTGACACACAGGGCACTCTCCCTCTGCATGGGTTATAATTAATCGGGATAGTTAGAGAACATTCCTAAGCCATGAGCTTAGCAAGTGGCAGGGAAGAACTGGAACATGAACCAGACTCTTCTAACTCCAGGGCCCACACTTTAAATTGCTAGATTGCCTTCTATACAAACGGGAGATATGGCTGTCCCCGCAAGATGGGGAAACCGAGGCCTGGAGAGATGAGCACCTGACTGCCAGGCCTTGGAACTGGTAAGAGCCTGTTTGATTCTGAGGTTGGATCTCATTGCACCAGTGCAGACCACTTCTCCCTCCTTTTCTTTATTTTCTGGGCCATTCAGGAGGCAGGCGAGGGGGTCCCACCTTCTTATTCTGCCCCTCCTGGGCCTCCCCAGTGTGCCCCCAGTGTCCACCTCAGCTCCTAGAGTCTAAATTTCCAACTGGGGGCCGGGCCTGGTGGCTCACGCCTGTAATCCCTGCACTTTGGGAGGCTGAGGTGGGTGGATCACTTGAGGCTAGGAGTTCGAGACCAGTCTGGGCAACATGGTGAAACCCCGTCTCTACTAAAAATACAAAGATTAGCCATGCATGTTGGTGCATGTTTGTAGTCCCAGCAACTCAGGAGGCTGAGGGAGGAGAATCACTTGAACCAGGAGGCAGAGATTGCAGTGAGTAGGGATCACACCACTGCCCTGCAGCCTGGGTGATAGATAGAGTGAGACTCTGTCTCAAAATAAATAAATAAAATAAATAAATAAATTTCCAACTGGGAAAACTTGAGTGGAGGTGGCCCAGGGTGGAGGTCACAGGCCCAGAAGGTTCTCCTTGAGGAGAAGAGCTCAATGTAGCTCCCCCACCCCCTCCAGGCCAGCAGGAACATCTTGTCCCCTTGCTTGTTGTCACCAAACCAACCCCGCACCCCTGGATCCTGGCTTATATCCTAAGCACAAAGGCCAATGTTTACTGACTCAAGGAAGCCTGTTGTCAACAGCAGTGGGGTGCAAAGGCTGGCAGGCATCTGGCCCAGCTGGACAGAGGCAGGAACTCTGTCCCCAACACTGTGGGTCTCAGTCCCATGCTCGGTGCACCCCTCCTTGCCATTCCCATGTGTGGGCAGAGAGCAGCGAGGGGAGCCTGCAGGGCCCAGTATCTGGAGTCCCCTCCCCGATGCTCCCCGTTCAGGCTGGGCTCCATTGGATAGCAGTTCAGCAGTGGCTGGGTGTGACTGTCTCTGTTCTTAATGCCAAACCATGCAGAGGTGGGTTCCAGAGGCCTTGCTCAAGGAGCTCAGTGATCAGATGGGTTCATGGGACTCATCCCTCACCTCCCTGATGTGCAGAAGAGCATTCACCTAGCTGCACCTACAGTCCCAGCCACTCAGGAGGCTGAGGTGGGAGGATCACTTGATCCAGGAGTTCAAGGCTACAGTGAGCTATGATCACGCCACTGCACTTCAGCCTGGACAGTAGGGCGAGAACTTGTATCAAAAAGAAATAAAGCAGGGTGCCGTGGCTCACACCATAATCCCAGCACTTTGAGAGGCTGAGGTGGGAGGATCACTTGAGGTTAGGTATTCAAGACCAGCCTGACCAACACGGTGAAACCCTGTCTCTACTAAAAATACAAAAATTAGCTGGAAATAGTGCCGGGTGCCTATAATTCCAGCTACTTGGGAGGCTGAGGCAGGACTGAAGCAAGAGAATCGCTTTAACCCAGGAGGTGGACTTTGCAATGAGCCGAGATCGTGCCACTGCACTCCAGCCTGGACTCAAAACAAATAAGAAAGAAACTGAACAAGTCTCAGTAACTGACGGTTCTTACTATAGTTTTTGTCTATTTGAGCTTCTGGGGAAAAAAAATGAAAAAGGGGCAATCTCTAAGTGGAGACACACTTTCAGGGTTTTAAAAAGCGGTTTTTAGTTGCTAATGAGTGCTTGTGAAATCACACAGCTGACCCTTAGAGTCCTGATTTTCTAGCTGATGGGGATCTTTTTAAGGACGTCCACCTGGGCTCTGAAACTGAAAGACTTAAAGGGCTTAGGAAAGCCTGCTTCGCTCTTAGCCATGAGACACACAGCCTCTTGTCTTAGCTGCTGCAGAAGAAAATCCTGAATTCACAAATTCTAGTTGCCCAAACCTGACCCCAAGCTGAGAGCTCTGCATTGGGAGGATCGTTTGAGCCCAAGGGGCAACATGGTGAGACCCTGTCTCTACGAAAAATTTAAAAAAAAATAGCTGGGTGTGGTGGAGGTGGTGGGCGCCTGTAATCCCATTTACTCGAGAGGCTGAGGCACGAATCGCTTGAACCCAGGAGGTGGAGACTGCAGTGAGCCCAGATCCCACCATTGCACTCCATGCTGGGCAACAGAGTGAGATTCTGTTTCAAAAAATAATAAATAAACTTTCTAGACGGTGATGGGGAAAAAGCTCCAAGATACATTACATTTTAAAAAAAAGTCATGGAGCAGTGTATATAAGTTACCATTTGTGTAAAAAAAAAAAAAGCAACCCACAGTTTACAGATGGTTTTGATTTTTGTTCTTACAGTTTATGTGAATTTTCCACAGTACAGAACATGCCACTGGTTCTCAGCCATTTGATGGAGTTTAAATAAAGAGAACCAGTGCATCCTTGCCATTTGGAATCTTCTGCTTTTGGGAGCACCCCAGGCTTGGTGACTTCAGGGTTTATTTCATACTTCTCTGCACATCTAGTTGGCCCTTCTGGTTCTGCAGCAAAGTCTATTTACATGTTTTACATAATAATTTACATGATTTAAAGTTTTGTAAATATGGCTTCTATTTGTTATTCTATAACTTACACAGAGTAAAATTCATACAACTCTACACTGAAAAGAGCATTTCAGTGTACAGTTGTATGAATTTTTTTTTAATTAGGAGAGAAGGAAAGAAAAAAAGGAGTGAAGGAGAGGAAGAAAGGAAGAAAAAGAGGGAGAGAGAACGGAAATGTTGCTTTATTCTAAAAATGGGTATTAATAATGGCCGATCAATATTTCATTTAAACCTAGGAGTAGGTGTGATGTGGTATTGACAAGAATGTATATTTTGTATATTTGAAGTGGAGAGCT
>CM052656.1:9820407-9832670 GCA_028533165.1 Leontopithecus rosalia | reverse complement strand
TCGTTCTCCATCAAGCCTTGTTCCATTGTTGATGAGGAACTGTGATCCTCTTTAGAGGGAGAGTCATTCTGATTTTGAGTATTCTCAGCCTTTTTACGCTGGTTTCTTCCCATCATTGTAAATTTATCCACCTATCGTCTTTGTAATTACCAACTTTCAAATTAGGTCTCTGAGTGGACGTCCAAGTTGTTAATTCCCAGGGCCGAAATCTGAGCAACCCGCTGCGCCAGCCAAAACAGCGGCATTAAGACTGATGGTGCTTTTCTGCCCGGGAATCTCCAGTCTGGCTTCCTTCTTGAGTCCGTAATAGGCGACTCTGCCTTCCCAGAGCTCCAAACGTCAGTCAGAAGGGGAACCAGTCCCGTTTACTCTGCACCAAGAGCTGCTGCGCCGAGGTGCCGGCAAGGTGCCGGCACAACCGCTACGCCGGCCACAAGAGTCGCACTGGCTACCCATGGGGCTCCTCTACTGGGAATCTTCTGGTCCGTGAGCAACAAAAATTTATCTGAAAGTGTGGCATCCTCTCGTTCTCTGTGCTTTCACTGGGAGCCTCAATCCCAAGATGTTAGCGATCAGCCATCTTGGATCGAGTCTCCATGAATTTTTTTTTCAGTGTACAGTTGTATGAATTTTGAAAACATGTAGAGTTGCATAACTATCACCCCAATCAAGATACAGGACAATCCCATGACCCCAAAAGGGAACCACCACGAATCCACCCTTGCTAGGCATCTTTGTCCTGAATCCCTCCCCCATCCCAACCCCTGGCAACCACTCATCTATTTTCTTTCCTTACAGTTTTGCCTTTTCTAGAATGTCATATAAATGAATCGAGCAGTGTGTAGCCTTGTTAGTCTTGCTTCATTCACCCAACAAAATACATTTGAGGCCACTTCGGGCTGAGGTGGGCAGATCATCTGAGGTCAGGGGTTCAAGAGCAGCCTGGCCAACATGGCAAAGCCCCATCTTTACTAAAAATACAAAAATTAGCTGGGTGTGGTGGCAGACACCTGTAGTCTAGCGACTCAGGAAGCTGAGACATGAGAATTGCTGGAACCCGGGAGGCAGAGGCTGCAGTGAGCTGAGACTGTGCCGCTGTACTCCAGCCTGGGAGATAGAGCAAGACCCTGTCTCAAAAAAAAAAAAAAAAGAGATTCATCCATGTCGGTGCTTGCATCCAGACTTTCTCTTTTCCTTTCTTTTTCCCCAGAGGGTCTCACTCATTCTGTCACCTAGGCTGGAATGCAGTGCAGCTGTATCACTGCAGCCTCAGACTCCTGGGCTCGAATGATCTTCCTGCCTCACACTCTTGAGTCGCTGGGACTATAGGCATACACCAACATGACTGGCTAAATTTTATTTTATTTTTTTTGAGACAAAGTCTCACTCTGTCACTCAGGCTGGAACGCAGTGGTGTGATCTCGGCTCACTGCAACCTCCATCTCCTCGGTTCAAGTGATTCTCCTGCCTCAGCCTCCCAAGTGGCTGGGACTACAGATGCGCACTACCATGCCCAGCTAATTTTTGTATTTTTAGTAGAGACAGGGTTTCACCATGTTGGCCTGGCCAGGCTGGTTGAACTCCTGACTTCAAGTGATCCACCTCCAAAGGGAGGGATGCCTGGGATTGCAGGTGTCAGCCACCATGCCCAGCCTCACTGGCTAAATTTATGTTTGTTTGTAGAGTCAGGGTTTCACTATGTTGCTCAGGCTGGCCTTGAACTCCTGGCCTCAAGAAATTCTCCCACTTTGGCCTCCGAATATGTTGAGATTATAGGTGTGAGCCACAGTGCTCTGCCCAAACTTTGTTTCTCTCTATTGCTGAGCAGTGTCTCCTCGTATGCTTGTGCCAGAGTTTAATACTGCTCATCGGCCAGGCACGGTGGCTCATGCCTGTAATCTCAGCACTTTGAGAGGCTGAGGCAAGAGGATCACTTGAGCCCAGGCGGTCAAGGCTGCAGTGATCACTGCACTGCACTCCAGCCTGGGCGACACAGAGAGACCCTGGTTCTCAAAAAATGAAAACCAAACAAACCAACGACACTGCTTATTTGCTTTCTGTAATCAGCCTATTGAGAAATAAAGGAAGACTGAGTCTCGGTTATAAGACAGAATGCAAATGTGAAGGGTTAGAGAACAGAAGCTGGGAAATTACTTCCTCATCTTACAGGGAGTTATGCCATGCTCTCTAAAGATGACACCTTCGGAAACATAGTCCTTGTCCTTCATAACGAAACATCAGGGAACCGTTAAGTCCAGAAGACACAATTAGAAAATCCCAAAAGGGTGTGACCTCTAAGGGGAAGGTGGGTGGAAGTAAGGAGGAAATGATTCTTATTTCCTAAAGTCCTCCCAGTGGACAGTGACTGGGAGGATCATTGTGAAGGCTTCTGGGGGCTGGAAACGTTCTTAATCTGGTGCTCATTACACGTCACTTTGTGAAAAATCACTGGGATATGTGTACGATTTGTGTACTTGCAGATAGATGTATTTCTATAAAACAAATTATTTTATTTATTTAATTTTAATTTTATTTGAGACAGGATCTCATTCTGTTCCCCAGGCTGGAGTACAGTGGCATGATCTCCACTCACTACAGCCTCAACCTCCTAGGCTCAAGTGACCCTCCCACCTCAGCCTCCTGAGTAGATGGGACTAAATGCATGAACCACTATGCCCAGCTAATTTTTGTATTTTTTTGTAGAGACAGGGTTTCACCCTGTTTCCCAGGCTGGTCTTGAACTTCTGGACTCAATCAATTTACCCACCATGGCCTCTCAAAGTGCTGGGATTACAAGCATGAGCCTCTGTGCCTGGCCCCTTTGCCTCTTTCTTAACTGAATTATAGTCTTTTTATTATTGAGTTGTTTAGGAGTTCTGTTTGTTTTCTTTTTCTTTTCTTTTTTTTTTTTTTGAGACAGAGTTTTGCTCTTGTTGCCTAGGCTGGAGTGCAATGGTGCAATCTCTGCTCACCGCAACCTCCGACTCTGGGGTTCAAGTGATTCTCCTGCCTCAGCCTCCCAAGTAGCTGGGATGACAGGCATGTGCCATCACACCTGGCTAATTTTGTATTTTTAGTAGAGACGGAGTTTCTCCATGTTGGTCAGGCTGGTCTAGAACTCCCAACCTCAAATGATCCACCCACCTCAGCCTCCTAAAGTACTGGGATTACAGGAATGAGCCACTGTGCATGGCCTGTGTTCTTACTTTTGAGGCAGGCTCTTGCCCTGTCACCCAGAATGGAGTGCAAGTGCAGTGGGATGATCATAGTTCACTGCAGCCTCAACCTCCCTGGCTCCAGCGATCCTCCCAGTTCAGCCTCCCAAATAGTTGGGACTACAGACATGCCCAGCCAATTAAAAAAACAATGTGGGATGGGTGTGGTGGCATATGTTTATAATCCCAGCTACTTGGGAGGCTGAGGCAGGAGAATCACTTGAACCCAGGAGGCGGAGGTTGCAGTGAGCTGAGGTTGTGCCATTGTACTCCAGTCTGGGTGACAAGAGTGAAATTCTGTCTCAAAAAGAAAAAAATTGGTAGATATGGGGTCTCACTATGTTGCCCAGGCTTGTTTTGAACTCCTGGGCTCAGGGTATCCTCCTGCCATAGTGCTGGGATTACAGTCATGAGCCACTGCTGTGGAGAGAGTTCTTAATATATTCTGGATACAAGTCTCTTACCAAATATATATTTGGAAGTATTATTTTTTTTGCCTGTTTTGTACATCGTGTTTTACTTTTGTGTGTGTGTGCAATGGCGTGATCTCAGCTCACTGCAACCTCCTCCTCCTGGGTTCAAGCTATTCTCCTGCCTCAGCATCCCAAGTAGTTGGGATTACAGGCATGCGCCACAACACACAGCTAATTTTTGTATTTATAGTAGAGGTGGGGTTTCATCATGTTGGCCAGGCTGGTCTCGAACCCCTGACCTCAAGTGATCCACCCATCTCGGCCTCCCAAAGTGCTGGGATTACAGGTGTGAGCCACCACACTTGGCCCCATTTTCTTAATTGCATTATTTGTAGTGCAACAGCTTTTAATTTCAATGAAGTCCAATGTATCCATCTGTTCTTTAGTCACTTGTGCTTTGGTGTCCTGAGAAGTGAGCTGATCTTTTTTTTTTGGAGAGATGGGGTCTTCCTATGTTGCCTAGACTGATCTTGAATTCCTGAGCTCAAGCAATCCTCCTGCCTCGGCCTCCCACAGTGCTAGGATTATAGGCATGAGCCACCACACCCAGCCTAAACTGATTTTTTTTTTTAACTTAAAAGGAAGAATCTTCTGCAGAAGGAACGTTATCCACCAGGCAGTGACCTCTGGAGGCAGCACACTTTTTCCAAATAATTAGTGATCTTCATACAAACTAAACTCCCATTTTCTGGTCACTTTATATGCCAGGCTCTGTACTAAGCACATTTCACACTCTGCCTTTTACTCATTAAATCCACAACAACCCTGTTAGGTAGGTGCTCTCATCATCCCCATTTCATCGATTAGAAGATGGAGGCTCATTAGCTAGGCGTGGTGGCGCACACCTGTAATCCCAGCTGCTAGGGAGGCTGAAGCGGGAGAATTGCTTGAACCGGGAGGTGGAGGTTGCAGTGAGCCGAGATCGCACCACTGCACTCCAGCCTGGGTGACAGAGTGAGACTCAGTCTCAAAAAAAAAAAAAAAAAAAAGGCAAGGATGGGTGGTCTTATTGTTGGGGGTTTAGATTTTATCTTTGAGACAATAGGGAGCTATTGAAGGTTTTATAGCAGAGATACAACATGATGAGGACATTACAGCCTGCTCGGCTCTAGGTGAGCATGGGGAAGAATGCTGGGCTGGAAACCCAGCTGCCCAGAGCTGCTATGCTTGGACCCGCATTGCCCAGTAGTCTACTTGTGATTCTCTATTAGGTTTGAAGCTTAAATAAAAGATTTTGTTTGTTTTTTGAGACAGAGTTTCGCTCTTATTACCCAGGCTGGAGTGCAATGGCAGGATCTCGGCTCACCGCAACCTCCGCCTCCTGGGTTCAGGCACTTCTCCTGCCTCAGCCTCCTGAGTAGCTGGGACTACAGGCATGCGCCACCATGCCCAGCTAATTTTTGGAATCTTTAGTAGAGACGGGGTTTCACCATGTTGACCAGGATGGTCTCGATCTCTTGACCTTGTGATCCACCCGCCTCGGCCTCCCAAAGTGCTGGGATTACAGGCTTGAGCCACCGCGCCCGGCCAAAAGATTTAAAAGATGAAAGATAAACCAATACGTTTTAGTTACATTTAAAAATTGGATCTAGGCTGGGTGCAGTGGCTCATGCCTGTAATCCCAGCACTTTGGGAGGCGAGGCGGGCAGATCACTTGAGCCTAGGAATTCCACACAAGCCTGGGCAACATGGCAAAATCCCATTTCTACAGAGATAAAAACCCCAAAATCAGCTAGGTGTGGTGGCACACACCTGTAGTCTCAGCTGCTCAGGAGGCTGAGGTGGATGAATCGGTTGAGCCCAGGAGGTTGAGGCTATAGTGAGCTGTGATGATGCCGCTGCACTCCAGCTTGGGTGGCAGAGTAAGACCCTGTCTCAATTAAAAACAAAAACAAAAAACAAAAACGAATCTAAAAGCAGCCAAATAGCCCTGTGCTCTGCTTCCTGGAATCTACAACTAGAGACTCCCAAACAGATAGAGATAGTGAAGATTCAGAGACAGAAGTCCACGGACAGAACCTCACCCCTCCCCTGCCAGGCCCATCACTTTCCCAAGCAAGTGCAGCTGGGACCAGAGCCGGTGAGGGCTGGCCAGGGTGCCCAGCTGGTCTTGTTATCAGGGCTGGTGCTCCTGGGCAGGGCCTCTTAGGTGGGGCTGGTCTTTATCTCTTAGGGTACAGAGCCCATGTGTCTGAGCTTTGAGGTGACAGGCAGCTGTATCAGCAGGCACCAGCGATGGCTGGGAGGGTCCAGAGAGTTGATGGCATGGGACACAGGACCTGTGGGCTCTGAAGACTGTGTAATCTTGGGCCACTGCTGGCACCCTCTGAGTCTCAGTGTCCCTAACTGTGCGAGCCAGGGAGCACTTGATCTGGTGTAGACCATAGAATGTCCTCCGTGCCTGGCACCAGGGGCACTGAGGAGTATCATGGAGGTTTGATTTCTTTTCTTTACTCTTTTTTGTTTTTTTGAGAGCCTCACTCTGTCGCCCACACTGGGGTGCAATGTTGCAGTCTCAGGTCCCTGCAACCTCTGCCACCCGGGTTCAAGTGATTCTCCTGCCTCAGCTTCCCGAGTAGCTGGGACTGACTGGTGCCCACCACCACACCCAGCTAATTTCTTTTGTACTTTTAGTAGAGATGGGGTTTCACCATGTTGGCCAGTCTGGTCTCAAACTACTGACCTCATCAAACGATCCAACTGCCTGGGCCTCCCAAAGTGTTGGGATTCCAGGCGTGAGCCACTGAGCCTGGCCTAAAATGTCTTTCCTCTCCAGTATCCACGCCTGTTCTCATGACAGCAACTCCCTTCTCCATTGTTTCCCTGCTCTGTCCATGTGGTTTGGGTGGGGCATGTGAGCCAGAACTGGCCAGTGAGAATCCCTGTGATTGGTTGAGGGCTGGGCACCTGGCCAAAACCGGCCATGTGGATTTGCTCTGGGACTTCTGCTTGAGAAAGAGACTCACTCTGAGCTCTGAGTTGGCTGAGCTGATCCAATGGTCCTGTGGGGGCCAGCCCTGAGTCTGCTAAAGGAAGATATGCCTGTGTATAAAGCCAGAACAGAGAAACCAGAGCTGAGAGAAGACAGGCTGATTCCTGATGTCTGAGCAGCTTGTTCCAGGCAGGCTCCTGGATGAGCCAAACCTTTTCCCTTTTGCTTAAGCTAGTTTGAGTTGGGCTTCTGGCATTTGCAACTGGTGCTAACAAACACAAATGGAAAAACAGTACCACCACCCCCCGCCACCATCTGTGAGCACGTATTCACTGCCAGGCACCAGGGTCGGGCCATGGCGGTTGTCTGTTCCACAAGGAGGGAGTACTTGATCCTTTGTTTAAATTTGCTGGCATACATAAAATAAAGTTGACAGCCTTTTAGCAGTTTTTATTATTATTTTAAAACTCTCTGCAAACAATGCATCCCTGTGGTAGATTCCACTGTCCATACCCCTTCAAGGAAGGACTCACTGCCCAGCTGTAGGGAGACTGGTCGGCCATCACCTCCTGTTGGATCTGCCTCACCTGAAGAGACTTGGCCACAGTCTTCCCAGAGCAGCCCACATTTTGGGATTGAGCAAGGGAGCAGAGAGGCTGGTCCATTTCAGCTTAATGGGGGCAACTCTGACTAGTGACTCTATCTCCAGGGGCTCAGTAGGGCTGGCCAAGGCCTCCACCACTGACTTCCCCTTCTCCCCAGCCCAGCCTCCCCAGCTTCCTTCACTGATGTGGATCCTTAAAATCATTTTATGGCCAGGCATGGTGGCTCGCACCTGTAATCCCAGTGCTTTGGGAGGCCGAGGCAGAGGATCACTTCTGCCCAGGAGTTTGAGGCTGCAGTGACCTATGATTGTACTATTGCACTCCAGCCTGGGTGACAGAGCAAGACCTTGTCTCGAACAAACAACAACAAAATCTTGGACCCCAAGCTCTGTCTCAGCCTATTCCTAGAGAACCCAACCCATGACAACTCCCTTATTACTTGTACCTGATGGAGGTAGGGGAAAAGAGGTGACGGTGGCAGCACACCCCTTAGTATACCATGGCTGGGCACTGTGCCCATTTTATTTTCTCAGCTTTCTATTTTTTCCTTCTCATTTTACAGATGAGAAACTTGAGATTCAAGAAGAGGAAGACTTGCCCAAATAACTTGTTCTTTGTGGCTAGAAAATGCTTAAATGGGACTCAGGTCCAAACCACATTCGTATTACTATGTTTGTGATCATGCAAACATAAAACCAGTTCCTAGGCCAGGCGCGGTGGCTCACACCTGTCATTTCAGCACTTTGGGAGGCCGAGGTGGGCAGATCACCTGAGGTCAGGAGTTCGAGACCAGCCTGGCCAACATCGTGAAACCCCGTCTCTACTAAAAATGCAAAAATTAGGAGGGCGTGGCGGTGGTGGGCGCCTGTAATCCCAGCTACTCGGGAGGCTGAGGCAGGAGAATCCCTTGAACGTGGGAGGCAGTGAACTGAGATCGCGCCATTGCACTCCAGCCTAGGCAACAAGAGTGAAACGCTGTCTCAAAACAAACAAACAAAAACAGTTTTAAGGCATTTAACATCCATGTGGGAGACGTGTGTGTCAAACACCCATTTGGGAGACATCTGAACTTTCTTTGTCACTTTCTTAAGTGTAAAACAAGGCGTGGCAAACGTTTTCTATAAAAAGCCATATGGTAAATATTTCTGGCTTTGGGGGTATGAGGCCTCTGCTGAAACTCCTGTAGCCTGCAAACAGACATAGACAACAGGTGAACGAATGAGTGCGGCTAGGTGCCGATAAAAACTTAATTACAAAGAGTCAGTGTTTCATCCTCACATGCCTTAAGAAAAGAAATCAAGGAAAAAAAAAGAGTCAGCTTTGCGCAGTGGCAGTATCGTAGCCAATGAGCTTTATCCGAGGCGTGATTATTGCTAATTGAAAACTTTCCCCAATACCCCGCTGTGACAACTTGCAATACAGTTGGCACTGGCAATTTTTTATTTAATTTTTAAATTTTTATTATTTATTTTTTATTGCATTTTAGGTTTGGGGGTACATGTGCAGAACATGCAAGATAGTTGCGTAGGTACACACATGGCAGTGTGTTTTGCTGCCTTCTTCCCCTTCTTCCACATTTGGCATTTCTCCCCAGGCTATCCCTCCCCTGCTCCTCTCCCCGCTGTCCCTCCCCTATTCCCCCCAGTAGACCCCAGTGTGTGGTACTCCCTTCCCTGTGTCCATGTGTTCTCATTTTTCATCACCCGCCTATGAGTGAGAACATGCGGTATTTCATTTTCTGTTCTTGTGTCAGTTTGCTGAGAATGATGTTCTCCAGATTCATCCATGTCCCTACAAAGGACACGGACTCATCGTTTTTGATTGCTGCATAATATTCCATGGTGTATGTGTGCCACATTTTCCCAGTCCAGTCTATCATGGATGGGCATTTGGGTTGGTTCCAGGTCTTTGCTATTGTAAACAGGCACTGGCAATTTTTGACAGTCTCTATGGAGACTGATTAAAAAAAATAAAAGTCAGTGAGGGAAAAGACAGACAGTGGTCCAGATTTAGACGAAGGGCCATGGTTTTCCCATCCCTGCCTAAGCGATCCACAAAACAGTAAGTCGAGCCTTGTTTTGTAGCACTTCCTGAATTCTGTGGCGCAGACACTCTGTATGGTCAGTTTCTTTTCTTCTTTCTTCTTTTTTGTTTTTCGAGACATGGTCTCACTCTGTCACCTAGGTTGGAGTGCAGTGGTTCAGTCTCAGGTCACTGCAGCCTCCACCTGCCAGGTTCAAGCAATCCTCCTGTCTCAGCCTCCTGAGTAGCTGGGACTATAGGTATGTGCCACCAAGCCCGGCTAATTTTTGAATTTGTTATAGAGACAGGGTTTCACCATGTTGCCCACGCTGGTGGTGAACTCCTGGGCTCAAGTGAACTGCCCATTTTGGCATCCCAAAGTGTTGGGATTATAGGTGTGAGCCACTGCACTTGGCCAGTATGGTCAATTTTGAGTATCAACATGAAGTCATTGAACTTGAGGTTGAGCTAAGTATAGTTCATACCAAAACAGATACCAACAGATGTAAATAACCTCGAAAGCTCAGGGGAGGCTGGGTGCATTTGCTCACACCTATAATCCCAACATTTTAGGAGGCTGAGGCTGGAGGATCATTTGAGTCCTGGAGTTCAAGACCAGCCTGGGCAACAAAGCAAAACCCTGTCTCAAAAAGAAAAGAAAAAAAAAAGCATTGGTGATACTAAAACTTAGTAAAAATGATTTGGAAGTTGAGACTGGGTGTGTAATTCAGTACTTGGGGAGGCTGAGGTGGGCGGATCACCTGAGGTCAAGAGTTTGAGACCAGCCTGGTTAAAATGGCAAAACCCCATCTCTACTAAAAATACAAAAAAATTAGCCAGTCGTGGTGGTGGGCACCTATAATCCCATCTACTCAGGAGGCTGAAGCAGGAGAATTGCTTGAACCTGGGAGGCAGAGGTTTCAGTGAGCTGAGATCGCGTCATTGCACTCCAGCCTGGCGACAGAATGAGACCCTGAAAAGGTTAGGAAGTGCTGAGATTTGAGCATTTATTATCTTTGTTGTAATACATCTTATTTAATTGTAAGTTTATGTTTCTTTCTCGCTTTTTGTTTTGTTTTATTTTGTTCTTTTTTTTGAGACAGAGTCTCGCTCTGTCCCCTAGGCTGGAGTGCAGTGGCACGATCTTGGCTCACTGCAACCTCTGCCTCCCAGGTTCAAGCAATTCTCCTGCGTCACCCTCCTGAGTAGCTGGATTACAGGTGTGTGCCACCATGCCCAGCTAATTTTTGTATTTTTAATAAAGATGGGGTTTCACCATGTTGGTCAGGCTGGTCTCAAACTCCTGACCTCATGATCTGCCTGCCTCAGCCTCCCAAAGTGCTGGGATTACAGGCATGAACCACCATGCCCAGCTTTAAATACATTTTAAAATATAATTCAGTCTTAAATAATGTCGGCATTTAAAAACTGGCCCCACGGCTGGGCATGGTGACTAATGCCTGTAATCCCAGCACTTTAGGAGGCCAAGATGGGCGGATCACCTGAAGTCAGGAGTTCGAGACCAGCCTGGCCAACATGATGAAACCCAGTCTCTACTAAAAATGCAAAAATTAGCTGATCATGGTGGTGCATGCCTATAATCCCAGCTACTCAGGAGGCAGGAGAATTGCCGGAACCCAAAAGGCAGAAGCTGCAGTGAGTGGGGATTGGCCACTGCACTGCAGCCTGGGCAACAGAGTGAGACTGTCTCAAAAACAAAATAAATAAAAACTAGCCCACAGAGTTCCTGGAGAATTGATCATGAGCTGTCCTGAGTGAACAGGAGCTGCTCCCCTGCTTTGGTTGCCTGAGGTTTAGGGGTGGGAGGCCTGATGATTGGAGAACAGGGGAAGAAAACAGCAGCCAGGGAGGCTGGACAGCTGATACAGCATCAAGGCCCGGGGCACATCAAAGGGCTTTTCTTTCCTCCCAGGCTAAACTACCTTTACGTCAGTTGCTCATCACTTGCATAAGCGGAGGGTGAAGTTACTCAAGCCCAGCCATCGATCCTTTTCGGGCTGAACCTGTGTCCTCATCATTCAAAGTCCCCATGTTTTTGAACATCTCCTGCCCTTCAGTTTGGAGCACTGCCTTTCATTCTTGGCAAGGACAACGGGGAGTTTGCTTTGGCCTCTGATTTGCTGAATTGCCTTCAATACATGGCTTAACATCTCTGAACCCCCTTTTCCCATTTCTGAGTATTAAGAAGAGCTGAAGCCGGGTACAGTGGCTCATGCCTGTAATCCTACTGCTTTGGGAGGCTGAGGCTGGTGGATCATGAGGCCAGGAGTTCGAGACCAGCCTGACCAACATGGTGAAACCCTGTTTCTACTAAAAATACAAAAATTAGTTGGGCATGGTGGCACGCACCTGTAATCTCAGCTACTCAGGAGGCTGAGGCAGGAGAATTGCTTGAAACTGGGAGGTGGAGGTTGCAGTGAGCCGAGATCATGCCACTGCACTCCAACCTGGGCGACAGAGGGAGACTTTGTCTCGGAAAAAAAAAAAAAAAAAAGGAAGAGCTGCTATGAGTCTCTGTTACCTACAGGGGTAGTAGTGACTATGTGTCCAGTGTTTTGCATGAGACACAACCACCCTGTGAGGTACTTACTATTCTACCCATTGTACACTTGAAGAAACTGAGACTCAGAGAAGCTAACTGGCTTATACTAGCAGGTAGAGTTGTGATTCATCTCTCCTTATCCCAAATCCTAGGTTTTTTTTTTTTTTTTTTTTTTTTTTTGAGGTGGAGTTTTGCTCATTACCCAGGCTGGAGTGCAATGGCGTGATCTCGGCTCACCTCAACCTCCGCCTCCTGGGTTCAGGCAAATTCTCTTGCCTCAGCCTCCTGAGTAGCTGGGATTACAGGCATGCGCCACCGTGCCCAGCTAATTTTTTGTATCTTTAGTAGAGACGGGGTTTCACCATGTTGACCAGGATGGTCTCGATCTCTTGACCTCATGATCCACCCGCCTCAGCCTCCCAAAGTGCTGGGATTACAGGCGTGAGCCACCGC
>CM052656.1:9778613-9820307 GCA_028533165.1 Leontopithecus rosalia | reverse complement strand
GGAAGAGAAAGAGGGAGAGAGAACGGGAGTGTTGCTTTATTGCCCAGGCTAGAATGCAGTCTAAAAATGAGTCTTGAAAACCTCTTTTATGCCAATAATTGTGCTTAACAATGGAGGCAGGAAGGAATAAGGGAGGAAAATAACAAACAAGCAGCCAACCAATGTTTCATTTAAACCTGTGACATGCTGTGCAATTGCTGAGGGGTGATTTACTTCCAATTATGTGGTCACTTTTAGAGTAGGTGTGATGTGGTACTGATAAGAATGTATGTTTTGTGTATATGGGGTGGAGAGTTCTGGAAATGTTTATTAAGTTTACTTGTTCTGGGTCTGAGTTCAAGTCCTGGTTATCCTTGTTAATTTTCTGTCTCGTTGATCTGTCTAATATTGACAATGTGATGTTAAAATCTCCCACTATTATTGTGTGGGAGTCTAACTCTCTTTATAAGTCATTAAGAACTTGTCTTATGGCCGGGCTTGGTGGCTCAAGCCTGTAATCCCAGCACTTTGGGAGGCCGAGGCGGGTGGATCACGAGGTCAAGAGATCGGGACCATCCTGGTCAACATGGTGAAACCCTGTCTCTACTAAAAATACAAAAAATTAGCTGGGCATGGTGGTGCGTGCCTGTAATCCCAGCTACTCGGGAGGCTGAGGCAGGAGAATTGCCTGAACCCAGGAGGCGGAGGTTGTGGTGAGCCAAGATAGCGCCATTGCACTCCAGCCTGGGTAACAAGAGCGAAACTCCGTCTCAAAAAATCAAAACAAAACAAAACAAAAAAAGAACCTGTCTTATGTATCTGGGTGCTCCTGTATTGGGTGCGTATGTATTTAGGATCATTAGCTCTTCTTGTTGCATTGATCCTTTTAACATTATGTAATGTCCTTCTTTGCCTCTTTTGATCTTTGTTGCTTTAAAGTCTATTTTATCAGAGGTGAAAATGACAACTCCTGCTTTTTATTTATTTATTTATTTTTGCTCTCCATTTGGTTGGTAAATCTTCCTCCATCCCTTTGTTTTGAGTCTTTGTGTATCCTTGCATGTGAGATGGGTCTGGATGCAGCATACCAATGGGTTTTGGCTTTCTCTCCAATCCACCTGTCTGTGTCTTTTGATTGGGGGATTTAGTCGATTTAAATTTAGAATTAGTAATAATATATGTGAATGTAATACTGCCATTTGATGCTAGCTGGCTGTTTTGCCCATTAGTTGACGTAAATCCTTCGTTATGTTGATGCACTTTACTTTTTGGTATATATTTGGAAAGGCTGATACTGGTTGTTCCTTTCTATGTATAATGCTTCTTTCAGAAGCTCTTGTAAAGCAGGCCTGGTGGTGATGAAATCTCTAAGTACTTGCCTGTTCACAAAAGATTTTATTTTTCCTTTGCTTGTGAAGCTCAGTTTGGCTGGATATGAAATTCTGGGTTGAAAGTTCTTTTCTTTAAGGATGCTGAATATTGGCCCCCACTCTCTTCTGGCTTGTAGGGTTTCTGCTGAGAGATCTGCTGTGAGTCTGATAGGCTTCCCTTTATGGGTAACCTGACCTTTCTCTCT
Source organism: Leontopithecus rosalia (assembly GCA_028533165.1). Lineage (NCBI taxonomy): Eukaryota > Metazoa > Chordata > Mammalia > Primates > Cebidae > Leontopithecus > Leontopithecus rosalia. The sequence goes on along the minus strand of CM052656.1, from coordinate 9,818,752 downwards.
AGCTGCCCTTACAATTTTCTCCTTTATTTCAACCCTGGTGAATCTAATGATTATGTATCTTGGGGTTGCTCTTCCTGAGGAATGTCTTTGTGGTGTTCTCTGTATTACCTGGAGTTGAATATTGTCATGCCTTGCTAGGTTGGGAAAGTTTTCCTGAATAATATCCTAAAAAGTATTTTCCAGCTTGGATTCATTCTCTTCGTCACATTCAGGTACACCTCTCAAATGTAGATTAGGTCTTTTCACATAGTCCCGTATTTCTTGGAACTTTGCTCATTCCTTTTTATCCTTTTTTCTCTAATCTTGTCTTCTCATTTCACTTCATTGAGTTGGTCTTCGACTTCTGATATCCTTTGTTCTGCTTGATCAATTCGACAGTTAAAACTTGTGCATACTTCGCGAAGTTCTCGTGTTGTGTTTTTCAGCTCCATTAATTCACTCATATTCCTCTCTAAGTTTTCTATTCTCGTTAGCATTTGGTCAAACCTTTTTTCAAGATTCTTAGTCTCCTTATGTTAGGTTAGAATGTGTTCTTTTAGCTCATAGAAGTTTCTTATTATCCACCTTCTGAAGCCTGATTCTGACTATTCATCACACTCATTTCTCCATCAGGCCTTGTTCCCTTGCTGATGAGGAGCTACGATCCCCTGAAGGAGGAGAGGCATTCTGATTTTGGATGTTTTCAGCCTTTTTGCACTGGTTTCCTCCCATCTTTGTGGATTTATCCACCTGTTGTCTTTGTAATTGCTGACTTTCAGACTGGGTATCTGAGTGGACGTTTGTTGGTGGTGATGTTATTTCTGTTTCTTTGTTTTCCTTTGGCAGACGCCCCTCCCCCACAGAGCTGGACCTTCCCGGGTTTAGCTGTGCTTGCTGTGAAACTCTCAACCGTCAGTGTTTCCAATTGCTGTTTTTTTGTGGGGGTGGGACCAGCCGAGCCCGGTCACCTGGCTCCCCGCCTAGGAGCCCCCTTTTTTTCCTTTCCTAATTGAACAGTTGATTCTCTCCCAGGTGCCCCCATTGCCCGCCGAGAAGGCACCGGGATCTATGCAATTTCCCGTGTGGCAACCGAGCCGGCTGAAACAGCGACGCTAAGATTCGTGGCACTTTTCTGCCCGGGAATCTGCCAGTCTGCTCCCGGCTTCAGTCCCCCTCCCAATCAGCTGGGTGGGTGACTCTGCCTTCTTGGAGCTCCAAACGGCAACCAAAAGGGCACCCACTCCCGCATTCTTCGCACTGAGAACCGCCGCGCCGGCAAAACAGCCACACCAGCCAAAACAGTCGCACTGGCGACACGTGGGACTCCTCCACTGGGAATCTCCTGGTCCATAGGCAACAAAAATTCATCTGGAAGTCTGGTGTCCACTCACTCCCTGCGCCTTCACTGGGAGCTGCAACCCTGAGCTGCTGCTAGACGGCCATCTTGGATCGCTCTCTGCCCCTCCAGATTTTTACAAATGAGAGGGGCATGAGAGGCTCCTGGCTGGGGACTTGAAACCTGAATATGACAGGAGCCAGAAGAGTGACAGAGAAGAGCTAGGTGAGGCTGGGTGCAGTGGTTCACACCTGTAATTCCAGCAGTTTGGGAGGCAGAGGCAGGTGGATCACTTCAGGCCAGGAGTTCGAGACCCCCCTCTCCCCACACCCCATCTCTACTAAAAATAAAAAAAATTAGCTGGGTATGGTGACATATGGCTGTAATCCCAGCTACTCTGGAGGCTGAGGCACCAGAATGGCTTGAACTCAGAAGGTGGAGGTTGCAGTGAACTAAGATATTGCCATGCACTCCAGCCAGGGTGATGGATTGACACTGTGTCTCAAAATAATGATAATAATAATCGTTATGATTAAAAGAAGAGCTGGGTGGGATTGTGGGAAGCTGTATCCCACCTCCACACTCTGCCAACGAGGCTAGTAACTTTGCTCCAGTCAATTGTTGCCTGTTCGGACATGGGCCCGGTGTGGCCAGATTTTGTTCAAAAGAAGTTAGCAGTGTGAGTTTTAATGTGAAATCCTTTGATTTGAAGATTGTCTTGTTTTGAATTCCATTTGTATGAAATATCCAGAATAGGTGAATCCCAGACACACAGTGCAGACTGGCGGCTGCCGGGCCGCCATGGAGAGGGGAGGGGAGAGTGACTGCTTAAGGAGGATGGGTATCCTTTTGGGGTGATGGAAGGGAGTGTTCTGGAACCAGACAGAGATGGTGGTTGCACGACATTGTGAATTACTAAACACTGCTGAATTTTTTCAGTTTTGTGACTCTCATCTCAATAAATTGAATTGGTTTAAAATATTTCTTTATACTTTTGTGCATTTTTAGATATTGGGAAATAGCATTTTTATTGAAGATTAATATACATGGAGAAGTGCATACGCGTATAGCTCTGAATTGTCACAAACAGAACGCACCGGTTTATCCAGCTCAGCTATGTGTTTTTTTGTTTGTCTTGTTTTTTATTCAGACAGAGTCTCACTCTGTCACCAAGGATGGAGTGCAGTGGTGGGACCTCGGCTCACTGCAACCTCCACCTCCGGGGTGCAAGCGATCTCTCCTGCCTCAGCCTCTTGAGTAGCTGGGTTTATAGGCGTGTGCCACAATGCCTGGCTAATTTTTGTATTTTTAGTAGAGACAAGGTTTTGCCGTGTTGGCCAGGCTGGTCTCAAATTCCTGACCTCAAGTGACCTGCCCACCTTGGCCTCCCAAAGTGTTGGGATTACAGGCATGAACCATTGCACTCAGCTGCATATATATATATATGTATATATATATATACATATGTATTGTATATATATACATGTATATATATATACATATATATATATATATATATATATGTATTTTTGAGATAGGTTCTCACTCTGTTGTTCTGTTGTCCAGGATGGAATGTAGTGACACCATCATAACTCACTGCAGCCTCAAAACCTGGGCTGAAGTGATCCTCCCACCTCAGCCTACCCAGTAGCTGGCACTATAGGCACATGCCACCACAACAGGCTAACTTTTTTTCCCTTTGGCAAAGATGGGGGGGGGGTCTCACTTTGTTGTCTTGGCTGGTCTTGAACTCCTGGGCTCAAGTGACCCTCCTGCCTTGGCCTCCCAAAGTTTCAAGATTATAGGTTGAGCCCCATGACTGGCTTATTTTGTTCTTTAATACATAACTAATAGACTGGGTGAAGTGGTTCATGCCTGTGATCCTAGGACTTTGGGGAACTGAGGCGGGTGGATCACCTGAGGTCAGGAGTTCGAGACTAGCCTGACCAACAGGGCAAAACCCTGTCTCTACCAAAACTAAAAAAATTAGCTGGGCATGGTGGCAGGCACCTATAATCCTAGCTACTTGGGAGGCTGAGGCAGGAGAATCGCTTGAACCCAGGAGGCAGAGTTGCAGTGAGCTGAGATCCTGCCATTGCACCCCAGCCTTGGTGACAGGAGGGAAACTCCATCTTAAAAAACAAACAAAAAAAAACCAAAAAAACAAAAAAAAACATACAATGTGATTGGAGTGGGGCGAGGGGGATGAAAATATACTTAATTAAGAAAAAAAAGTAAAGAAAACAAGCCCACTGACAATCCTTCATCCACAGACAACCACCTTGGATGATTTGGGGATGCCCACCCAGACTACTTGCTTTTCTTTTCTTTTCTTTTTTTTTAGAGATGGGGTCTTTCTCTGTTGCCCAGCCTGGAGTGCAGTGGTGCCATCAGCTCACTGTAGCCTTAAACTCCTGGGCTCAAGGGATCCTCCCATCTCAGCCCGAGTAGCTGGGACTACAGGCATACACGACCATGCCGGGCCCACACAGACTACTTTCTAAAAATGTATAAACATATATAGATATGAGACAAGATATATAGATATGATACATACGACTTGATACTTAAGATTTTTTTACGTATACTTTGTAAACACTTTTGTCATGACAATAAATACACGTTCACCTGTGTGTGTGTTTCATTGAAAGGCTGTCCTGGGTGGGGCCAGGCGCGGTGGCTCGTGCTTGTAATCCCCGCTCTTTGAGAGGCAGAGGTGAGTGGATCACTTGATCCCAGGAATTTGAGACCAGCCTGGACAATCTGGCGAGACCAGATCTCTACAAAAATTTAGAAATTAGCTGGGTGTGGTGGTGTGTGCCTGTGGTCCCAGCTACTCGGGAGGCTGAGGCGGGAGGACTGCTTGGGCCTGGGAGGTTGAGGCTGCAGTGAATCATGATTGCACCACTATAGTTTAGTCTGGGTGGCAGAGGGAGACCCTGTTTCAAAATGAAAAAAAGAAAAGAAAACAAAGGCTGTACCATGATTTCTTTAACCAACTCTGAAAATCACTCATTACCAGGTCTTCCCATTAGAAACAGCATGGACTGTGATCTATCTCTTTTGAATGGAGTTTCATCTCTTTAACAATTGCTTTCTTTATTAAATGACTCTGAATTTATATTAATAAGTATCTTATTATTACTATTTTATGTTTTGTAGAGACAGAATCTTGTCATGTTGCCCAGGCTGGTTTCAAACTTCCGGTCTTAGGTGATTCTCCTGTCTTGGCCTCCCAATGTGCTAGGATTACAGACATGAGCCACCATGCCAGGCGGTATCTTATATTATTGTTATTCTTTTCGAGACAGTGTCTCAATCTGTCACCCAGGCTGGAGTGCAGTAGTATGATCTCAGCTCACTACAACCGCTGCCTCCCAGGTTCTAGCAATCCCCCTACCTCAGTCTCCCAAGTAGCTGGGGCTACAAGCATGTGCCACCACGCCTAGCTAATTTTTTGTATTTTTATTTTATTTATTTATTTATGAGACAGAGTCTTGCTCTGTCACCATCTGGAGTGCAGTGGTGTGATCTCAGCTCACTGCCACCTCCACCTCCCGTGTTCAAGTGATTCCCCTGCCTCAGCCTCCTGAGTAGCTGGGACTATAGGCGCATGCCACCACACCCAGCAAATTTTTTTTTTTTGTATTATATTAGAGATGTTTCACTCTGCTGGCCAGGATGGTCTTGATCTCCTGACCTTGTGATCTGCCCACCTCGGCCTCCCAAAGTACTGGGATTACAGGCGTGAGCCACCATGCCTGGCCCCTTTTTGAATTTTAATGGAAACAGGGTTTCACAATGTTGGCCAGGATGGTCTCGAACTCCTGACCTCAGGTGATGTACCCACCTTGACCTCCCAGTGCTGGCATTATAGGTGTGAGCCACCACACCCAACCCATTATCTTATTTTTAAAAATTACTTTCTGCTCTGCCCAAATTGCCCAGGTACTAAATATGAACAATCTCACAGGTATAACTGCTTACCTTTTTCCATTCTACGGGGGAGTTGACTTTATTGTATAAAAATAGGATGATTTACTACATAGGTCTCTGCATCTTACTTTTCCAAATGCTTAAATATTGGCAACTGTGCTGGATACTCCATTAGCTCCTCCAAATCCCTTCCCTCCCTGCCCTCCTCTGTGCCTCGAGCCTTATCACCTTCAGCCAACCTGAGACTCTGGCAGGAGAGGAGAGGAGAGACTAGTGGGGCTGTCTCTTCCTGGGCTCTCTCCCTGCCAGATGTTGTTTCAGCAGCAGCTGTGTCCTGCACTGAAAGCCACACTCCTGTTGTGTGGCTAGAACTCTCTCTAGGTTCCCAAACCCTCCCTTCTCTTGCTTCTTTAGGCTTAAGGGGTGGATAAGAGGCCCCATGCTCACCGCCCCAGGTGGCTTCATTATCGTTATCTGCTCCCATGACTTTGTAAATTGCCCCTTCAGTAAACGCCCCACAAATATCCTTCTGAGCGGACCAGCTGTTTTGTGATGGGCCTCTGAACTGATTCAGCAACTAAATTAAAATTCTTTTTTTTTTTTTTTTTTTTTGAGAGGGAGTCTTGCCCTGTTGTTGCCCAGGGTGGAGTGTAGTGGCCCGATCTTGGCTTATTGTAACCTCCACCTCCCGGGTTCAAGCAATTCTCGTACCTCAGCCTCCCAAGTAGCTGAGAGAGTCTTGCACTGTTGCTGAGACGGTGATCTGCCTGCCTTGGCCTCCCAAAGTGCTAGAAATCTAGGCATGAGCCACTTGCAGAACAGTTTCCTTGAACATGCATATACTTTTCATGTGGATTTGCTAATTGTTACATTTGCCTCTTTCTCCCTTTGTATGGTTTTCTTTGAACCACTTGCAAGTTAGTAGCAGAAATCATGACATTACACATCTAAATATTTGAGCATTTATCTCCTTTCAATAAAGAGAAAAGAGATTCTCTCATATAATTCCAACACCATTATCTAACTGAGGAAATTTAACACAGATATACTATAATTTAATATAAAGTTCATAATTAGGTTTCACCAATTGGCCCAATAAGTCTTTTAAAGCTGCCTTTTCTCATTAAATAATTCAAGTAAGGATTGTGTATTGCATTTAGTCCTTATTTTCTGTTCCTCTCTTTTTCTTTTTATTTAATTATTGAAATTTTTTTTGAGACGGAGTCTTGCTCTGTCGCTCAGGCTGGAGTGCAAGACATTATCTCAGTTCTCTTCACAGCCTCCCAGGTTCAAGTGATTCTCCTGTCTCAGCCTCCCAGGTAGCTGGGATTACAGGTGTGTGGCTCTGTGCCTCGCTAATTTTTGCATTTTTAGTAGGGACGGTGTTTCACCATGTGGCCTAGGCTGGTCTTGCACTCCTGACCTCAAGTGATCTGCCCACCTCACCCTCCTAAAGTGCTGGGATTACAGGGGTGAACCGCCATGCCTGGTCCTTCGCTAATTAATTTTCTTGTTTGCTTGTTTGCTATGTTGCCCAGGCTGGTCTCAAACTCCTGGACTCAAGGGATCCTCCTGCCTTGATCTCCCGGAGTAATGGGACTACAGGCATGAGCCATGCACTTGTATCTCTCTCTCTCTTTTGACAATGTTAGAAATGTTAGTTTATTTTTGATGGGTGTGGTGGCTCACTCCTGTAATCCCAGCACTTTGGGAGGCCGAGCCAGGTGGATCATTTGAGGCCAGGGATTTGAGACCTTCTCAGCCTCCTCAGTACCTAGGATTACAGGCATGTGCCACCACACTGGCTAATTTTTAATGTTTTTGGTTGAGACAGGGTTTCACCATGTTGCCAGGCTGGTCTTGAACTCCAGACCTCAAATGATCTGCCTACCTTGGCCTCCCAAAATGTTGGGATTACAGGCATGAGCCACAGCACCTGGCCCATTGCATTTAGTTGATACATCTCTTTAGTCTTTTTTTTTTTTTTGAGACGGAGTTTCGCTCTTGTTACCCAGGCTGGAGTGCAATGGCGCGATCTCGGCTCACCGCAACCTCTGCCTCCTGGGTTCAGGCAATTCTCCTGCCTCAGCCTCCTGAGTACCTGGGATTGCAGGCACGCACCACCATGCCCAGCTAATTTTTTGTATTTTTAGTAGAGACAGGGTTTCACCATGTTGACCAGGATGGTCTCAATCTCTTGACCTCGTGATCCACCCGCCTCGGCCTCCCAAAGTGCTGGGATTATAGGCGTGAGCCACTGCGCCCAGCCCTCTGTAGTCTTCTTAAATCTAGGCAATTGCATATCTGCCTCCTTTCTCTGTCCCCCACCCCTCATTTCCTATGTGTATTTCACAACATTGACTTTTTTTTGAAGTTTCCAGGCCCGTCGTTTTGACTATGTCCCTTCTTTTGGATTTGTCTGTTTTCTAATGATTACATTCAGGGAAAACATGTTTGAATACTACACACATGACCATTAAGCCCTTTTCACGACAGACTATTAGAGGCACGTGGTCAGATATCAAGTTTGATTGTTTAGTTAAGCTGGGTTGGAATTTTGGCCTCACATTTTGCTAGTTGGGAGAATTGGTTATTGAGATGTTTTCTCAGCTGTCAAATTGGGGACTAATAATTAGCTTCATGAGGTTGTTAATTAATAGATGTAAGGCACTTAGAACAGCATCTGGCACATTATAAGTATCAATAAATAAACACTATTATCATTATTATTATCACCACAATTTATAGAGGCCTTAACAGGAACATCCAGCCCCTTCAACAATGTATTGCTCATAGGAAACAGTCCATGAATATTTGTTAGCAGAAGGACAGCTCTATGAGATAGACTGCTATCAATTACTGCCCCATTTTACAGATGAGGAAACTGAGGCTCAGAGAGGCAAAGCAGTGACCTAGGGTCACAGTGATTGCCGTTAAGTGGCAAGACCCGGGATGTGTACTCAGGCATATCGGATCTGTAATGTGAGGGATAAGGAACCCGAATGTATTCTGTAAATCCTCCAGGGCTGTGTGGATGTGAAGAACTGAATTGGAGCGCCACGCAGAGGTTCTCTGGCATACAGTATCCATCCATACTGTAGGCGCTCAATAAATGCCTGTTGCACGAATGAGGAAAGAAAATGAGTCAGCCGGGGCGAGATCATCCCCTAGCGCAGGTGCGCACCTGCGTGGGGAATCCTTTTTGCCCGACGCTACTCCTTCCGGGTCACCGTAGGCGCACGTGTTCCGGCAGGGGGCGGCTTCCGGTGACCCAACTCCGCCCCAAGCCCCGCCCCCTAATTCCCGCCCTTTGCCTCTTCGCGCTCGCGGACAGCTATGGTGTTTTGGCCCACGGGCGGAGCCGTAGTCACGGTCTCATGGGGCGTCGTCCGTAACCCGGGAGCCGGGTGTCTGGATCGCTGCCCACGGTTCACGATGTCTGACGAGGAAGCGAGGCAGAGCGGCGGCTCCTCGCAGGTCAGCGGCGTGACTATCAGCGACGTCCAGGAGCTGATGCGGCGCAAGGAGGAGATCGAGGCGCAGATCAAGGCTAACTATGACGTGCTGGAGAGCGTGAGTGTGGGCTCGGGGCTCCCGGGCGGGCGTGGGGGCGCCCCAGGTCTCCTGACTCGGCGCTCCATGCCTGGAAAACTGAGAAACCCGGGCGGGCTCAGCTGGGGCGCTCAGCTACGGATCTTCTCCCTGGGAGGCCCAAGGCACCGCAAGTGCGGCCTCTGTCGGCACAGGAAGGCAGGCAAAGAACTTTAGCACTGAACAGTTAGTCCTGTTGATATCCAGCAAGCGTTTCTGGAACGCTGCTGTGTGCTAGGCGCTGGTTTAAGTGCTGTGCATTGTTAGTTCATTTAATCATCACAACAACCCTTTGAGATGGATACTGTTACTTTCTCCATTTTAGGGCGGGGGAAACAGGTGTTATTTCCCTGGTGATTGAACAACTGTCATGTGCTTCGCTGATTGCCTTCTTTTATTTTTGTATTTTTTGTAGAGACAGAGTCTGGCTATGTTGCCCAGGTTGGTATCGAACTCTTGGCCTCAAGCGATCCTCTCGTCTCGGCCTCCCAAAGTGCTGGGACTTATAGGAATGCCACACCCGGCATTTGCTGATTACATCATAACTTCTGAAACCTCAGTGTGTATGTGAATTACCTGGGATCTTATTAAAATGCAGATTCTGTTTGAGTCAGGGAGCAGATTCTGCATTTGTAGCAAACTCTCAGCAATGCTGATGCTAGTGGTCTAAGGACAGACTTTGAGTGAGTGACAAGTAAGGCTCATTATCCTTATTGCATAAGGAGGACACTGAGGCCCAGAGAGGGGCAAACATTCATGAGGTCATGCAGTTCAGAAGTGGCAGAGGTGGGTCCAGCTTAAAAGCGGATGCAGGTTTTATTATGCCACCTAGTGTAATAATAGTGTATGCCATCAGTTTGCAGAGGAAGATTCAATTAGTTATGCCCAAGTAGGGTGGGATGGAATGTATTTTAGGTGATATAAAATGAAGTTTCTATTTCTATTTTTTTTTTTTTTGGATGGATTCTCGCTCTGTTGCCCAGGCTGGAGTGCAGTGGTGCAGTCTTGCCTCATAGCAGCCTCCGTCTCCTGGTTCAAGTGATTCTCCTGGCTCAGCCGAGTAGCAGGGACAACAGGCTTGTGCCACTATGCCTGACTAATTTTTGTATTTTTAGTAGAGACAGGTTTTCACCATGTTGGCTAGGCTGGTCTTGAACTCCTGACTTCAGGTGATCCGCCTGCCTCAGCCTCCCAAAGTGCTGGGATTACAGGTGCTAGCCATAAGATGAAGTTGCATATGGAGGGCCAGAGAACCATTTTGCTGGGTGCTGACTATATGCCCAAAGTGGGATTCACACTTCAGGTCTGTTACACTGAGAACCTGTGCTTTCAAGCAAATTACCGCAATTTCTCAAACTTTATTTTCTACCACATGCAGGATACCATATGCATACACCACTTGTACTGTTATTCCTTTGATATTTTTATTTAAATCTACTTTTAAATTTATATAAATGTATTATGATTATTATTATTAAGACAGGGTCTCACTCTGTTTCCCAGGCTGGAGTTCAGGGAGGATTGCTTGAGCCCAGGAGGTACTGCAGCCTCACCTCCTGGGCTCAAGCAATCCTCCCACCTCAGCCTCCCAAGTAGCTGAGACTATAGGTACGTGCCACCACACCCAGCTAATTTTTGTATATTTTGTAGCTACAGGGTCTCACTATGTTGCTCAGATTGGTCTCAAACTCCTGGGCTCAAGCAGTCCTCCTGCCTCTGCCTCCCAAGGTATTGGGGTTACAGGGATGCACCACAGTACCTTGTCCATAAATGTATTTTAAAAGGAAATTTCAAAACTCACTGCATATGGAAAAATGAGAATCTCTTCTCTTAAATATAAGGTTAGATACTTTACAAGTTGCTATGGCATGTTAGTTGCTTCTAGCTAGCTGCTGTGCTTGCTGAAGGCTTTGATCCTGAAACCCTGTTCTGTTTGTTTCTAAAAAGTGTGTTTGGGCCAGGTGTGATGGCTCACATCTGTAATCCCAGCACTTTGGGAGGCTGAGGTGGGTGAATTACCTGAGGTCAGGAGTTTGAGCCTGCCCAACATGGTGAAACCTTGTCTCTACTAAAAATACTTGGGAGGCTCAGGCAGGAGAATTGCTCAAACCTAGGAAGTGGAGGTTGCAGTGAGCTGAGATTGCACCATTGCACTCCAGCCTGGGCGATAGAGCAAGACTCCACTTCAAAAAGAGAAAAATAAAGTGGGTTTGAGTGCAGTGGCTCACTATTTGGGAGACCAAGGTGGGAGGATCACTTGAGGCCAGAAGTTCAGTACCAGCTTTGGCAACAGAGTGAAACTCTGCCTCTACAAAAAAAATTTTTTCTAATTAGTTGGGCATGGTGGTGCACGCCTGTAGTCCCAGCTGCTTCAGAGACTGAGGCAGGAGGAATGTTTGAGCCCTGCATGTTGAGGCTGCGGTGAGCTATAATTGCAACACTGAACTCCCTTTTGGGCGCCTGTAATCCCAGCTATTCGGGAGGCTTATAGAGGAGAATGGCTTGAACCTGGGAGGCAGAGGTTGCAGTGAGCCAAGATTACACCACTATACTCCAGCCTGGGTGACAGAGACTCCATCTCAAAAAAAAAAAGAATGAACAGCTAAAACTATAAATCTTGTATAATAAAGCCTAGGAGTAAATCTTCATGACCTTGGATTAGGAAAGGCTTCTTAGATATGGCACCAGAAGCACAAGCTACAAAAGAAAAAATGGTAAGTTGGACTTCAACATTTACAGCTGTGTTTCAAAAGGCATAGTAAAGAAAGTGAAAAGGTAAGCTACAGAATGGGGGAAAATACTTGCATATCATTTCTCTGATGAAAGGATAGTATTTAGACTATAGTAAGAGCTCTTACAACTTAATAATAAAAAGGCAACCCGACTAGAAGATAGGGAAAGGACCTGAATAAACGTTTCTCCAAAGAAAATACGGTCAAGTGGCCAGGCGTGGTGGCTCATGCCTGCAATCCCAGGACTTTGGGAGTCTGGGGCAAGAGTGTTACTTGAGGCCAGGGTTTGAGACCAGCCTGGGCAAGGTAGGGAGACCCTATCTTTACAAAAAATTAAAAATTAAAAAATTAGCCAGGTGTGGTGACATGTGCCTGTGGTCCCAGCTACTTAGGAGGCTGAGGCAGATCACTTGAACCCAGGAATTCAAGGTTGCAGTGAGTTATGAACATACCACTGTACACCAGCCTGGGCAACACAGGAAGATCCTGTCTCAAAACAAACCAAAACAAACACAAAAACCATTAACTTTTACATTTTACATGGGTCAGTTATATGGTATCTGAATTATGTCTTAAAACCGTTTTAAAAATGGAGGTTCTGGCTGGGTGTGGTAATCCCAGCACTTTGGGAGGCCAAGGTGGGTGGATCATGAGGTCAGGAGATCGAGACCATCCTGGCTAACCCGGGGAAACCCTGTCTCTACTAAAAATACAAAAAATTAGCCAGGCGTGATAGCACGTGGTTGTGGTCCCAGCTGCTTGGGAGGCTGAGGCAGGAGAATTGCTTGAACCTGGGAGGCGGAGGTTGCAGTGAGCTGAGATCACGCCACTGCACTCCAGCCTGGGTGACAGAACGAGACTCCGTCTCAAAAAAAAAAAAAAGAAAAAGAAGAAAGGAGGGTCCTAGAGATAGCCAGTAACTGGGGGTGTTGCAAAGACCAGCACCAAATGGACACTTTTTGCCTTGACAATTGAAGGATTGAGGAGAATTGGGAAAGAAATATGTCTTCTGATGCAGGGTTATTTAATGCCATATGTTTAAGCTGCCAGTGTTATGGATCCCACCCTTTGGGAAGCGGTATTCGATATGGCATTGATTCTCAACGGCTAGTCAACTCTTAACCTCTGTGGGAAGGAAGGAGCAGACAGAGGTTTTTAGCTCCTGGCTCATTTCTACAGTGTCATATCGATTCCTGCTTTAGGGGAGTATGGAGAACTATTTCCCTGCCACAGTGGACAGTAGGTTTGGGTGTAACCCAGAGGCTTCCAGAGACAAAGGGAGCAGAGTGAACAAAATGCCTCTTCGCAGTGTCTGCGTACACTGGCAGCTTGTCCCTGGACTGACTAATCCTTACAGCCACTGCTTATGACTTCTGTGCATAGTAGTTTTCTGGGGCTACCATAACACCACAGAGTTGGTGGCTTAAAACAACAGGAATTTACTCCATCCCAGCTCTGGAGGCCAGAAGCTGAAATCCAGGTGTCAGCAGGGTTGGCTCTGTCTGGAGGCTCTGAGGAACAAGCTCCCAGGTCCTTCTTCCGGCCTCTGGTGGCCACCGGCCGTCCTTGGCTTGGAGCTGTGTAACTTGAACCTCTGCCTGCATCTTCACATGGCCTTCTTGCTGTGTCTTTGTCCCACATCTACCTCTGCCTTTGTTTTGTAAGGACACTAGCCACTGGATGAGTTTATTTCGAGAGCCTTAACATAATTACATCGACAAAGACTGTTTTTCAAATAAAGTCATATTTACAGGTTCTGGGGGTTGGCACTTGGCTATCTTTTTTGGGGGGCCACTCTTCAACCCACTATGCTGTGTGTGTGTGTGGCAGAGTGCTGTGTGTGCGCGTGGCACTGTGCTGAGTACTCTGCAGGTCCGCTCATTAGCTCTTGCAGCAGATAGGAAGGGAGGCGAGTGCTTCTATTCCATTTTATAGTTAAAGAAGCTGAGGCTTAGAGAGGAGAAGGTCTCAGCTAAGGATGCCCAGCTTGTATGAGGCAGAATTGAGATTCAAATTAAAGTCTAACCAGCTGCAAATCTCCTGCCCTGAACCATGCGACTGGCTTCACTGCTTTATGTCCTCTCCTCTGACTCATATCTTTAAATTTTTTTTTAAAGGTTGTTTTGAATAGGGAATACATTCCCATAGGCAAAATTCAGAAACTACAGAGGGATATAAAATGAAATGTCTCTTCCCCCCCACCCCCTCCGTCACCCAGCCATCCAGTTCCTCTCCCTGGAGGCAGCTGGTGCTATCACCGTATCCTTCTTGGAAAGTCCGTTCAGATCTTTTTATTTTCCAGAGAATCAAAGCCCTGCCACTGCCAGGTGCTGTTTGGACTTTTCACTCCCCTCTAGCTTCCAGGGCTAGCAGCCAGGTGTTGGCCCCCTGTGGGAAGGAGGGTCTGGAGGAGTGGAGGAAGAGGCTGGCCTTGGGGGTGGTGCTCAAAGGAGTCTTTGGTTTTATCAGCACTGTTTTAACTCCTAAAAGGAATGGTTTCATGTATTACTTGCATTGTTAAAAAAATGAATTAAAAACAGTGCCCACTCCAGGGTAGTAGTGAGGGCATGGGTAGAGCCCATGGTTTGTGCTAAGTGATGAGTATGTGGCAGTTTTCATTACTGTCCCCTTTATTATGACTTCAGAAGAGAAGGGTCTGGGGAAAGGCATCCTGGGGACATTACACCTATGAGCTCCTTTTAACCACATTTCTTTCCTCCAGCAAAAAGGCATTGGGATGAACGAGCCACTGGTGGACTGTGAGGGCTACCCCCGGTCAGACGTGGACCTGTACCAGGTCCGCACCGCCAGGCACAACATCATCTGTGAGTCACCCTCTTAGAGGACTTTCCCCATCTGTGGTGGGAGGTGTTAAAGGCATACAAATAAAACCAAGGATCCGTATTGTCTGCTGCCTTCTCTTCTGCCTTGATGTGATTATCTTGTCCCCATCCAAGGACTGAGAACCAAGGCAATGGGCTAGACTCTAAGGTTCTGTATTTCTGGTTTCATTTCTCTCTCTCTCTCTTTTTTTTTTTTTGAGTCAGGCTCTTGCTCTGTCTTCCAGGCTGGAGTGCAATGGCGCTAACATGACTCACTGCAGTCTCAACTTCCCAGGCTCTAAGCAATCCTCCTGCCTCAGCCTCCCAAGTAGCTAGGACTTAGGAGTGTGCAACCATGCCCAGCTAATTTTTTTTTTAGTAGAGACAGGTCTCGCTAAGTGGCCCAGGTGAGTCTTGAACTCTTGGTCTCAAGTGGTCCTCCTGCCTTGGCCTTCCAAAGTGCTGGGATTATGGGTGTGATTTGTTTTTAATTAAAGAGCTAGCAGAGAGTACAGATTGGGTAGTATATATTTGTTTTCTGTTTCTGCCATAACAAATGATCACAGACTTAGTAGCTTAAAAGAACACAAATTTATTATCTTACAGTTCTAGAGGTAAGAGTTCCAAATGGGTCTCACTGGTCTAAAATCAAAGCGTTGGCAGGGCTGGCTCTTTCTGGATGCTCAATGGGAGAACCTGTTCCTGGCCTTTTCCGGTTTCCAGAGGCTGTCCATGGTCCTTGACTCATGGCCCTCGTCCGTCTTCAAAGCCAGCAATTGCATTTCCCCCACTCTGATTCTGTCATCACATCTCTTTCTCTCACTCTCCTGCCTCCTTCATTCATTTATTATTATTATTATTATTTTATTATTTTCTTTCTTTCTTTTTTTTTAAGACGGGGTTTCACCATGTTAGTCAGGCTGGTCTTGAACTCCCGACCTCAGGTGATCCACCCACCTTGGCCTCCAAAGTGCTTGGATTACAGGCATGAGCCACCACGCCCAGCCTATTATTATTATTATTTTTTGAGATAGAGTTTCGCTCTTGTTGCCCAAGCTGGAGTGCAATGGTGTGATCTCAGCTCACTGCAACCTCTGCCTCCCAGGTTCAAGCAATTCTCCTGCATTCAAGTGATTCTCCTGCTTCAGCCTCTGGAGTAGCTGTGATTACAGGCACACGCCACCATGCCTGGCTAGTTTTTGCATTTTTAGCAGAGATGAAGAAGTTTCTCCATGTTGGTCAGGCTGGTCTCAAACTTCTGACCTCAGATGATCTGCCTGCTTTGGCCTCCCAAAGTGCTGGGATTATGGGCATGAGCCACCACACCCAGCCTCTGTGATGACACCAGGCTCACCTGGATAATTCAGGATTATGTCTGCATCTTACGGTCCTTAATCACATCTGCAGAGCCCCTTTTGCTGTGTAAGGTGGCATATTCACAGGTTCCAGGGGCCAGGATGTGGATGTGTTGGGGAGCGTTATTCACTCAGCCATAGATAGGCAGCTGTCTCCACCAGAGTCCTGTTGCATTTATCCTCCACATTTTTCACTTATTAACTCCTTTTTAATCTATTTGAATCTTGATTTTATCTGCATCATGTTTTATTTATTTATTTATTTTTGGAGATGAAGTCTCACTCCATCACCCAGGTTGGAGTGCAGTGGCACCATCTTGGCTCAAGGCAAGCTCTGCCTCCCAGGTGACAGAGCAAGAGACTATCTCAAAAAAAAAAAATAATAATAATCTGTTTGAGCAGTTCCTTATTGGTCTTTTGAAAAATCTATTGTTGGCTGAGTGTGGTGGCTCATAGTTGTAATCCTAGCACTTTGGGATGCCAAGGCGGATCACCTGAGTTCAGGGGTTTGAGACCAGCCTGACCAACATGGCAAAACCCTGTCTCTACTAAAAATACAAAAATTAGCTGGATGTGGTGGCACATGCCTGTAATCCCAGCTACTTGGGAGTTTGAAGCAGGAGAATTGCTTGAACCCAGGAGATGGAGGTTGCAATGAACTGAGATCATGCCACTGCCCTCCAGCCTGGGTGACAGAGCAAACAAGACTCCGTCTCAAAAAAAAGAGAAAAAAAATCTATTCTCGCAAGTTTATTTTGTTGTAGGCTTTTCTTAAAGAACAGTTATAGATTTACATAAAAATTAGAAAATAATGCAGAGCAGTCCTTCAGCTTCTGTACTTAGTTTCTCTATTGTTAATAGCAAATAGATACATGTATCTGTATATATATATATATATTTGAGACAGAGTTCCACTCTTGTCATTCAGGCTGGAGTGCACTGGTGCGATCTCTGCTCACCGAAACCTCTGCCAGAGCGATTCTCTGGCCTCAGCCTCCTGAGTAACTGGGGTTACAGGTGCCTGCCACCACACCCAGTTAATTTTTTCTTTTTGAGATGGAGTCTTGCTATGCTGCCCAGGCTGGTGTGCAGTGGTGCGGTCTCAGCTCACCGAAATCTCCATCTCCCAGGTTCAAGCGATTCTTCTACCTCAGCCTCTTGAGTAACTGGGATTACAGGCACACGCCACTATGCCCGGCTAAGTTTTTGTATTTTTAATAGAGATGGGATTTCACCACGTTGGCCAGGCTGGTCTTGAACTCCTGCCCTCGTGATCTGCCCACCTCAGCCTCCCAGAGTGCTGGGATTACAGGCGTGAGCCACCGTATCTGGCCTTTTGTTTTTTTTTTTGAGATGGAGTCTAGCTCAGCCACCCAGGCTATAGTGCAGTGGCACGATATCGTCTCACTGAACTGCCATCTACCGGATTCAAGCGATTCTCCCATCTCAGCCTCCCTAGTGGCCGTGATTACAGGCATCTGCCATCATGCCCGGCTAACCTTGATATTTTAATAGAGACAGGGTTTCATCATCTTGGCCAGGCTGGTCTTGAACTCCTGACCTCAGGTGATCCACCTGCCTTGGCCTCCCAACATGCTGGGATTACAGGTGTGAGCCACTGCACCTCATCAACAGCTTTTATTAATATGGTATGTTTGTTATAATTGCAAATTTGTTTTTTGAAATATACTGCAGAAGCATTTTGTCCTGGGGGAAAAAAACCTTTTAACATTTTGATTAAAATTATAACAAGTTATAAATAGTCACTCATTCCATTCCCCAACAGCTGTGTATTAAGCACTTCCTGTGTGCCAGGCATTGCAGATACTGGGGATGGTTGTGGACCTCATCATGGGAGGACTTTTCTAGTGAAAGTGACCTGGGTTCTTTTCCCACATCTGCTTCTGTAGGTTAAGAACTTGAATCCTTTAATGCCTGAGGGCCTCGCCTTTGCTCTGATGTGACAGTGGCAGAGGAGGCAGTTGCAGTAGCCCAGCAAGCCCCCTGTCAGGCACAAGGTGTCAAAATACCAGCTGCTGTGCTGGCCTGGCCTGCAGATTGCCATGGTGCTTCACAACATTTTGAATTAGCAGTCAGTACTGAAAAATCAGAGAATTTCACTTCACAGATCCCAATTTTCAGCTTTTCTGTAAAAATCAAAGATTTTGTGGCATGGGCTTTGCCTCCCAAACCCCAGCAGTTGGCAAGAGCCCTGTGGCAGGGGTGCCGTTTGTCTGCCTCCCTGTGGCCTCTCCTGGCCTGAATGTCTCCAGTATTACTAGGCTTATGCAGCACTTTTTTTCTTCTAGAGGATTTCAGAGAAAAGTGAAATCTTTTTTTTTGTTGGTGAGACAGAGTCACTCTTGCCAGGCTGGAGTGCAGTGATGCCATCCTGGCTCACTGCAGCCTCCACCTCCTGGGTTCAAGCGATTGTCCTGCCTCAGCTTCCTGAGTAGCTGGGACTACAGGTGCATGCCACCATGCCCAGCTAATTTTTGTATTTTTAGTAGAGATGGGGTTTCACCATGTTGGCCAGGATGGTCTCAATCTCTTGACCTTATGATCCACCTGCCTCAGCCTCCCAAAGTGCTGGGATTACAGGCATGAGCCACTGCGCCTGGTCGAAAAGTGAAATCTTGATTATACCCAGCCCAAGTCATTCATTCACATGACTACAAAGCCACACCCACATATGCCTTTGAACTCACGGCTGTGGATTCAGCCAGACGTTACCTTCCTTATGCTTACCATCAGGGCTCACTGAGACGGCACCACCTTCAGGAAGCCCTCCCTCATCTCCTAGACTAGTGAAGTCAGACTCTCCTGCTGGCCAGGCCTCTCTGCAGTCATCAGATGTTATTGTAATTACTTATTCTTTAGCTGCTCTTTGCAGGACTGAATGCTCCATGAGGGAAAGTCCTCTTTCTTGGTCAGGGATTCATCCTCGCCTCTAGCCTTACATCTGGTATTGAATAAGAACTTGTTAACTCTTCAGTGAGTGGATGTAGGAGTCTTGTGTCCTCCGCCATCTTCCTTGGCCCCTGACGTGTCATTCTTTCCCAGGCCTGCAGAATGATCACAAGGCGGTGATGAAGCAGGTGGAAGAGGCTCTGCACCAGCTGCATGCTCGCGACAAGGAGAAGCAGGCCCGGGACATGGCTGAGGCCCACAAAGAGGCCATGAACCGCAAACTGGGCCAGAGTGAGAGCCAGGGCCCTCCTCAGGCCTTCGCCAAAGTGAACAGCATCAGCCCTGGCTCCCCAGCCAGCATTGCGGTAATCCAGGGCTTGGCCGCTCAAGTCCATGCCCAGGGGACACTGTGGGTCAGGTAGCCTTTGGGGGTTTGGAAACTATGTAAGACAGACCAGTTCCTGCCATGCTGTGGTGCTGAGTTCAGTTACTCATTTAACAAACTGTCCAGCTGGGTGCAGTGGCTCATGCTTGTAATCCCAGCACTTTGGTATGCAGAGGTGGGTGCATCACAAGGTCAGGACGTCAAAACCAGCCTGGCTAATATGGTGAAACCCCCTCTCTACTAAAAATACAAAAAAAAGTAGCCAGGCATGGTGGTGTGTGCCTGTAATCCCAGCTACTCAGGAGGCTGAGGCACGAGAATCGCTTAAACCTGGGAGGCAGAGGTTGCAGTGAGCACGTACTCTAGTCCAGCCTGGGTGACAGAATTTTAGAGAGGGATCAGCCCCGGCTGCCGACTGCATTGGTGGGAGAGTGACCTGTTCTCAGTGACAGATGATAAATGTCCCAAGAGAGGGAAGGAGGATTTTTTCTTGGGGTTCATTTTAGCTGGGCATTGAGTGATAAAAATGAAAATGAAATCCTGCCAAATGAGTTATGCATCTTACCTGGTATGTTTGAAAAAAAATTAGGCTGGGCACAGTGGCTCATGCCTGGAATCCCAGCACTTGAGAAGGCTGAGGCAGGTGGATTGCTTGAGTTTATGAGTTTGAGACTGGCCTGAGCAACATAGTAAGACCTAGCTCTAAAAAAAATTTAGCTGGGAGTGGTGGCATACACCTGTGGTCTCAGCTACTTGGAAAGCTGAGGTGGGAGAATCACTTGGGCTTTAGAAGTTGAGGTTGTAGTGAGCTGTGACTGCACCACTGCACTCCAGCCTGGGTGACTGAGACCTTGTCTTAAAAAAACTTTTTTTAGGCCAAGGTGGGTGGATCACGAGGTCAAGAGATTGAGACCATCCTGGTCAACATGGTGAAACTGTGTCTCTACTAAAAATACAAAAAAATTATCTGGGCATGGTGGTGCGTGCCTGTAATTCCAACACTTTGGGAGGCCGAAGTGGGTGGATCACTTGAGGTCAGGAATTTGAGACCAACCTGGCCAACATGGCAAAATCCCGCTCTACTAAAAGTATGGAAATTAGCCGGGCATGGTGGTGGGTACCTGTAATCCCAGCTACTCAGGAGGCTGAGGCAGGAGACTCGCTGAATCCGGAAGGTGGAGGTTGCTGTGAGCTGAGATGCCACTGTACTCTGGCCTAGGCAAGAGTGAGACTGTCTCAAAAAAAATTTAACAGCTTTATTGAGATATAATTAGCATACCATAAAATTTGCCCATTTAAAGTATGTATATAGCCTAGTGTCTTCTAGTATATTCACAGAGCTGTGCATCTTCACTGCAATCAATTTTATTTCTATTTTAAAAATTTTCAGCCAGGCACAGTGGCTTATGCCTGTAATCCCAGCATTTTGGGAGGCCTAGGTAGGAGGATCACCTGATGTCAGGAGTTAGAGACCAGCCTGGTCAACAAGGCGAAACCCTGTCTATACTAAAAAAATAAACATTAGTTGGGCATAGTGGCGCGTGCCTGTAATCCCAGCTACTCAGGAGGCTGAGGCAAGAGAATCACTTGAACCCAGGAGGTAGAGGTTGCAGTGAGCCAAGATCTCTCAAAAAAAAAAAAAAGTGAGAGAGATGGGATTTTTCTATGTTGCATACATTGGTCTCGACCTCCTGGGCTCAAGTGATTCTCCCACCTTGGCCTCCCAAAGTGCTGAGATTATAGGCATGAGCCACCATGGCCAGTCATAATCAATTTCAGAATATTGTCGTTGTCCTCTGTAGTGACTTGCCATCACCTCCCAATCTCCCAACTCCCCCACACCCAGTTATCTACTTTCTGTCTCTACGGATTTGTGTATTCTGGGCATTTCTTGTAATGGGAATCAAATAATATGTGACCTTTTATGACTGGCTTCTTTCACTTAGCATATTTTTGAGTCATCCATATTGTAGCATGGAGCAGTGCTTTATTCCTTTACAAACAGGGTCTCACTCTGTCACCCAGACTTGAGTGCCATGGTGCCATGATAGTTACTGCAGCCTCAAACTCCCAGAGTCAAGTGATCCTCCTGCCCCAGCCTCCCAAGCATCTAGGACTGTAGGCACATGCCACCACAGCTGGTCGATTTTTTATTTCTTTGTTTTGTAGAGATGGGGTCTCACTATGTTGTGCAGGCTGGTCTTGAACTCCTGGCCTCGAGCAAGCCTCCTGTCTCAGCCTCCCAAAGTGCTGGAATTACAGGCATGAGCCACCATGCCTGGCCTTTCATTTTTTTTTATGGCCTAATATTCCACTGCCTGGGTATATCATATTTTATTTATCCATTTGTCACTTAATGGACATTTGGATTATTTCTACTTTTTAGCTATTATGAAGAGTGATCATTCTTGTACAGTTTTTTTGTGGAGCTGTAGTTAAATTTAATTCCACAGCCACTTCTGGGATAGGTTCTAATCTTTACCCATTTCATCCTCAAGGAAAAGCCTCGCAGATGTGAAGTAACTTGTGTCAGGACACATAACTGACTTGTGTCAGTTCCTGACCGGTAGAATGGGGTCCTAAATCCGGGTCCTGCCAGTCTTCTTTAGTGATCACAAGCCTGTAATTTACATAGAAGCTCCGTTTCTTTCACCACCCCATCTACAGCATCTAGCACGGTGCTGGTTGGCCCACAACAAATACTTGTTAAAGAGGTGATTGAGTGATGGTCAGTGTTCTTAGGACCTAGAGCAAGAGCGTCCCTCTAGTCCTGGGTCCGCCTTGTGCCTGTGGCTGCTTGTGTGGGGGCTTCTAGGGCAAATGTCCTGTCTACATTTTTTTTTTTGAGACAAAGTCTCACTCTGGTGCCCAGGCTGAAGTGCAGTGGCATGATCTAGGCTCACTGCAACCTCCTCCTCCTGGGTTCAAGCGATTCTCCTGCCTCAGCCTCCCAAGTAGCTGGGACTACAGGCACGAGCCACCATGCTTGGCTAATTTTTGTATTTTTAGTAGAGACGGGGTTTCACTATGTTGGCCAGGCTGGTCTTGAACTCCTGACCTTGTGATTAGCCTGCCTCAGCCTCCCAAAGTGTTGGGATTACAGGTGTGAGCCACTGTGCCCGCACTATATCTTGTCTAAATTTTGACCACTGAATAAAATGGCCCAGCCTGGCTTGTCTTCTTTTACCCTTGAATCTGGGTTAGGACCCCAGAGAGCAGCATTTGGCCTTTCCCGTGCTCCTCAAGGCCTTCACAGTGTCTGGTAACCGCCAGCTCTCAGACATTGAGCAGACCTGGTCATCTTTACTAGAGCTGCCCTCAAAGGAATCCCAGGAGGAGGTGGCCCCATTACCCACTGCCTCTTCCTGCGTGAGGTTTCAACATCCCTTACCTCTGTTTTGGGCCCACCCTGTAGGAAACAAGTTCGTGACCTTGGCATTAAATTAGGTATTGAAGGTTAGAGAACACCAGGAGCACATTGAACCTCTAATCTGATATTCCATTTTCCTTCCCTCTCCAGGGTCTGCAAGTGGATGATGAGATTGTGGAGTTTGGCTCTGTGAACACCCAGAACTTCCAGTCTCTGCATAACATTGGCAGTGTGGTGCAGCACAGTGAGGGGGTGAGTGGGGCTGCCTGGTGTCTCAGGCTGTTTGGCTTCTCTAACAGCGTGCTATAGATTGGTGGCTTACAAACAACAGAAGTTCATTTCTTACAGCTCTGAAGGTAGGGAAGTCCAACATCAAGGCACCAGTAGATTTGGTGTCTGGGTGGGCTTGCTTCCTAGCAAGTGGTGCCCTCTTGCTATATCCTCTCATGGTGGAAAGCAGGAAATCTGGAACCTCTTGTATAACGGCACTAATCCCAGTGGTGGCTCCACCCCTCATGACCTAATCACCTTGCAGAGACCCCACCCCCTAATACCATCACATTGGCTGTTAGGATTTCAACATATGAATTTGAGGGGGTCACAGACATCCAGATCATAGCACTCAGCCTCCAGACTATAGCCCTGGAGTTGCTGGGGCAGGAAGTGTTGCTGAGGCCTTGGACTTGCCTTAATGGTGTTGCTCGGCACAGCCTAACTCAAGGCCTTGGCACAGCCTAACTCAAGGCCTTGGCACCTGCTGTTCCTTCTGCCTAGAATGCTCTTCCTCTTCATCCTCCCTCTGCCTTACACCAGTAACATGCTCGCAGGGGGCCTTTCCTGGCTACCTTAACCCAAACTCCCCTCTCCTCTATCCTGTCCCTGTTTTCATTTAGCAAAGTTTCTTAGAGATCTTTTCTTTCTCTTTTTTCTTGCTTTTGAGATGGAGTCTCGCTCTGTCACCCAGGCTGAAGTGCAGTGGCGCTATCTTGGCTCACTGCAACCTCCACCTCCCGGTTCAAGCAACTCTCCTGCCTCAGCTTCCTGAGTAGCTGGGATTACAGGTGTGCACCATCATGCCTGGCTAATTTTTTTTTTTGAGACAAAGTCTTACTCTGTCACCAGGTGCCAGGCTGGTATGCAGTGGTGCGATTTCAGCTCACTGCAACCTCCGCCTCCCGGGTTCAAGCAATTCTCCTGCCTCAGCCTCCTGAGTAGCTGGAACTACAGGCATGTGCCACCACGCCCCGCTAATTTTTCGTATTTTCTAGTAGAGACGGGGTTTTACCATGTTGGCCTGGATGTTCTCGATCTCTTGACCTTGTGATCTGCCTGCCTCGGCTTCCCAAAGTGCTGGGATTACAGGTGTGAGCCACTGCTCCCGGCCTTTGTATTTTTAGTAGAGATGGGGTTTCACCATGTTGGCCAGGTTGGTCTCGAACTCCTGACCTAATAATCTGCCCGCCTTGGCCTCCCAAAATGCTGGAATTATAGGTGTGAGCCACCATGCCTGGCCCTTTTCTTTTTAAAGACAGTCATGCTCTTTCACCCAGGCTGGAGTGTGGTGGCACCATCATAGCTACCACACTGGCTAATTTTTTTATATTTTGTAGAGATGAGGTCTTGCTATGTTGTCCAGGCTGGAATTTTTTTTGGTGTTGTTTTTTAGCAAAGATCCACACTTTTCAGGAGTGATGTTTTGGGAAAGCCCAGGGAAACTATTAACTAAGGTTTTTTGTTCCCAAATGAAGTCTCCAGTTTAACCAACAGTTGTTTTTTTTTTTTTTTTTTTGAGACAGAGTCTTGCTCTGTCAGTAGACTGGAGTGCAGTGATGGGATCTCTGCTCACTGCAACCTCTGCCTCCCGGGTTCAAGTGATTCTTCTGCCTCAGCCTCCCAAGTAGCTGAGACTACAGGTGCATGCAACCATGCCCAGCTAATTTTTGTATTTTTAGTAGAGATGGGGTTTCACCATGTTGGCCAGGCTGGTCTTGAACTCCTGACCTCGTGATCTACCCGCCTCGGCCTCCCAAAGTGCTGGGATTACAGGCGCGAGCCACTTTACCTGGCCCAGTTCTGGGTTTTTTGACTCCTGCTCAGCTGCTCGGCTCATCCTCTTGTAACCCATCAGTGTAGGCTGGGCTGGGTCAAGTCAGGAGACAGCTGGCAAGGGCCTGTGCCCTGGCTAGTGGTCAGGCCATTGTTTCTGCACCGATACTGTCATCAAATCTGTAACTCGTATAGACATTTAAAATGGTGATTTTGCTGGGCACCGTGGCATGTGCATGTAGTCTCAGCCACTTGGGAGGCTGAGGCTGGAAGATTGCTTGAGTCCAGGAGTTCTGGGCTGTAGCACGCTATGCTGATTGGGTGTCTGCACTGTTCAGCATTAATATGGTGACCTCCTGGGAGCGGGGGGACCACCAGGTTGTCTAAGGAGGAGTGAACTGGCCCAGGTCTGAAATGGAGCAGATCAAAACTCCAGTGATGATCAGTAGTGGGATTGATTGCACCAGTGAATAGCCACTGCACTCTAGCCTGGGCAACATAGCAAGACCCTGTCTCTTAAAAAAATAAAAATAATAAAAATAAAATGGTGATTTTGTAAAATTTATCTGTTCTTTTGCTTATGACTCTTGCATTTTGTGTCTGCTTAAAGAAATTCTTTTATTGGTTTATTTTTATTTTTCCTTTAGTCCATCTGAAATTTATTATTATTATTATTTGAGACAGTCTCACTCTGTCACCCAGGCTGGAGTGCGTTGGTGCAGTTTTAGTTCACTGCAACCTCCACCTCCTGGTTCAAGTGATTTTCCTGTCTCAGTCTCCTGAGTAGCTGGGACTACAGGTGCCCGCCACCATGCCTGCCTAATGTTTGTATTTTCAGTAGAGACGGGGTTTTGCCATGTTGGCCAGGCTGGTCTCAAACTCCTTGCCTCTGTTGATTCAACCACCTTGGCCTTCCAAAGTGCTGGGACTACAGGTGTGAGCCACTGTGCCCAGCCTGTTTTTATTATTTTTACAACAGTTTGATTGAGATTAATTCACATACTACACAGTTCACCCCTTGAAAGTAGTTTTTAGTGTAGTCACAGAATTGTGTGACCATCACAATTTCACAGCATTTTCATCACCTCTCCTGAGGCAGCCACTTTCCAGCCATGTGTCTTCCAGAAAGTCTGCTCAGTATCAGCATACAGAGTTGCTGGTTGATTTTTTTTAAGGTATAATTTACCTACACCAAGATCCATCTTTTTCAGTGTATAGTGTCATGAGTTTGTTTTTTTTTTAAATTAATTAATTTTATTTTTTTAAATGGAATTTCACTCTTGTCACCTAGGCTGGAGTGCAACAGCGCCATCTCAGCTCACTGCATTCTCTGCCTCCCAGGTTCAAGCGAATCTCCAGTCTCAGCCTCCCAAGTAGTTGGGATTATATGCGCCTACCACCAAGCCTGGCTAATTTTTTTTTTTTTTTTTGAGATGGAGTCTCACTCTGTAGCCCAGACTGGAGTGCAGTGGCATGATCTCGGCTCACTGCAGCCTTTGCCTCTCAGGTCCCAGTTCAAGTAATTCTCATACCTCAGCCTCCCAAGTAGCTGGGATGATAGGCACGAACCA
This sequence comes from Leontopithecus rosalia, assembly GCA_028533165.1. NCBI lineage: Eukaryota > Metazoa > Chordata > Mammalia > Primates > Cebidae > Leontopithecus > Leontopithecus rosalia. The sequence goes on along the minus strand of CM052656.1, from coordinate 9,792,719 downwards.
CCATACCCAGCTACTTTTTGTATTTTTTAGTAGAGACGGGGTTTCTCTACTAAAAAATACAAAAATTAGTTAGCCAGTCTGTTCTTGAACTCTTAGCCTCATGATCTGCTCGCCTCAGCCTCCCAAAGTGCTGGGATTACAGGCGTGAGCCACTGCACCCGGCCAGGCCTGGCTAATTTTTTTTGTATTTTTAGTAGAGATGGGGTTTTACCACGCTGGCCAGGCTGGTCTCAAACTCTTAACCTTAGGTGATCCACCTACCTCGGCCTCCCAAAGTGCTGGCATTACAAGAGTGAGCTACCGGCCCAGCCATTCCTGTTGAGTTTTCACAAATTTATGTAGTATGTCATCATCACCATGATGAAGGTCAAGAACATTCTATTACCCCATAAAATTGCCTCAGGCCTCTTCGTAGTTAATCCCTCTCCCCCAACTTCCAGAATGTCATAGAGAGAGAAACCACACAGTATGTTGCCTTTTGAGTCTCATGTCCTTCACTTAGAGTGGATTCTCAGACTCTTCTTCTGTTGGGTGGATCTGTAATTCATTCCTCTTTTTTCCTTTTTGACATGGAGTCTTCCTCTGTCGTCCAGACTGGAGTGCAGTGGTGCAATCTCAGCTCACTGCAACCTCTGACCCCAGGTTCAAGTGATTCTCCGGCCTCAGCCTCCTGAGTAGCTGGGATTGCAGGTGCCAGGCTAATTTTGTATTTTTAGTAGAGACAAGGTTCACCATGTTGGCTAGTCTGGTCTTGACCCCCTAACCTCAGGTGATCTACCCGCCTCAGCCTCTCAAAGTGTTCAGATTAGAGGTGTGAGCCACCGTGCCTGGCCTAATTCGTTGCTTTTGATTCCTAAATAGTACTCCAAGGTGTGGATGGACCACAGATTATTTATCCACTGACCAGTGAGGGACGTTCAGGTTGTTTCCAGTTTTTTGTCATTCTGAGAAAAGCTGCTGATTTTTAATGTCTTTTCCAGTTAAATGTATTCTACCTTCCTTGTAGGCCTATAAGTCCTTTATAAAGGTTGTCATTCAGTTTTAAGCAAAATGAACCTTGTCTTCATGTGAAATTTCATGGGGAATTCCAAGATGTCACTGGATAAAAGCTGAGCTGCCACAGTGGGCTGGAGGGTGGAGAAGGCTGAGCTGCCTCGGTGGGCTGGAGGGTGGAGGAGGTTGCATGTTGTGAGAAGGGCCTGCCTAGCTTCAGCCTCATCCCCTTAGGGGACCTGAGCTCAGCTGGGGAATCAAGGATCCAGTTTCCAAAAAAACCTCATGGCATTCGATGGGAGACATGTAGGTAGTTTGCAATTTTGTGGAGATTAACACTCTTGTAGATACTTCTCTATTTCTTTTTTTTTTTTTTTTTTTGAGATGGAGTCTTGCTCTGTCGCCCAGGCTGGAGTGCAATGTTGCTATCCGTGGCTCACTGCGACCTCTCTCTCCCGGGTTCAAGTGATTCTGCTGCCTCAGCCTCCTGAGTAGCTGGGACTACAGGTGCCAGCAGCCATGCCCAGCTAATTTTTGTATTTTTAGTAGAGACCGGGTTTCACCATATTGGCCAGGCTGGTCTCGATCTCTTGACCTCGTGATCTGCCTGCCTCAGCCTCCCAGAGTGCTGGGATTACAGGTGTGAGCCACCGTGCCCTGCCAGTACATCTCTATTTCTTTAGCAAACTTTCTTTTTTTGAGATTGGGTCTCGCTCGTTAGCCAGGCTGTAGTGCAATGGCTTGATCTTGGCTTACTGCTGCATCTATCTCCTGGGTTCCAGTGATTCTCTTGCCTCAGTCTTCAGAGTAGCTGGGGTTACAGTAACCTGCCATCATGCCTGGCTAATTTTTGTACTTTTGTATAGATGGGGTTTCACCATGTTATTGGCCAGGCTGGTCTTGAACTCCTGACCTTAGGTGATCCACCTACCTCAGCCTCCCAAAGTGCTGGGATTACATGCGTGAGCTACTGCTCAAACTTTCCACAGGTGGGATTTCTAGAACAAATACCTATATTTTCAAGAGGAAAAAATATTTTAAAAATGTAAGTGACTGCTGATGGTAAGGAGATTTCTTTTTGGGTGATGAAAATAATCTGGAATTAGATAGTGTGGTTTATACTAAATATATTGAATATACCAAACTCTGAATATACTAAAACCCACTTAGTTGTATACTTTAAAATGGTGAATTTCATTGTATGTGAATTATGTCACAATGATACAATAGGGGCTGGTTGCAGTGGTTCATACCTGTAGTCCCAAGGCAGGAGGATCACTTGAGGCCAGGAGGTTGAGATTGAGACCAGCCTGGGCAATATTGTGAGACTGTCTCTCCAAAATGTTTTTTTTTTTGACAAAAGTCTCGCTCTTGTCTCTCAGGCTGGAGTGCAATGGCGTGATCTTGGCTCACTGCAACCTCCGCCTCCCTGGTTCAAGCCATTCTCCTGCCTCAGCCTCCTGAGTAGCTGGGATTACAGGCACCTGCCTCTATGCCCAACTAATTTTTGTATTTTTAGTAGAGATGGGTTTTCACCATGTTGGCCAGGCTGGTCTCTATCTCCTGACTTCAAGTGATCTGCTTGCCTCGGCCTCCCAAAGTGCTGGGATTACAGGCATGGTGGCACGTGCCTGTAGCCCCAGCTGCTCTGGAGGCTGAGACGGGAGGATCACTTGAACCCGGGAGTTCAAGGGTGCAGTGAGCAAGGTCATGCCACTGCACTCCAGCCTAGATGAGAGAATAATACCTTGTCTCAAATAAATAAAATGCATATTTATCCTTAAAAAAAATCACATAGTGCAATTTTATTTACAAATAAAAGTCCTAGTGTTACAGCTCTTTAAGAATTTATCTAGCAGGTCTTCTGGTTGTCACTGGAAATGCCCCTTCCCCCCAAACAATTTTTTAAAAAGTCCTGTGTCTCTCCCTTCCTAGTGCCTTTGGCTGCACATGCTGCATCCTGTGCTAGGTACTGGGGCTATAACAGGGAAGGAAGCAAACAGGGGCCTTGCCTTGGGAGCACTTTGGTGGGGGAGACAGGCATTTGTCAAATATCACAGCTGCATAATGATATATACTGCTAAGTGTTATGAAGGAAGAGTGTTAAAAAGCTCAGAGAGTAAATCATGGGGCCCTGATTTAGTTTGGGATTGAAGGCATGTTCCTCAGGACGTGACCTTCAGATGTGTATAGAAGTTTCTCTGGTCGGTGGTGGGGAGGGGAAGCTGGCAGGGTGAAAAGCCTTCAAAGCAGGTTCATAGACCCTGGGGTGGGAGGATCAAAGAACTCAAAGGAGGTTGGAGCCCAGAGCAGAGTGGAGAGATGGGGAGGAGGCAAGGCTGTGAGGTGTAAGGTCAGGCTTGTCCTTAGTAAAGATTGTGGTGTTTTTTTCCTGAGATGCTGAAGGGAGCCACCACACAGTTCCAGATCAGCGTGTGACATGTGTAAGAAGCTTTCTCTGGATGTTAGGTAGCGAACAGACTGGAGGGTGACAGAGCTTTAGCAGCCAGTCAAGAGAGGATGGTGGCTGTGACAAATGGGGTAGAGGAAGAGGCCTATAAGAGAGACATTTAGGATGTAAAATCCACAGGCCTTAACCTGATGGAGTGTGTCAAGGAGGCCTCCAGGCTTCCAGCCTGCCCAGGGGTGTCAGAACTGGAAGCACACGACTGTGTCTGTCACACAGTTTTTGGGCGTGGGTACATGTGTCTACAGCCACTGCTTTTTTTTTTTAAGGACAGGGTCTCTTGCTCTGCTGCCCAGGCTGGAGTGCAGTGGTGCAATCTTAGCTCATTGCAGCCTCAGACTCCAGGGCTTGAGCAATCCTCCTGCCTTGGCCTCCCAAGTAGCTGGGACGACAGGTATGCAGTAGCACACCCGACTAATTTTTTTTCATGTTTTGAAGAGACGGTCTTGCTATGTTGCCCAGGACGGCCTAGAACTCCTGGGCTCCTGCCTGAGCCTCTCAAAGCATTGGGATTATTAAGTGTGAGCCACCACGCCTGGCTGTGATTGCATCTCGACAAAGATGATGCAGCAAAGGCCTACTGTACATGTTGCTCTGGCTTTCTGCCCACTTCACAGGGAATTCCGTGTCAGCACATGTTTATCTTCATTCTTTTGAATGATCCCACCATGTCCATTGGTCGGTTCACCTCTTTTACTTAGCCAGCCTCCCATATTGGACATTTAGGTTGTTTCCAGTGTTTGGCCATTACAAACAATGGTGTAGTGAGTGTCCTGGCCTGTGGGAGAATGTCTGCTGTATTGCTAGATGTGTCATTACTGAGTTGAAGGCAGTGCACATTTACCCTTCATGGATCTTGTCAAGGAGCCCTCCCGGAAGCTTGTGCCAGTGCACATTCTCTCAAGTAGTACTCGTGAGTGCGTCTCTTTCTAGCTCTCCCTACTATGCTTTGCAATAACATAGTTATTCTTTGACAATCTGGTAGGAAATGACTTTTTTTTTTGGGATGGAGTCTAGCTCTGTCGCCCAGGCTGGAGTGCAGTGGCATGATCTCAGCTGACTACAACCTCCATCTCCCAGGTTCAAGCGAATCTCCAGCCTTAGCCTCCAGAGTATCTAGGACTATAGGTATGTGCCATCACCTCCAGCTAATTTTTGTATTTTTAATAGAGATGGGGTTTTATCATGTTGTCTAGACTGGTCTTGAACTCCTGACCTCAGGTGATCTGCCCGCCTCAGCCTCCCAAAGTGCTGGGATTACAGGTGTGAGCCACTACACCAGGCTGGAAATGGCATTTTGCTGGGGTTTTTTCTTTATGCTATATTTTCTTAGATTTAGAGATTCCATTGATAGACCTGATACATATATTTTTTGTGGTAAATACACACACACACACACACACACACACACACACACACACACACACACACACATAAATAAAATACAAAAATTGTCCGTGCGTGGTGGCTCCCACCTGTGATCCAAGCACCTTGGAAGCCAAGGCGGGCAGATCACATGAGGTCAGGAGTTCAAGACCAGCCTGACCAACATGGTGAAAACCCGTCTTTAAAAAAATAAAACAATAAAACAAACAAACAAACAAAAATACAAAAATCATTATTTTAGGCTGGGCTCCCTGGCTCACACCTGTAATCCCAGGAGTTTGAGACCAGCCTGGCCAACATAGTGAAACCCTATCTCTACTAAAAATACAAAAATTAGCCAGGCACGGTGGCACAAGCCTATAATCCCAGTTACTTACAAGACTGAGGCAGGAGAATTGCTTGAACAAACCCGGGAGGCAGAGGTTGCAGTGAGCTGAGATCGTGCCACTGTACTCCGGCCTGGGCGACAAGAGCTAAACTTCGTCTTAAAAAAAAAAAATTACCATTTTAACCCCTAAACAAATCTACACTTCAGTAGCATTAAGTACATTGACATTGTTTTACAAAGATCACCCTGCCCATCTCCAGAACTTCTTCACCCTCCTCAGCTGAAACCCAGTCCCTATTAAACACTATCTCTCCATTCCACTTTCCCAGCCCAGACACCCACCATTTGACTTTCTCTTTCTGTGAATTTGACTACTCCAGGGACCCCCATCTAGGTGAAATCTTACATACTACAGAGATTTTTTTTTTTTAAGATGGTATCTCGCTCTGTTGCCCAGGCTGGAGTGCAGTGGCACGATCTCAGCTCACTGCAACCTCTGCTTCCCAAGTTTGAGCCATTCTCCTGCCTCAGCCTCCCTTAGTAGCTGGGACTACAGGCACATACCACCAGGCCCAGCTAATTTTTGTATTTTAAGTAGAGATGGGGTTTTGCCATGTTGGCCAGGCTGGTCTTGAACTCCTTACCTCAGGTTATCTGCCTGCCTCAGCATCCCAAAGTGCTGGGATTATAGGATATTGTATTGTTTTTATCCGGTTTCAGTTAACATAATGTCCTCAAGATTCATTCATGTTACAGCATGTGTCAGAATTTCCTTCCTTTTAAAGGCTGTATAATATTCCACTGTATGTGTACTCCACATTATTTTTGTCCATTTGTTAGTCCATGGATACGGGATCACTTCCACCTTTTTGTTGTGAACAATGCTGTGAACATGGTCGTACCAATATCTGTTCAAATCCTGCTTTCGTTTCTTTGCATATGCGCCCAGAAATTTAATTGCTGCATCATACGGTCATTCTATGTATGAGGTTTCTAAAAACTTTTTTAACTTTAATATATGAACATTTTTTTTTTGAGAGGGAGCCTCGCTTTGTCACCCAGGATGGAGTGCAGTGGCACAATATCAGCTCACTGCAACCTTCACCTCCTGAGTTCAAGCAGTTCTTTTGCCTCAGCCTCCCGAGTAGCTGGGACTACAGACACATGCTACCACCAGCTAGTTTTTGTATTTTTAGTAGAGACGGGGTTTCGCCATGTTGGCTAGGATGGTCTCGATCTCTTGACCTCATGATCCGCCTGCCTCGGCCTCCCAAAGTGCTGGGATTACAGTCGTGCACCACTGCAACCAGACTTGTTTTTTTTTTTTTTTTGTAATCGGGGTGTGGTGGAATCCCACTGTGGTTTTGATTCTCATTTCTCTAATGATTAGTGACATGGAGCGTCTTTTCCTGTGCTTTTTGATCATTTGTATATCTTCTTTGAAGAAATGTCTATTCAGGTCGGGTGGTGTGGCCCTCTCCTGTAATCCCAGTGCTTTCGGAGGCCAAGGCAGGTGGATCACTCGAGCTTAGGAGTTCAAGACCAGCCTAGGGATTATGATGAAACCCTGTCTCTAGAAAAAAAACACAAAAATTACTCGTTGTGGAGGCTTGTGCCTATAGTCCCAGCTACCCAGGAGGCTGAGGCAGGAGAATTGCTTTAGTCGGGGAGACAGAGGTTGCAGTGAGCCAAGATCATGTCACTGCACTCCAGCCTTGGAGACAGGAGTGAAACCTTGTCTCAAAAAAAAATGTCTGTTCAAGTCCTTTGCTCATTTTCTAATCAGATTTTCTGTTGATGTTGAGGTATAGGAGTTATTTATATGTTCTATGTATTAAGTCCTTATTACAAACGTGATTTGCATGTATTTTCTTTCCTTTTTTTCTTGTTTTCAGTCAGAGTCTCGCTCTGTCACCCAGGCTGGAGTGTAGTGGCACATTAATGGCTTACTGCAGCCTTGGGTTCCTGGGCTCAAGTAATCTTCCCATCTCAGCCTCCCAAGTAGCTGGGACTGTAGGCGTGCAACATCAAACCTGACTAATCAAAAACAAATTATTTTTTTTAAAGATGAGAGCTCCCTGTGTTGCCCCCTGGTCTTGAACTTTTGGGCAGAAGTAGTCCTCCTGCCTGGGCCTCTGAAAGTGCTGGGATTACATGTGAGCCACCGCACCCAGCATATATGTATTTTCTCCTGTCATGTGGTTGCTTTTCCACTTTGTTAATAGTGTCATTTGATACATAAAAGTTTTAGTTTTGTTTGTGTTTATTTTGTTTTTGAGATGGAGTTTCACTCTCATTGCCCAGGCTGGAGTGCAGTGGTGCAATCTCAGCTCACTGCAACCTCTGCCTCCCAGGTTCAAACGATTCTCCTGTCTCAGCCTCCCAAGTAGCTGGGATCACAGGCATCTGCCTCTATACCCGGCTTATTATTTGTCTTTTTAGTAGAGATGGGGTTTCACCATGTTGGTCAGACTGGTATGAAACTCTTGACCTCAGATAATCCACCTGCCTCAGCCTCCCAAAGTGCTGGGATTACAGGTGTGAGCCACCGCGCCTGGCCAAAAGTTTTGGATTTTTGATGACATCTTGTTTTATTTATCTTTATATTTTTGAGACAGGGTCTCACTCTGTTACCCAGGCTGGAGTGCAGTGGTGTGATCATAGCTCACTGCAGCCTCGACCTCCCAGAGATCCTCCCGCCTCAGCCCCACTGAATAGCTGGGACTACAGGTGCACACCACCATGCCTGGCTAATTTTTGTACTTTATGTAGAGTCAGGGTTTCACCATGCCCAGGCTGGTCTTGAACTCCTGGGCTCAAGTGATCCTCCTGCCTCCCAAAGTGCTGGGATTACTGGTGTGAGCCACCGCACCCAGACATGGTATTTTAATTTGTAATTTTCTTTGGTATGTACTCCCCCACTTTAATTTTAATTTTTTAAATTAAAGTAATAGATACAGGCTGGGTGCAGTGGCTCATACCTGTAATCTCTGCACTCTGGGAGGCCAAGCTGGGTGGATCACCTGAGGTCAGAAGTTCAAGACCAGCCTGGCCAAAATGGCGAAACCCCATCTCTACTAAAAATACCAAAATTATCTGGGCATGGTGGCACGTACCTGTAATCTCAGCTACTCAGGAGGCTGAGGCAAGAGAATCACTTGAAACTGGGAGGCGGAGGTTGCAGTGAGCTGAAATTGTGCCACTGTACTCCAGACTGGGCAACAGAGTGAGACCCCCATGTCAAAAAAAAAAAGTATTCATACATACATGCGGGGGCATGGTGGCACACACCTGAAATCCAAGCACTTTGGGAGGCTGAGGTGGGCAGATCACTTGAGCCCAGGAATTAGGCCAGCCAATATCGTGAAGACTTGTTTCTACTAAATATACAAAAAAATTAGCTGGACATGGTGGTGCATATCTGTAGTTACTGAGAAGGCTGAGGCACGAGAATTGCTTGAACCTGGGAGGCCGAGGTTGCAGTGAGCTGAGATTGCACCAGGGCACTCCAGCCTGGCAACAGAGCAAGACTCTGTCTTAGAAAAATAAAGTAATACATACACTTGGTTAAAAAATTGATAATATGGGAATATATAAAAGTGAACATCTTCCTTTTATTCAAAAGGACTAGTCCTCTCTGGAAGTAACCACTCTTACCAGGTTTTTGCATGTTGTTCCAGAAAACTTTGCATGCACAAAGCAACATAGGTGTCCTTATAGAAAATATTATCAGCTGGGCACGGTGGCTCATGCCTATAATCCCAACACCTTGGGAGGCCGAAGTGGGTCTATCACCTGAGGTCAGGAGTTCTGAGACCAGCCTGGCCAACACAGTGAAACTCTGTCTCTACTAAAATTATAAAAATTAACCAGGTGTGGTGGCACACACCTGTAGTCCCAGCTACTCGGGCGGCTGAGGCACAAGAATCCCTTGAACCCGGGAGGTGGAGGTTGTAGTGAACTGAGATCATGCCACTGTACTCCAGCCTGGGTGACAGAGCGAGACTCTGTCTCAAAAAAAAAAGAAAATATTATCAAATAGGTTCACACTTTGCTAGGGTTTTTGTTTTGTTTTGACTAAAACACTTCTTCTCTTACTGAATTTGAACAAAACCTATTGATGGACTTTTCTGCTGTTTTCAGTTTTGAATCTCCACATCGCCCTGGAATGAGCACTTCATTTGCATGTCATCTTGTAATTGTGTGTATGTACCTTGGATGTACCTTTTACAGATTGTTGGTGGAGGGACATGCATTTTTCGAGGAAGATGGTACTGATATCAACACCTAGCTGCCTCGAGAGTACCGCGCCACATTCCCCACCCTCTCGCCAAGCACAGGATTGTGCTGAAAATAAAAATCTTTACCAATTTCGTAGGCGAAACATGGGGTCCCAGCATTTTAGCCTGCATCTCTGAGTGTGAGCGAGGCTGAACATGAAACGAGCTTATTTTCCTTTCAGAAGCCCCTGAATGTGACGGTGATCCGCAGCGGGCAGAAACAACAGCTTAGACTTGTTCCAACACGCTGGGCAGGAAAAGGACTGCTGGGGTGAAGTATCTGTTTCTGCTCATTCTCACTGGGGCATCATTTGAGTGTTTGTTAAACATGAAGCTGGAGGGGAAGGCTGGGGAGACATTGGGGAATAATGGGAATCCCCAGTTTGCATGGAAACTGCAGATTAATCCTCATACTAGGAACCAGGCTACAGCTATAGAAGCAGAGGGAGCCCCAGTGTCTGTCCCGTCTGTCCCGGGAGTCTCTCTAGTTCATTCAGGAACTAGGCATTTGATTTTTTTTTTTTTCCAGACGGAGTCTTACTCTGTCGACAGGCTGGAGTGCAGTGGCATGATCTTGGCTCACTGCAGCCTCCGCCTCCTGGGTTCAGGCAATTCCCCTGCCTCAGCCTCCCAAGTAGCTGGGACTACAGGCACGTGCCACCACGCCCAGCTAATTCTTTGTATTTTAGTAGAGACAGGTTTTCACCATGCTGGCCAGGATGGTCTCAATCTCCTGACCTCATGATCCACCCGCCCAGGCCTCCCATAGTGCTGGGATTACAGGCCTGAGCCAACATGCTTGGCTTACTTTAAAGTAAAAGAATGAAAGAACATGGGTGAAAAGGTCAGAAGGGCTCGGCCTCTGACCTTCCTGAAAGGAGCCTCCAAACTTATGCCATTCCTTTTCTTGTCTCTTCCAGCTGCAACATTATTCCTCTGCAAAGATGATTGTCCCTACGAACAGTTACAGAAGGCATCTTCCCTTGCTCTGAACTTGGGTCTAGGGATTTCCTCGTTGTCTTCTCTCCCTGAAGCATAAGGATCTGGAAGAGGCTTGTATCCTGAAATTTTGGATGCTGGCAGTGCTGTGGCCCACCAGTGTTACCTCTCTGGATTAAGGCATTCTTAAACACTTGTGCTTGGCGTCTTCTGCAAATTAGGCCATGCCCTAAATGGGAATTCTCCAGATTGTGGGCAAGTGGGTGGAAGTTATTCTGGCAGATGCTAATGTGATTATTATCATTATTTTTAATAAACAGAGTTTTACAGTGCTGATATGACCCTGTTGTCACCCCAACTGAATTTTTGAACTCCTTAAACCAAAGCTCGGATGGGGTCAGAATGGCTTCATAGAAAGTTGGGCAAAACAAGCCAGCAATTGCGAAGTCAGGATTAGACCAACACATTTCTTTGCACTGAGGCCTTGCTACTGTGGATAGGGAAATTGTTAAGTAGTTCTGTACTTGCTCAGCGGCTGGGCCTTTCAGACCACAGGAGCTCCCTTTGGAGAACAGGAAAGCCTGGAGGTAGTCCAGTGTGGTGTCGTGTCAGCTTCCTCTTTAGGATCCCACCAGAGGGCAGCAAGCTCCTTTCACTTTGCCAACAAAAGCCTCTGCGTTTTTTTGTGTTTTTGTTTTTTGGAGACAGGGTCTTGCTTTGTCACCCAGGCTGGAGTGCAGTGTCATGATCAATGTTCACTGAAGCCTCGACCACCTGGGCACTGCCTCAGCCACCCTCATATCTGGGACCACAGGTGTGTACCACCATGCATAGCTAATTTATTTTTTGTAGAGACAGGGTCTCCCTGTGTTGATCAGGTTGATCTCAAACTCCCAGGCTCAAGCAATCCTCCTGCCTTGGCCTTCTCAAGTACTGAGATCACAGGCGTGAGCCACTGTGCTCAGCCCACTTCTAGTTTGACTTTTTATAATTGAACCTCCTGGCTACACCCTGAGATCAGTACTAATTTGTAAATTGCTGAGGTGTGGTTAGGAATGGGTAGTGCTGGCAGATCAGACTTCTTGAAAATGCTTATTCTTCCACCCTTTTTTGTCTTTTTTTTTTTTTTTCGAGACTGAGTTTCGCTCTTGTTGCCCAGGCTGGAGTGCAATGACATGATCCCAGCTCACTGCAACCTTCGCCCCTGGTTCAAGGGATTCTTCTGCCTCAGCCTCCCAAGTAGCTGGGATTACAGGTGGCTGCCACCAAGCCAGGCTATTTTTTTTGTACTTTTAGTAGAGACGGGGTTTTACCATGTTGGCCAGGCTGGTCTCGAACTCCATACCTCAGGTGATCCACCTGCCCCAGCCTCCCAAAGTGCTGGGATAACAGACGTGAGTTACCGCGCCCAGCCTTGTCTCTTTTAGGATGGTAATATGAGTCCCAGTGATTCCTGCCGATGCTTTGAATTTCCTCTTCTCCATATCATAGTGTTTATTTCCCCAGTTCTTGCATGCCACTTTCTGTTTTGGCAGTTCTGCCAGGTAACCCTGTGGTCCTTGGGACTGGTTTTGCTGCGGCTGGATACAGATACCAGCTCGCCTTAATGGGATCAGTATTGCTGTGTGCTTCCAGCCGCTGGTTCTCATGCTGAATTCCAAAGCCCTCCTATTGAGCAAATTCCCTCAAACTGCATTTGACCCAACAGCCACACACGTATTTCCCTCTAGTAGCCACAGACATGCTGTGTTTACCAATGTTTGCTGTTTAAATTGCATGTTCTAATTCCAAGTATTTTCCAGTCTCTGTTTATAAGTCTCAGACTATAATAAACACAGCTTGCCTCAGTTTATCCTTTTTTATTTTGAGATGTATGCATATTAATCAAATTACCATCACTGGGGCATAGTAGTGGGGGCGGGGAGAATTATTCACATTCTCCTAAAAGGAAAGCAGCAAAGAGCCTTTTGTCTCAGTGGCTATGGCTGGTTTCCTGCAGGGTTCCTAGTGGAAACCCGTGTGGTCACCTGTTGCCATCTTCCATAAGATTCTAGTGGAGAGTCACTTTGAGGTGGAATGATCCTAATAGATTTAGCCAGACTGGTTTTGCAGAAACGCTCTGTGCTGAGAACTGGAAACGATTTCACCCTATGTCATATCTGCCTCCACCGGCTGGGCCTGTCTGCAACGCGGTGCCCGGTGAGGAGGCAGGCAGGACAGTTCTGCGCGGCATCCATGAGACCTGGAAATTCTGTTTGTTTTTGGAAAAAGGGTGTTGTATCCGAGTTCATACTTCTCCACCCCATCTTGCCAAGGCTGCGGAAAGTAAAAACCGGCAGTATTGGCCGCTGCAGCGGACGGGACCATGGGAAAATGGGGATCGCGAGAGCTGAGGGAGGAAAGCGAGGAAAGCCGATGCCGCCAGCCACCGGCAGGGGGCGCGCCGGCCACGCTCGTCACCGCTTCCTGGGCACGTGACCACTGCCCCGCCCTGTAGCCTTAGGGCCTGCCGCTTCCGGCGGCGGCGTTGCCATGGGGACGGAGCTTGGGTGGCAACCAGAAGTAGGGAGCTGGTGGAGAAGGTGGCGGCTGCTGGAAGGAGGCCGGGGAGGTGGCTGAGGGGTCCAGGCATCGGGACGACTCCGGCCTTTTGAGGACTGGGGTGGGTTCTCTCTGTAAGTCTGGAGCGGAGGCCACGGGGCCTTGGCGGGGGTCCCCGGCCTGGCGGGGTCTGGCGCCTCTTGGGGGGCGCTCACCCGACCCGGGCCTTGTGGGTCCTCGGGCAGCCCCAGGAAGACCTGAGTTGGAGGCAGAGTCCGCACCTGGGCTTTAATACCCCTGCAGGGCCACGGACCTGGCACCCTTGCCCCAAACCCTTGCGGCTCGAACCTGGCCTTCCTGATGCGCCGGCGAAGTTGGGCTCAGTCAGAAGAAGCTGGTGGTGAGAGTCCTCGACTTGAATCACAGCAGTAATTTTTCAGCTAGAGAAACTAAGTGCCAGAGAGATCTCTTTCTTACTAGCAGTGTCATCTTGAGTAAGTCACTTCACCTCTCAGAGCCTCAAACTCATTCATTCATTATTATTATTGTTATTTTTATTTACTTATTTGTTTTTGAGACAGTCTCGCTCTGTGGCCAGGCCGGAGTGCAGTTGTGCGATCTCGGCTCACTGCAACCTCCGCCTCCCAGGTTCAAATGATCCTCCTGCCTCAGCCTCCCGAGTAGCTGGGACTACAGGTGGCATCATCAGGCTCAGCTAATTTTTGTATTTTTAGTAGAGATGGGGTTTCACTATGTTGGCCAGGATGGTCTTCATCTCTTGACCCCGTGATCTGTCCACCTCGGCCTCCCAAAGTGCTGGGATTACAGGCGTGAGGCACTGTGCCCAGCCACATTATTTCATTACCTTTTTTTTTTCTAGAGATGAATTTGAGGAGCTGATACATTTAGTGCTAAGAAATTAAGAAATAGAAATACGTTTTCTACCCTGTACTCTTTGGGACTTTCTTTTCTTTTTTTTTTTTTGAGACGGAGTTTCGCTCTTGTTACCCAGGCTGGAGTGCAATGGCGCGATCTCGGCTCACCGCAACCTCCGCCTCCTGGGTTCAGGCAATTCTCCTGCCTCAGCCTCCTGAGTAGCTGGGACTACAGGCACGCACCACCATGCCCAGCTAATTTTTTGTATTTTTAGTAGAGACGGGGTTTCACCATGT
>CM052656.1:9763681-9778513 GCA_028533165.1 Leontopithecus rosalia | reverse complement strand
TGACCTCGTGATCCACCCGCCTCGGCCTCCCAAAGTGCTGGGATTACAGGAGTGAGCCACTGCACCCGGCCGGGGACTTTATTTTCAAAGAGTTGAGTTCTCTTATTCTAATGTCAACGAAAATGTGAAGATTGTTTTTTTGTTCTGGGTCCAGCCCTTTAGGCATGAAGTATCCATCCTTGTTTTCCTAGTTCTCTTGTTATAAGGAATAACAGAGATATGTCCGAAGGCTTTCAAACTGTTCGTTTCTTTGCACATTCGGGTTGGTTTTCTCTCAAATAATAACAATTGCTACAATTTTTTCAAGCTGTATGTGCCAGAACTGTTTTGAACATTTTATGTATGTTAGCTCTTCTTTACAACAACCCTAGAATTTAGGATTATTCTTTTTATTTTGCCCATGAGAAAATGTGGACTATGAAGAGTGAAGTGACTTGCCCAACGTCACAGAGCAAGTGCCCGGTGGAAATGGGACTCAGTGCTAGGACAGCTGACAGCGAGGCCCGCACTTTTAACCACAAGGCTACCCTGCTTCTTCTTGTGGTCCTGTTTCTAGAATTGTTAATATATGGGTGATGCATTTAGCTGCCTGTGGGAATATTAATATATTTTAAATGAGTTAGAAGCCTCCAAGGATTTTATTCCTAGAAAGTGGAGAGGACCTGGATCAATATTTTTAAGATCCGGGCCACAAATACATATACTGTAAGATTTCCCGGCCAGGCACGATGGCTCACCCCTGTAATCCCAGCATTTTGGGAGGCCAAGGCAGGCGGATCACTTGAGGTCAGGAGTTCAAGATCAGCCTGGCCAACTTGGTGAAACCCTGTCTCCACTGAAAAAAATACAAAAATTAGCCTGGTGTGATGGTACATGTCTGTAATCCCAGCTACTTGGGAGACTGAGGCAGGAGAATCGATTGAACATGGGAGACGGAGGTTGCAGTGAGCCAAGATTGCGCCACTGCACTCCAGCCTGGGCGACAGAGTGAGACCATCTCAAAAAAAAATTCCCACAAATATAACATTCTTTTTTTTTTTTTTTTTTTGAGATGGAGTCTCACTCTGTCACCCAGGCTGGAGTGCTGTGGTGTGATCACTGCTCACTGCAACCTCTGCCTCCCAGGTTCAAGCAATTCTTCTGCCTCAGCCTCCTGAGTAGCTGGGATTACAGGCACCTGCCATCCTGCCTGGCTAATTTTTTGTATTTGTAGTAGAGATGGGGTTTCACCATGTTGGCCGGCTGGTCTCAATCTCCTGACCTCAAGTGATCCTCCTTCCTCAGCCTCCCAAAGTGCTAGGATTACAGATGTCAGCCACTATGTCTGGCCAGAAATATGACATTCTTTTTTAATTTAATTTTTGGAGATGGAGTTTTGCTGTTGTCACCCAGGCTGGAGTGCAATGGCACAATCTCAGCTCACTGCAACCTCTGCCTCCCTGGTTCACATGATCCTACTACCTCAGCCTCCACAGGCGCCCACCACCACACCTGGCTAATTTTTGTATTTTCAATAGAGATGAGGTTTCATCATGTTGGCCAGGCTGGTCTTGAACTCCTGACCTCAGGTGATCCATCTGCCTTGGCCTAGTGCTGGGATTATAGGCATGAACCACCGCACCTGGCCAGAAACATGACATTCTTTTTATTCCTGTGGAAAGGGATCAGAGCCAGTTGTGCACATTTAATAGGTTAGCACACTAGGAAATGGAAATGGAAAGCCAAGGAGCTGGCTAGTTATTACGGTGAAAATCTCTCCAGAGGAAACTCTACAGAGAAGGATGTCAGATGCAGAGGAAGCCCCCAGAGAATCGACAGGAAAAAATGGAGAAACAGAAATGAAAGAAGAGGAGGAACCTAATCCAAATTATAAAGAAGTAGAAAATCCACAAGAGGAATTGAAAGATGACACATTAGCATGGAGAGAGTCTCAGGAGGAGGAGAGGAAAAACGGTGAGGAGGAGGAGGAGGAGGAGGGGGAGAAGGACAAAGAGATTGTCATGGAAGAAACTGAGGAAAAAGCTGGAGACGCCCAGGAGGAGGAGGCTTCAGGAATACAGAAACAAACCACAGTGGAGCCCCAAGAAATGAAAAGGTCCATGACCAGTTTGGAGACACGGATTACCGATTCCCAGTCAGTCACATCTGGAATTTTCCCAGTAAGGAATCATCTTCATTCATTCATAATCATTAATTGAATGCTTAGTACAGGCCAGACTATGGGAACACAAAATCAAATAAGATACAACCTATTTTTTTTTTTTTTGAGACAAAGTCTCATTCTGTTGCCCAGGCTGGAGTGCAGTGGCACGATCTCGGCTCACTGCAGCCTCTGCTTCCTGAGTTCAAGCAATTCTCCTGCCTTAGCCTCCCGAGTAGCTGAGATTACAGGCATTAGCCACCACACCTGGCTAATTTTTTGTATTTTCAGTAGAGATGAGTTTTGGTATTACCATGATGGCCAGGCTGGTCTCAAATGCATGACCTCAAATGATCTGCCCACCTTGGCCTTCCACGGTGCTAGGATTGCAGGCATGAGCCATCATGGCCAGGCCACAATCCATTCTTTTTTTTTTTTTTTTGGACTGTCACTCTTGTTGCCCAGGCTGGAGTGCAGTGGTGCGATCTTGGCTCACTGCAACCTCTGCCTCCTGAGTTCAAGCGATTCTCCTGCCTCAGCCTCCTGAGTAGCTGAGATTACAGGCATCTGCCACCACGCCCAGCTAATTTTTTTCTATTTTTAGCAGAGATGAGGTTTCACCCATGTTGGCCAGGCTGGTCTCAAACTCCTGACCTCGGATGATCCACTCACCTTGGCCTCCCAAAGTCCTGGGAGCCACCACTCCCAGCCACAATCCATTCTTGTAAGGCACTCTAAGGTGTGTAGGGAGGCAGAGCCATGAGTGCAGTGATTGAAAGATGTACAGGAGATGAAGCAGGGCCTCTTGACCCACTTTGGAGGATGGCCAGGGAAAGCTTCCTAGAGGAGGTGTGTGCCACAACTGAAGTGTGCTCCTCTCAGAATGAATTCGGTATGATAATAGGAGTGTAGGTTTCCCACAGACTGCTCCCAGCAGAACTCAGCTGTGGCCTAAGAATAGGTCTCTCTCTGTGAGTAGTCAGCCTTCTGGAGACCACTAGTGCCACTTAGAAGAATGATTTTGCCAGCCGGGCGCGGTGGCTCAAGCCTGTAATCCCAGCACTTTGGGAGGCCGAGGCGGGTGGATCACGAGGTCAAGAAATCGAGACCATCCTGGTCAACATGGTGAAACCCCGTCTCTACTAAAAATACAAAAAATTAGCTGGGCATGGTGGCGCGTGCCTGTAATCCCAGCCACTCGGGAGGCTGAGGCAGGAGAATTGCCTGAACCCGGGAGGCGGAGGTTGCGGTGAGCCGAGATCGCGCCATTGCACTCCAGCCTGGGTAACAAGAGCGAAACTCCGTCTCAAAAAAAAAAAAAATTTGTAATTTCAAGGTGAAGGTAACACTAAGACTGGCTGATTAGGAATAGAAAAGGGAAATAAAAGGTGAAGGTAGCAGCACATACTGTATATGGAATCATGATCTTTTATTTCTTTTAAAGACAACCCAAAGAGGTAGCGAATCAAAGCCTTCCTTACGGTCAGAGGATTCAGAAGCAGATGAACTGGAATTTCTTGATTTGGATCAAATCAGTCCTGAGGAACAACAGATGAGTTCCCCTGACAGGCAGCCCTCGGGAGAGCTTGAGGAGAACACCGACCAGAGGCCCCAAGATGAACTGGGACGAGAAAGAAGGGACTTGGAGCCAGAAAAGAGAGAGGAGGGACAAGAAAGGAGCATATCCTCTATCCAGTCCATAGCAGGGATCTCCAGGGAGTCACTGGTGTCCACCACCACAGAGGACATTTTGTTTCAAAAGGATAAAAGTGCCCCAGTGTATCCCTTGGTAAGTAGAATGCCTTTCCACCTCCCCCAGCGCTTTGAGAGTATTGTGCAATAGGGAATTTTACGCATCTGGGGAAAAAAAACACCAGAAGGATACTTTTTTTTTTTTTTTTAAGACGGAGTTTCGCTCTTGTTACCCAGGCTGGAGTGCAATGGCACGATCTCGGCTCACTGCAACCTCTGCCTCCTGGGTTCAGGCAATTCTCCTGCCTCAGCCTCCTGAGTAGCTGGGACTACAGGTGTCCGCCACCACACACAGCTGATTTCTGTATTTCTAGTAGAGACAGGGTTTCACCATGTTGACCAGGATAGTCTCTATCTCTTGACCTCGTGATTCACCAGCCTCGGTCTCCCAAAGTGTTGGGATTACGGGCGTGAGCCACCGCACCCGGCCAAGGATACTTTTAAAACTAATAATAGACTTGTGTCTTTTTTTTTTTAAGATGGAGTCTTGGTCTGTCGCCCAGGCTGGAATGCAGTGGCACGATCTTGGCTGGCTCACTGCAGTCTTCGCCTCCTGGGTTCAAGCGATTCTTGTGCCTCAGCCTCCCGAGTAACTTGGATTATAGGCATGAGCCACCATGCCCGGCTAATTTTTGTATTTTTAGTAGAGATGGGGGTCTCGCTGTGTTGGCCAGGTTAGTCTTGAACTCCTTATGTCAGGTGATCCACCTGCTTTGGCCTCCCAAAGTATTGGCATTACAGGCATGAGTCACTGTGCCCGGCCTAGACTTCTGTCTTTTAAAGTTAAGAGCTCCAACTGGAACATGTGTGACTGAACATGAACTTGAGAGCTGCATCTGGGTTCAATCGTGTTGCTCAGCAGGCAGGAAATTCCGGACATAGTTTGTCTGTTGCATAGGGTGCTATTTTGTGTGGGAGATTCAGACTCCATCCCGCCCTCTCCCCAGCTTCCTCTCCCTCTTCTTCCCCCCACTGTTCCTCATCTCTCCTCCCCTCCAGTCTCCTCTCCTTTTTCTCTTTCATTTGTAAAATTCTTCCCTTATGCCACAATTCCACCCCTTTCCCTTCTTGCCCCACCTCTTCTTCCTTGATATTTTTCCATGCCCCCAAACCATCCATTCCAAGAGGGTCCCAGAGTGGAAGGTAATGGAGGAGTGAAAGCCACCGTGAAAAGCCCCAGGCATCCAGAGGACTCTGCCTTTGCCACTGCTGAAAATATTCCAGGGAGGCACCATCTGCGAGGAATAAAAATATTATCATTTACCAAGAGAAGGAAAAGGAGGGATTTTTTCCTTCTTCCTCCATCTGCTACTTTCTGAAAATTGTTTCCTAGGATTCATCCTTCCTGTAGATTCATGCCTTTGGAAGATGTGGAAGTGACTGAATGGATACCAAACGCTTAATGTAGTTCCTAACACACAGTGGGTACTCAGTAAGTGTCCGCGACTGTGTGGCAATGGCGATGACGTAAGTGTCCGCGACTGTGTGGCAATGGCGATGACGTAAGTGTCCGCGACTGTGTGGCAATGGCGATGACGTAAGTGTCCGCGACTGTGTGGCAATGGCGATGACGTAAGTGTCCGCGACTGTGTGGCAATGGTGATGACGTAAGTGTCCGCGACTGTGTGGCAATGGCGATGACAGAGGCAAGATGTCTGGAGGGAAACGCAGAGCTGAAAACCTCCTTTGTGCAGATTGGGCTTCATGTGAGCCTAGTGTCACAGCTTCTCTCCCATCACGTGCACTGTTCAGTCTGAGAAAAGAATACTTGAGCTTCAGGGCCCACAAAGACTCTCGTCTTGTTTAGCCAGCAAACATAAATCAGGTACTATCTCTAAGGAGAAGGTGGATTCTTTGTGTCACGGGCCAGCTATCTGGACAAGAGCCAATCCCCAGGTTAGGGTCTCTGTTAGCCTTTGTCTCATTGCAGAACCAAAATTTTTCTAGATTGTCTCCCTTTGCAAATTATTTTAGCTCCTATTTTTTAGAGACAGAGCCCTGCTGTATTGCCCAGGCTGTACTAGAACTCAATCTTCACACCTCGGGCTCCTGAAATTTCTCTAGCTTTTTGCATGTATATTCTTTATTTTTCCTTTAGTTTCCTTTTCTTTCTCCTTTATTATTTTTTCTTTTTGTTTTTCTTTATTTGAGACAGGCTCTCACTCTATCGCCCAGACTAGAGTGCAGCACTGCGATCCCAGTTCATTGCACCCTCCACCTCCCGGGTTCAATGTATCTTCCCATCTCAGCCTCCCGAATGTCTGGAACTGCAGGTGTGTATCACCACACCCAGCTAATTTTATTTATTTATTTTTATTTTATTTACTTATTTTTTTGAGACGGAGCCTTGCTCTGTCGCCCAGGCTGGAGTGCAGTGGCGCGATCTCGGCTCACGGCAACCTCCACCCCAGGTTCAAGCAATTCTTCTGCCTCAGCCTCCTGAGTAGCTGAGATTACAGGTGCCCACCACCATGCCCGGCTAATTTTTGTATTTTTAGTAGAGATGGGGTTTCACCATGTTGGCCAGGATGGTCTGGATCTCTTGACCTTGTGTTTGCCCCTACCCTGGCTTCCCAAAGTGCTGGGATTACAGATGTGAGCCACTGCACCTGGACTAATTTTAAAAATCTTTTGTAGAGATGGGGTCTTACTATGTCTCTCATGCTGGTCTTGAACTCCTAAGCTCAAGCAATCAATCCTCCTGCCTTGGCTTCCCAAAGTGTTGAGATTATAGGTGTGAGCTACTGTACCTGGCCTCTATTTTTTTCTTTTTGTTAAAACTATTCAGTGTTGGCCAGGTGTGGAGGCTCACACCTGTAATCCCAGCACTTTCAAAAGCTGAGGTGGGTGCATCACCTGAGGTCAGGAGTTTAAGACCATCCTGGCCAACATGGTCAAACCCTGTCTTTACTAAAAATACAAAAATTAGCCAAGCATGATGGCAGGTACTGTAATCCCAGCCACTTGGGAGGCTGAGGAAGGAGAATTGCTTGAACCCGGGAGATGGAGGTTGCATTGAGCCAAGATTGCAACATTGCACTCCAGCTTGGGCAATAGAGTGAGACTCTCTCTCAAAAAAACAACAAAAAACTATTACTTGTAAAAAATTTGGACAGCTTATGCATGTTTAAAGGCAAAGATTCTTCTTTCTGCACACCCCTACCCCAATCTCATTTCCCTGAGTAAATTCTCACTTTCCTGCCACAGTTTGCTGTGACCACATCCCCTGACCTTTTCCTGTGCATGTACATGTCCTCTGTGTGCTCGTCGTGCCTGTGTGCATGCTCACATGGCTCACATTTAGTTGATTTTTTTTTTTTTTTTAGTTTCGCTCTTATGGCCCAGGCTGGAGTGCAGTGGTGTGATCTCAGCTCACTGCAGCCTCGGCTTCCCAGGTTCAAGCGATTCTCCTGCCTCAGCCTCCCGAGTAGCTGGGATCACAGGCCTGCGCCACCACTCCCAGCTAACTTTTATATTTTTGTAGAGACAGGGTTTCACCATGTAAGCCAGGCTGGTCTCGAGCTCCTGACCTCAGGTGATCCACCCACCTCAGCCTCCCAAAGTGCTGGGATTACAGGCATGAGCCACCATGCCCAGCCCACTTCTTCTTTTCAAATGTAACTCTTCCCATCTCTGTGGCCATTTACGTTGCTTCTAATTTCTTGCACACAGGGTCCTACAATAAACACACTCCTTCATCTCTCCTGTGTCCACAGCATCCTCCTTTTCCTTTGGGGTCCCCTGCCTTAGTCCTAAGGCCTGTTATAGCTCCCAGGGCTCACTATCAATAGACATGACTGTGGATTCCACCTCCAGCCAGGAAATAAGATAATCATGTATTTATGAGCAGGAATCTTATGAATATCAAATAAGTAAAATCTGGTTTTGACAGTAAAGTTTTGTTTTCCAGATTAATATGCTTTAGAAAAAGGCTGATGTAAGTGGTGGCTGTCTACGTAATCTGTTATGCATGTTAAAACTGGTGTAAAACACAATGATTAATACTATTTGATTTCTGTAATTGTGAAAGCTGCTTGAGCGGGGTCGTTCTGTTACCACTCAGTGAAGTCAGCCTCATGGTGACCCGGGAAGAGCTGGTATGGCTGAAGACAGGAGTCCTTTTAGGAATGTTCTCTTTTTATAACTAATTCGTTAAATGGCAAAATGAATTTCCAGGAAGATGATCCATTTAGGATTAGCAAGTTTCCAAAAGAACAATTTCATTTGAATAAATCAGCTTTTAAGAAACAGCCAAATATTAAATAATTCTGTTCCTAGAAGTTGCAGCTTGAGACAATTATGATTCCATAATTCTACCACTCATACCCACACAATAAGAGATCTAAATATAAATATAAATTATAGGGAATGAGCAGATGGAAACAGGAGAGGATGGGGAATGAATAATGTGGGAGAGAGAAATTGGCCACATTACCTGCTATGTCTGTCTTGGGGAGAAGCAATTTAACTTTATAAGTATTGTTCGAAGATAAGAAAGGAAACTTACCAGATTTTGTCTCTATATTCCAATTTAATTCACCGACTCTTAGCAACTCATCACTTAATCATCATTTTCAGCACTCTACTGCATTTGATTACTTGGCCCTCGTTAATTTTTTTAATAGACTTTTTTTAGATAGGATCTTGCTATGTTGCCCAGGCTGGAATGCAGCAGCAGGATCTTGGTTCACTGCAACCCCTGCCTCCTAGACTCAGTCGATCCTCCTGCTTTAGCTTCCTGAGTAGCTGGGATTACAGGTGCACACTACCATGCCTGGCTAATTTTTGTATATTTTTTAGAGATGGGGTTTCACCATGTTGCCCAGGCTGGTCTTGAACTGCTGGGATCAATCAATCCACCCACCTTGGCCTCCCAAAGTTCTGGGATTACAGACATGAGCCATTATGCCCAGCCTAGATTTTATTTTTGAGTAGTTTTAGGTTTATAGAAAAACTGAGCGGAATGTACGCAGGGTGCCCATATATTCCTCTGCACGTCCCTCCTCTCCCAGTGTTCCCTTTTACTCACATCCTGTGTGAGTGTGGTCATCTGTTATCACTGATGAGCCAATACTGGTCCCTTATTAACCTAAGTCCATAGTGTACATTGGGGGTCACTCTGTGTCATGCTTCTTATGGACATGGACAAATGTACTGACATGTACCACCATTCTAGCATCACACAAAGAGAGTCACGCCATGAAGCCCCCTGTCCTCCACCTATCCATCCCCCTCTTCCTCCCCTAAGCCCTGGCAACAACTGATCTTTTTTTTTTTTTGAGACAGGGTGTCGCTCTGTCACTCAGGCTGTAGTACAAAGGCACAATCTTGGCTCACTACAACCTCCACCTCCTGGGTTCAAGCAATTCTCCTGCCTCAGCCTCCCAAGTAGCTGGGATTACAGGCACATGCCACCATGCCTGGCTAATTTTTTCTATTTTTAGTACAGACGAGGTTTCACCATGTTGGCCAGGCTGGTCTCAAACTCTTGAGCTCAGGTGATCCACCTGCCTCAGCCTCCCAAAGTGCTGGGATTACAGGTGTGAGCCACTGTGCCTGGCCCCACTGATCTTTTTATTGTCTCCATAGTTTTGCCTTTTCTAGAATGTCATGGAGTTGGAATCATGTAATATGCATCCCTTTCAGATTGGCTTCATTCACTTAGCAACGTGCATGTAAGTTTCCTCCATACCTTTGGCTTCGTAGCCCTTTTTTTTCTTGCTGAATAATATTGCATTGTCTGGATGTGTCACAGTTGGTTTATTCTTAATTAAAAAAATACTTTGAACACAAAACAAGTACATAAATGGACTAGTATTGAAGTAAAAGCCATAGTCAGACTTATAGTACTTATAATTTTTCATTTCATAAAATTTTAATTTTGGTTTTATTCCAGGCAATACGGAATTTTTAATTCTTCTAAGAAGATTTTTGTCTCCTGGGCAACAGAGCGAGACTCCATCTCAAAAAAATAAATAAATGAAAAAGAAAGAAAGTCTTCAACAATACATACAAATAACTTCCTGTTCTCCCACTCCCCAGGATCTAGACTTTGTTCAGTACCAGACACACAGTGAGCACCCAAGTCATGAAATTCCATTTATTTTCTAAAAGCATGTAGAGTAGACAAGTTCCAGTGAAGTCATTGCATAACTTTATAAGACAGGCAAATAGGCTGGGAGCCCTGTCTCACGCCTGTAATCCCAGCACTCTGGGAGGCGAGGTGGGTAATCACCTGAGGTTGGAATTCTAGATCAGTCTGGCCAACGTGGTGAAACCACATCTCTATTAAAAATATAAAAATTAGCCAGGCATGGTGCCACACACCATCCTCCCAGCTACTCAAGAGGCTGAGGCTGGAGAATTGCTTGAACCTGGGAGGCGGAGGTTTCAGTGAGCTGAAATGGCGCTGCTACACTATCACCTGGCAATAGAGCGAGACTCCATCTCAAAGGAAAAAAAAAAAAGAAAGGCAATTGATTATTCAGCCTGGGCATTTGGTCCCTGTATACTACTTCTACCCGAAGGATAAAGGATGAAGAGACAAAAGTAGACCAGTGGTTGCCAAGGGCTATGAGCAGCAGTAATGGGAACTAACTTTTTTTTTTGAAATGGAGTTTCGTTCTTGTTGCCCAAGCTGGAGTGCAATGACACTATCTTGGCTCACCACAACCTTTGCCTCCCGGGTTCAAGCGATTCTCCTGCCTCAATGTCCCAAGTAGCTGTGCCATCACACCTGACTAATTTTTGTGTTTTTTTTTTTTGAGATGGGATTTCACTCTTTTTTTGAAACGGAGTTTCTACCCAGGCTGGAGTGCAATGGTGCAATCTCAGCTCACCGCAACCTCCGCCTCCTGGGTTCAAGCAATTCTCCTGCCTCAGCCTCCCGAGGAGCTGGGACTACAGGCGCGCACCACCATGCCCAGCTAATTTTTGTATTTTTAGTAGAGACAGGGTTTCACCATGTTGACCAGGGTGGTCTTGATCTCTTGACCTTGTAATCCACCCGCTTCGGCCTCCCCAAGTGCTGGGATTATAGGCGTGAGCCACCGTACCCGGTCTAATTTTTGTATTTTTAGTAGAGATGGGGTTTTACCATGTTGGCCAGGTTGGTCTCGATCTCCTGACCTCAGGTGATCTGCCCACCTCAACCTCCCAGATTTGCCAGATCTGGACTTTCAGATATGTGAAATTATATAATACGCAGCCTTTTGTGACTGGCTTCTTTCAGTTAGCATCACATTTTCAAGGTTCATCCAGGTTTTGGCATGATGTTGAGGACTTTCTGAAAGTGGTTGCTCTTCGCTGGACTAGAATGTGAAATTCTTCCCCTCCAGCCAGTTCCTGGAGTCCTGGCTCTGGGCTGAACACACTGTAATGTCTTGCTGGTTTTGCCCTTGTCTTCCAGACTTTAACCTGGTCGTTTGGATGGAACAGTTCTCTTCCTGTTTACTATATTCGAGAGGAAAAGCAGAGAGTTCTTCTGTATGTTTGCGCTCACACTGCGATCATCTACAACGTATTCAGGAATCATCAGTACCACCTTCAGGTATGCAGGGATTTTCTTGTCTCTCTGTCTGTCTGTCTCTCTCTCTCTCTCTCTCTCTCTCTCTCTCTCTTTTCCTTCTTTCTTCTTTCAAGACAGAGTCTCACTCTGTCGCCCAGGCTGGAGTACAGTGGCTCAATCTTGGCTCACTACAACCTCTGCCTCCCAGGTTCAAGCGATTCTTCTGCCTCAGCCTCTGGAGTAGCCTGGACTACAGGCGTGCGACACCATGCCTGGCTGATTAATTTTAGTGGAGATGGGATTTCACCATATTGGCCAGGTTGGTCTTGATCTCCTGACCTTGTGATCTACCTGCCTTGGCCTCCCACAGTGCTGGGGTTACAGGTGTGAGCCATCGTATCCAGCCGCAGGGATTTTCTTAACTGTAGGTAGAGGAGTTTTCTTTAACACGTGTGTGGTATTTTGTTTTGTATCTCAAGGCCTGACTTCATTCTATCACTGTGGTATTTTCTCACTCTTCTTGGCAGCTAAAGCCAATCCTGTCTTTAGAAACACATGTTATTATTTATTGCCTCTCTGCTTCTAATCAGAGTGAACTTACAAAACAGCAGTTGATATTAATTTTATAGTTATAAAAATTTAAAACATATGTATTTTTACATTTCTGCAAAACGTGGACAGCGTAGATTATGTCTCCACAGATGTAACACAAAGGGAAGCTGTTCAGCAAGGATGCAGACCTCACAGGCACTTAGGCATCTCTCTAGTTTTCAAAGGGCTTTTATCTTATAACCGTTCCCAGAAGTGGGTGTTAATATAACCATTTTACAGAAGAAGAAACTGAGCCTCAGAGTGATTTCAGTGACTTGCCAAGACTGTACTAGTAAATGATTACTCTACATCTCCTGACTTGAAAGTGTTAAGTAGGTCAGCTGTCCTTTTACCACTCCCTCCTTTCAGCAACTTTGCTCATTTCACCCCTCTCTGAGCCTCCCCTGCTTGTCCTTCAAGCCTGCCCTCCTAAGAGTACTCAGTTTCCTTCATTCCTGAAATTTGGGACCCATTTCATTTCCTTTTTTGTTTTCTCTTTTTGGTGAGACGGAGTCCTGCTGTGTTGCCCAGGCTGGAGTGCAATGGCACAATCTCGGCTCACTGCAATCTCTGGACTCCTGGGTTTAAGCAATTCTCTTGCCTCAGCCTCCCAAGTAACTGGGACTACAGGCGACCGCCACAACGTCCGGCTAATTTTTTTGTATTTTTAGTAGAGACGGGGTTTCTCCATGTTAGCCAGGCTGATCTCGAACTCCGACCTTAGGTGCTCTGCCTTCCTTGACCTCCCAAAGTGCTGGGGTTACAGGCGTGAGCCACTGCGCCCGGCCGTTTCATTTTCATCATTTACCTTTCCAAGCATCTTAATCCTTGATGTCTGACTTTCCACCCATTGACCTGGAAAATGGTTCCACGTCATCCTTTCAGTTGACATGTGTAGCTACAGGAGCGTCCTTAGTGATGCCTAGATTAAAATCACCATGAAGTATTTACCAAGGGCCCAGTCCACACTCAGCGTTATGCCGGGGACTCAAGACGTCTGGGTGCAACTTCAGGAATTCACTCTCTAGAAGTCCAGAAATACGCGGGCCAAAATCAGCAGGCAGCTCCCCTTGGAGCTTCACTGAATGCGTGGCAGTGAGCACAGTGGTGATGGCAGACAGAGAAGGGAGAGATTGCTGTGGGTGGGCTCGGACAGTCAGGGTGAGCAGGATGCTCAGATGTCCTGGGGTGGAGGGAGGCAGGAGTCCAGCCTCCCTAGGGCCAGAGGGCTGGGAGTGGCCTTAACCATCCATTATTTGTTCCACAGTTATCATAACCGCTGTGTTTCAGAGTATAGTTCTGTAGTAATTAACAAAATAGATGTATTCCCTGCTCTCACGGAGCTTCCAGCCTAGTATGGAGAAAGACATTCAATAAGTGAACACATAAATGATTACAAACTGTAAGCAGTGCTTGAAAGGAGATGTGAAAACACTCGAAGAGAGAAAATGAGGGTAAGAGAAGACTTAATATTAGATCGGGTGGGCAGGGATTGAAGAGGTGCTGTTTCTGCTGAGACTTGGAGGATGAGAATGAGCCGGCCAAAGACAGTCTGGGGAAGAACATTCCAAACAGAGAGAGCAACGAGTGTTCAGGCCTTGTGTGTGGGGCCGGGAAGGAAGGCTGGTGTGGCTGGTGCACAATGAGGGAGAGAGAAGAAGGAGGGAAGAGGGGGCCGTCTCCCAACAGGGGACGCTGCCATTTGTGTTTCCAGAAGATTCCTCTCTTGTGTGCATGGAAGGATTGTAAGAAGTTAAGAGTGGAAGCAGAGGCCAAGTATGGTGGCTCATGCCTGTAATTTCAGTACAAGCCAGGGCAGAGGAGGCCGAGGTGGGTGAGTCGCTTGAGTCCAGGAGTTTGAGGTCAGCCTGGGCAACATAGCAAGACCCTTGCCTCTACAAAAAATTTAAAAATTAGCTGAGGATGGTGACATGTGCCTGAAGTCCCAGCTATTTGGGAGGCTGAGGTTGGAGGATTGCTCGAGCGCAGGAGGTCAAAGCTGCAGTGAGCCAAGATTGTGCCAGTAAACTCCAATCTGGGTGACAGAGTGAGACCCTGTCTCAAACAAAGAGTGGAAGTACAGAGACCAGTGAGGAACTTTTTGCTCAGAGCTGCTCAGAGCCCTGAAGTGAGCAGTGCTCTAGAGAGAAGAGGCTGGCAGCATGACCCAGAGTGACTGGGGGCAGGCGAGGGCCCAGGTATTTATCCTGCACTTGGGTTGGGAGTTGCTACATGCCTTGACCTCCAGGAGCTGCTGTTCGTGTGGGGAGCTTATCTTTCAGGTGTTTGGAGGGAGAGAAAGTTTGAAAATCCCACTAGGACGTGGAGAAACCCCCGGGAAGGCCAGTGGGAACAGAATTTCCAGCCAGATGAGCATTGAAAGGAACTCAGATCTCTCTCTGGGGCCCCAGTCTTCACTGATAGTGGCTGAGGCTGGGCCTCATCTTGGATGTTTCAAAGCATTTTCTCAGAGGAACGATCCAAGATGGCTGATCGCTAACATCTCGGGATTGCAGCTCGCAGTTAAAGCTCATAGAACTAGAGGACGCCACACTTTCAGACAAATTCTGGTCTCTCAGGAGCAGAAGATTCCCAGTGGAGGAGCCACGTGGGGCATGGCAGCTCTCGGAGCTGACTAGGCGGGGCTGGCTCCCCTTCTGACCGGGGTTTGGAGGAGCCGCGTGGGTTCCCAGCGCTGACTCCTGAGGCCGGCGCAGAAGCTGTGCCGGCACCTTGGCGCAGAGTGAACGCGACTGGTTCCCCTTCTGACCGAGGTTTGGAGCTCCGGGAAGGCAGACTCGCCTATTACGGACACAAGAAGGAAGCCAGACAGAAGAAGCCT
>CM052656.1:9672347-9763181 GCA_028533165.1 Leontopithecus rosalia | reverse complement strand
GACTTAGATTCAATGAGACAGAAAATTAACAAGGATATCAAGGACTCGAACTCAGATCCGGAACAAGTAAACTTAATAAATATTTACAGAGCTCTCCACTTCAAATACACAAAATATACATTCTTGTCAATACCACATCACACCTACTCATAGGTTTAAATGAAACATTGATTGGTCATTATTAATACCCATTTTTTTTAGAATAAAGTAATATTTCCGTTCACCCTCCCTCTTCCTCTTTCTTCCTCTCCTTTACTCATTTTTTTCCCGTTCTTTCCTTCTCTCAAAAAAAGAAAGAAATCAACTTGTAAACCTCTAGATCCAGGTCGGCAATATCTCTCTCCTTGCTTGATTTCCTTCCTTCCCTTCCCTCCCTCCATCCCTCCCTCCCTTCCTCTCTTCCTTCCTTCCTTCATCCCTTCCTTTGTCCCTCCCTTCCTCCTTCCCTCCCTTCCTGCCTTCCTCCCTTCCTCCCCCCCACCAAAAAAAAATAAAAATAAAAATAAATTAGCCAGGTGTGGTGGCACGCACTTGTAATACCAGCTACTCGGGAGGCTAAGACAGGAGAATCGCTTGAACCTGGGAGGTGGAGGTTGCAGTGAGCTGAGATCAGGCCATTGCACTCCAGCCTGGGTGACAGGGTGAGACTCCCTTTAAAAAGCAAAAGTTAGTTGTCAATCCCTATTTTGAATGTTGTGTATCTCTCTCCTTGGCCCCTAGCTACTTTTACAGCTTTTTCCTTGGTTTTCAGCAGTGATTTTTTTTTTTAAGATAGGGCCTCTGTCACCTAGGCTGAAGTGCTTTGCCACAGTCACAGCTCATTGCAGCTTCGACCTCTTAGGCTTTTTATTGCTGAATCATACTGCATTGAATAGGTACATCATATTCAATGATGATGTACCTGTTATGATTTGAAATAATCACATATTATCACCAACATAATGAAAGTGATTTTCCTACCTCAGCTTCCCAGATAGCACCACCACACTGGGCTTTTTTTTTTTTTTTAGAGATGGGGTCTTGCTGTGTTGCCCAGGCTGGTCTCAAACTCCTGGGCTCAAGTGATCTTCCCACCTCCTTCTCCCAAGGTGCTGGGATTATAGGCATGAGCCACTGCTGCAGAAACCTCAGCAGTTTTTCAGTAATGTGTCTGTGTGTATATGAGTATGTTGTTAATTTTTAAAAAGCATATCCTTTAGGATTTCTTGAACCTGGGATATTATATCTCTTCTCAGTTTTGGAAAATTCTCAGTCATTATCTCTTTACACATTTCTTCTGCCACATTCTTTCTTTATTCTCCTTCTGGGGCTCCAATTACACATAAGTTAGACCTTTTTTGGTCTTGTCCCACTGGTCTTTTCTTTTCTTTACTCTATTTTCTGTCCTTTCATCTGGTTCTGCCTCAGTCTGGAAGCAGAAACTATGTCATTTGTCTACTATAACATGTCTTCCTAGTTCTTTCTTTGGCTGTGTCTAAATTTTTGTTAAACGGTCTACTAAGCATTTTGAACCATTTTTTCAGGTCTAGAATCCCCATGCAATTCCTTTTGTAAGTAGTTATCTGCTGCGAGTCTCCATCTTGTCCTCTACTTTCCTGCATGTTCATTTAGTGATTGTCACGTCTGTGTCCAATAACCCCGATACTTGTATTTCCTGCGGGCTTCTTTCTGCCAGTTGCTTTTCCCCTTTGGTTTTCAGTCATTTGGATTGTCTTTTTTTTTTTTTTTTTTTTTTTTGAGACGAGGTTTGCTCTGTTGCCCTAGCTGGTCTTCAGCTTCTGGCCTCAAGCGATCTTCCTGCCCCAGCCTTGCAAAGTGCTGGGATTCCAGGCATGCACCGCAGCACCTGGCCTGGATGAATCTCTTTAATATGCCTGGCTGTTTTTTTACTAAATGCCTGATGTGTTTTTTTAAGTGTAGAAATAAATTTGAGGCTCGAGATGACTTCCTCCAAAGAAGACTTACTTGTGCTTCTTAAAGGCACCTGGCAGAGTGGTCAGTTTAATCCGAGGTGGTTTGAGGCTGGTTTTCAGGCTCCTCACGTACTTGCTTTTGCCAGTTCCTTGCCCTACCCAGGCTTTTGTGCTGTTCTGGTATTAATTCTCAAAGCCTGGCATTGGTAGTTTACACTCCTGTGGTATGTAGCATTCATAAAATGTTCGGAAAATGATAGGGAAGGATTAGGTGTGGAGACGGGGTGGAAATGGCAGAAATGGAACTTCAAAAGCTTTTCTCCAGCTGGCCCCTCGATGCTGCCCCCTGTAGCCTTTCCCCGCAGACTGCAGCCACCCACCTCACTTGCACATTTCAAACACATGCCCCATGGCTCCCCAGGAAGAGCTTGCTTTGTTGTTCTTGCTCTGATTGTTCGGTTTCTGTATTTAAAGTTTCCCTCACTTCCATAGTTTCTGCAGGGTTGAGTTTTGGGAAGGGAGCCAGCAGCCCATGTTATTCACCATCTTGGCAGGAAATAGAATCCCCTTTCAATATCTTGCATTCATTCCAAGATACCGTGTGGCCCTGTCAAGTTTAGAAATGCATATGCAGCACTGTTTATCTAAAAGGACACAGAATAAAGGTTATTGGTGAATCTGGGTTTACTTTTGCTTGTTCCAGTTTATTTTATTGTTATCATTATTTTCAATTGACCACTGTCAGAAAAGCTTGTTACTTCCAGGTGCAGTGGCCCACACCTGTAATATCAGCGCTATGGGAGGCTGAGGTGGGTGGATCGGTTGAGGTCGGGTTCGAGACCAACCTGGCCAACATGATGAAACCCTGTCTCTAATAAAAATACAAAAATTAGCCAGGCATGGTGGCACATGTCTCTAGTCCCAGCTACTCAGGAGGCTGAGGTAAGAGAATCGCTTGAACCCAGGAGGCAGAGGCTGCAGTGACCTGAGATTGCACCACAGCACTCCAGCGTGGGTGACAGAGCGAGACTCTGTCTCAAAAAAACGGAAATAAAAGCTTGTTCCAATTTATAGATGATTATTTGTACTAGATAAGACTGGAAAAGAAACACATTTGACACTATTTATTTTAATCACCAGTATTTAAATGCTATTCCTATTTTTGATCAAATGCTGTATCTTTCGTTTTATATTGCTACTCATTTGTTTTAATTAAAATTATTTAATTTTAATATTCAGCTTAACCAGAAACAGAAAATTTATCATTAATATATTTCCGTACTTTATATTTCAGAACTACCTTACTTTTAACCCAACAAACAATAAAGAATTGGTGAGCAATAGCAAAACACAGGCAATATATTATGCATGGGTAAGTAGAAATATTTTGATTTGTTTTAAATGTGGGTACAAGTATGTATTCGTTCTTCAAGTACAAATGTTTCGGTAATATAACAAGATGGTGTCTCTACTTAGTAAGCAATGAATATATATTAAAATGTTTTTATTTAATTATAGTATTTATTTAATCCCATTGGAAATTAGCATATTAAATCAGAAGCAAATAATTTTATTTATTTCATTTTATTAAAGAAATTAGGCAAATGTTTATTTGAATTTATTGAACAAGACTGAAATATAAGTTTTGTGGTTTTTTTGGAAATGAGGTCTTGCTGTGTTACCCAGGCTGGTCTTGAATTCCTGGGCTCAGGTGATCCTCCCACTTCATCCTCGTAAGTAGCTGGGATTACAGGGGTGAGCCACCACACCTGGCTCTAAAATATAGGTGTGGTTTGTTTTTTTTTTTTGAAACCTAGGACTTTATTCCTTTTAGAAAGGTATTAGCAAACAGATTAGTGATACATATATAGACACAGGGGCGAAATCGTGAGAATAAAAGCATTGAGGCTGGGCACAATGGCTCATGACTATAATCCCAGCACCATGGGAGACCAAGGCAAGAGGATCACTTGAGGCCAGGAGTTCAAGACTAGCCTTCACAACACAATAAGACCTCATCTCTACAAAACACTAAAAAGAAAAAAATTAACAGGGCATGGTGATGCATGCCTGTAGTCCCAGCTGCTCAGGGGGATGAGGCTGGAGGACTGCTTGAGCCCAGGAGTTTGAGGCTGTAGTGAGCTATAATGGTGCCACTGCACTCCAGCCTGGGCAACAGAGTGAGACTGTCTCAACAAAACAAAACACAACAAAACAAAGAACATTCCAAGTTAAACATGGAATAGCTCTGTGACTCAGCAATTCCAGGGTAAGATGTGGAAGAATTGAAAAGAAGCATTCAAACAAGTACTTCTACACAAATGTTCACAGCAGCAGCAGCACCGTTTGTAAGAACGAAAAGGTAGAAACAAACCAAATGTTCATCATCTGATGATTAGGTAAACAAAATGTGCTCTGTCCATACGATGCAATGTTACTATATGAAGTACTGATACATGCTGTGACATGGACTAGCCTTGAAAGCATGATGCTCAATGAAAGATGCCAGACATGAAAGTCACATGTTGTATGATGCCATTCCTATGGAATATCCAGCATAGGCAAGTCCACAGATACAGAGTAAACTGGTGGTCTTCAAGGCCTGGGGAGAGACCAAGTGGCTGCTTAATGGGTATGAGATTTCCTTTTGGGGTTATAAAAATATCTTGGATAGGCCGGGTACAGTGGCTCACGCCTGTAATCCCAGCACTTTGGGAGGCCGAGGTGGGTGGATCACAAGGTCAAGAGATCAAGACCATCCTGGCCAGCATGGTAGAACCCCGTCACTACTAAAAATACAAAAATTAGCTGGGCATGGTGGTGCATGCCTGTAGACCCAGCTACTCGGGAGGCTGAGGCCAGAGAATGGTTTGAACCCAGGAGGCGGAGGTTGCAGTGAGCTGAGATCATGCCACTGCAGTCTGGCCAGGCAATAGAGTGAGACTCTATCTTAAAAAAAAAAAAAAGAAAATGTCTTGGATCTAGATGGTTACTCAGCATTGTGATTGTATGAAACACTGCTGAATTGTACACTTTAACATGGTTACAATTGATTTTATGTTAAGTGAATTTTACCTAAATAAAAAATTGTAAAGCAAAACTAAAACACATTGAATCACTGATTGTCAGTGATAGTTATTATTTAAGATATTTATTATAGCTTTATTTTATTTTATTTTTGAGATGGAGTCTCACTCTGTCACCCAAGCTGCAGTGCAGTGGCATGATCTCAGTTAACTGCAACCTCCACCTCCATAGTTTAAACAGTTCTCCTGCCTCAGCCTCTCAAGTAGCTGGGATTACTGGCACCTGCCATCACGCCTGGCTAATTTTTGTATTTTTAGTAGAGATGAGGTTTCTCCATGTTGGCCACACTGGTCTCAAACTCCTGACCTCAAGTTATCTACCTGCCTTGCCCTCCCAAAATGCTGGGATTACAGGTGTGAGCCAACGCACCTGGCCAGTTGTGACTTTACATAGTACTTAATGCAAATTCGAATTCTCTATTAATAAGGCTTTAAAACTTTAACAAATACCTTAAGGCCAGGCCTGGTGGCTCCTGCATGTAATCCCAACCATTTGGGAGGCCAAGGGGGATGAATCACCTGAGATCAGGAGTTCAAGACCAGCCTGGCCAACATGAAAAAACCCCCATCGCTACTTAAAAAAAAAATTAGCCAGGTATGGTGGTGTATGCCTGTAATCCTAGCTACTCAGGAGGCTGACGCAGAAGAATCACTTTTACCTGGGAGGCAGAGGTTGCAGTGAGCTGAGATCACACCACTGCACTCTAGGCTGGGCGATAGATATGTTTCTGTTTAAAGACACCTTGTTTAATATATAACTCCATCTAAAAAAAAGTAATAATCATTTGTGGTGTTTTTTATACTTTTTATATGTTTGCTTTTCTTTCAGAATGTTTTTAGATATTTTCCAAGGCAGCAAGTTCTCTTACCCATAGCAATTGCAAATTTCTGACCTTGCCGAGGTGTATTTGATTTGCTTTTGTTATAGTTCTTCCTTTGGAAACTGGGTCTTTTTGACTAGTGATTATTTTTTTGTCTTACCAGTATGAAGAGAGAGATACACTGGCTCACAGTGCCCCACTTTTAACAGAAAAAGTGAGTATGCCTTTTGGATTTTCATCCCTCAGATTTTGTG
The DNA here is from genome assembly GCA_028533165.1 of Leontopithecus rosalia. NCBI lineage: Eukaryota > Metazoa > Chordata > Mammalia > Primates > Cebidae > Leontopithecus > Leontopithecus rosalia. Next base: position 9,757,107 of record CM052656.1, on the reverse strand, counting down.
GAGGATATATGTTTATGAGTGAGTTTAGCTGCTTCGGGCTATTCTTTGTACATCTTGATATTAAACTGTTGGGAAATAATTTGAAAATTTTTACAGCTGAAAATGATGGGAGTATTGTTAAAAATAAAATGTTATAAAAAGAGTTACTGCCATGAGAAGATATGAAAAAGTGGTGGCTTTTATAATGTGTTTGTGCATATTGACAAAGAATGAAAGTTGTCGGGGTGCAGTGGCTCTCACCTATAATCCCAGCACTTTGGGAGACTGAGGTGGGAGGACCACTGGAACTCAGGGGTTTGAGACCAGCCTGGGCAACACAGGCTAGACTTCGTTTCTACTATAACAAAAAAATTGCCAGGCAAGATGATTTGAGGCTGTAGTCTCAGCAACTCGGGAGTTTGAGGTGGGAGGATCACTTGAGCCCACGTGGTCAAGGCTGCAGTGAGCTATGTTTGTGCCCCTGCATTCCAGCCCAGGCAACAGAGCAGGGGGAAAAAAAGAATGAAACAGTATAAGTAGAGTGGTTGAACGTGAGTGGAGCCCTTATAAAGCTGCTCAGTTTCAGAATAATAAATGACATTAGGTATTTAGATGTTTAAGAGCCAGTAGGAAGGAGGTGAAGCAGATGCCGAGGAAATGTTTCATTTTGCCTGCTTTCCGCGAGCCCTGTGTCTGAGGTGGAACTTGAATTGTCTCATGTAGCACTTGCTGCGTTTGCTGCCCGTGTAAGCTGCGCTCAGGGAGCAGCTGATGATGAGTTTTCTGCATACTTGCTTCTCTCTCGGTATGACTTGTAGAAATTTCTTTTTTTTTTTTTTTTAAGACTCATTCTGCTCTGATGTGGGATAATCTTTTTTTTTTTTTTTTTTTTTTAAAGACGGAGTTTTACCATGTTGGTCAGGCTTGTCTTGAACTCCCGACCTCAGGTGATCTGCCCGCCTTGGCCTCCAAAGTGCTTGGATTACAGGTGTGAGCCACCACGCCCGGCAGAAGTTTATTTCTTAAGAGGGCAGGCCAAAAGATACAAACAAAAAATAAAAAGTTGAGATGGATGGGCACAAGGAGATGATTCAGTCTGCAAACTTGTTTTTCATAAATGAAAGTACTAAAAAATACAGTCAATTCTCATTATTGTTGATAGTTATGTTCTATAAAGTCTCTGCAAACACTGAATTAGCAGATCCTCAACTATTGCTCTTAAGGGAAATATAGGAGTAAGTTTCTGTGAGCCCCTGGTCACATTTTCACCAACTGATCAATACATAACCTTGTTTTATGTGTATTTCTGTTGAAAGACACTACTTTATTTAATATATAACATTGATTCATTAACATTGTGCTCATGGCCAACAGCACTATAACTTGTGACTTGAACAAAACTCATCCAGCCCACATATTTTCTCCATAAGGCACATCACAGCATTCTTTTGCATAGGAACACTAGACAGCACTTCAGCACTATGTTTGGGGGTCAGCTTAAATACTGAAATCACCAAGAAAAAGCACCCCAAAATGCAGACAGCATGGCATTAAATAGACCATGAAATGGATACTTGTGGCCAGGCACAGTGGTTTATGACTGTAATCCCAGCATTTTGGGAGGCCGAGGAGGGCGGATCACGTGTCAGGAGTTCAAGACCAGCCTGGTCAACATGGTGAAACCCCATCTCTACTAAAAATGCAAAACTTAGCTGGGCATGGTGGCAGATACCTATAGTCCCAGCTACTCAGGGGGGTGGAGGCATGAGAATCACTTGAACACAAGGCGGAGGTTGCAGTGAGCTGAGATCCCACCAGTGGACTCCAGCCTGGGTAAAAGAGTAAGACTGTCTCAAAAAAAAAAAAAAAAGAAAGAAAAGGACACTTGTTTATAGTCAGAGCTGACACAAGAAGGCAGAGCATTACCCTGTTTGACCTCAAATGGAAATGTGCATGTTGGGTGAGTAAAATTATTTGTCACACTGCACATACACTTCTGCAGATGACCGAGAGAGAGCTGCAAGTATTGATTTTGGGATTACAAATCAATTCTTACAAGTAGTTGAATTCACACATACAGAATCTACGAATCATGAGCCATTTGAAATTATAAAAATGCATTGTGTTGAAACAGTGCTGCTCTTAGAAAGAACTTGGTGCTCTTGCTTGACTAATTATTATTTTACTATTCCTCTGTGTTCAAGTCAGAAGAGGCAAACCTTAGGATCTTCTCTGTGTTATTGGAGAATGGAGCAGCATAGAGAATAGGGTATTTCTGTGTACAGTGCTTAAATATTTTCTACTGATGGGAAAATACCTTATGATCAAGGGAGACTGGGAGAATTATTTTATGCTATTTTATAACCAGAGCATGCTTTGGCTCACAACAGGCATCAGTTTATTTACCAGTCTCTGAAACCTCCATAAGAGAAATTTAACAGGTATAAACTTCGATTAAACAAGCTCTCATTTGCTTTAAACAAACAACGTAATTGAACAGAGTACATAACCCTTCACTTGCTCTTAGCAAAGCTTCAGAGGTTCAGAAATGCCTGGACCATGGCAATCCATGGGAGAGGGTTTTTAGTGATTGTTTTCTTTTTTTTTTCTCTTTTTCTCACTGTATTTCAGCATAACATTATAAAATATCATGTTGATAAATCCTTTGTTTTATATTTATTACCAACAATAACTATAACCTTTCTTTTGAAACATAGACCTTCAACAAGCTTGTGGGAAAGTTTAGCCAGTCCATCTTCCACTTGAATTTAACACAAATGCTGTCAGCCACGATGGAAGGGAAGCTGGTTGTCTGGGACATACACCGCCCACCGTCATCTGCCTCCACGTTTTTGGGCTTTCCCTATATCAAGCCTTGTAAATTGGTTCATTTGCAGAAAGAGAGTATCACTGTGCTTACTACAATTGATAGGTAATTTTATTAAAAGGTAGCTATGGATGATTATACAAATATTTTAAAATTGTTTTGGGAGGTTGGGCACAGTGGCTTATACCTCTAATTTCAGTTCCTTGGGAGGCTGAGGTGGAAGGATCATATGAGTCCAGAATTTCGAGACCAGCCTCGGCAACATAGTGAGACTCCCCATCTCTACCAAAAAACAAACAAGAGAGAGATGCCAGGGTGGCTTGAGCCTGGGAGTTTGAGGCTGCAATCAGCTGTGATTGCCACTGCTCTCTAGATGCAGGAAGGAGTGAGACCTTCCTGTCTTAAAAAAAAAAAATCTTTTGGATGTATATGCATATTTTGTATATGCATAGAGTATTCTGGGGATAGTCATAATGAACTGGGAACATTGGTTGCCTCTGAGGATAAGAACTGAGAACTAAGATCAGCAATGGGGGTGGATTTACTTTTTTTATAGTTGCATTTATACTAATTGGATTTTTTAAAAAAATCATGAGCCTGCATTATGTTAAAAAAATCCCTTTGTGTTGGTGAAACAAAAAGGAACTAGATTTTTTTCTTCGGGCTAATTGGATAGATTTTGCACCCAACATTTTACATGCATTAAATTTAAGAAAATAAAATAATTTGAATAGCTATACTGTATTGTCTGATTACAAAGTAACATATACAGCAGAGAGTGGTGGCTCCCGTCTGTAATCACAGCACTTTGGGAGGCCGAAGAAGGTGGATATTGAGGTCAAGAGATCGAGACCATCTTGGCCAACATGGTGAAACCCTGTCTCTAGTAAAGATATAAAAATTAGCTGGGCATGGTGCATGAGCCTGTAGTCCCAGCTACTTGGGAGGTCAAGACATGAGAATCATTTGAACCTGGGAAGTGGAGGTGTGGTAAGCCGAGATCATCCCACTGCACTCCAACCTGGCTGACAGAGGGAGACTCTGTCTTAAAACAAAACAAAACAAAACAGGCTGGGCATGGTGGCTCATACCTGTAGCACTTTGGGAGGTCGAGGCGGGCACATCACCTGAAGTTGGGAGTTCAAGACCAGCCTGACCAACATGGTGAAACCCCATCTCTACTAAAAATACAATAATTAGCCAGGTATGGCAGTGTGCGGCCGCAGTCCCAGCTATTTGGGAAGCTAAGGCATGAGAATCGCTTGAACCTAGGAGGTGGAGGTTGCAGTGAGCCAGATCTCACCACTGCACTGCAGTCTGGGCAACAGAGTGAGACTCGGTCTCAAAAAAACAAAACAAAACTGAACAAAAATAACATTTACCTGTTGTGAGAAGATCAAATGCATCAGAACTTAATAAAATTTACTAACTCTGATTTTGAGTGGCCGTAGAGACTCAGAGATGGTCATTTAAGGCCTCAATTAGAACAGGGTTCTCATTTCAGCTGGGTCCCTTCCTTGCTGAATGATCTTGAGCAAGGAACTTAACCTTGCTGAGCCTCTATTTCTTCATCTGTAAAATGGCCTAACAATACTTTCTCTGCTGGGCACAGTGGCTCACACCTGTAATCCCAGCACTTTGTGAAGCTGAGGCGGGTCCTGAGGTCAGGAGTTTGAGACCAGCTTGACCAACACGGAGAAATCTCATCTCTACAAAAAATAAAAATAAAAAATTAGCTGGGTGTGGTGGCACATGCCTGTACTCCCAGCTACTTGGGAGGCTGAGGCAGGAGAATCGTTTGAACCCAGGAGGCAGAGGTTGCAGTGAACCGAGATCGCACCATTGCACTCCAGCCTGGGCAACAAGAATGAAACTCCATGTCAAAAAAGAAAGCACTATTTCTTTCATGAGACAGGGATGTAAAATTCTGCACTTGCTTGGCGCAGGGGAACCGTAGGGAAATGACGGCCATGATCAGTGTGTGAGAGAAGTTCCCAAAAGTGTGGAGAAAATTGCCTGGTGACGGGGACCCTGCCCATATGGTTAGAGTCACTGGGCCACCTGCTTTCAAAAAGCCCATTTGCTTCCATTCGACTTTCTTTTGATGCAGGGGAACAGTGAGGTCTTGATATGGTTTTACAAAGAGAAATGCAAATTGTCACCCTCACTCAGTGGGGCGAGAAGATAGTAGAACTGCAGTTGGCCGTGCAATCAACCTTTGATCAGTTGGGGGTTAGGATCCAGTAAAGACCAGGCCTGGGTTCTCCAAGTTAATAAAACCCAGTCAGGACCTGGGAGTCCAAGAAGGAAAAGGTCTCTGAAAATGCTTGGTCAGTATTGCTGCTTCTGTCCAGCAGAGGGCAGTCAAAGATGTTCTAGCCAATTACTAGGCCCACCTGCTTTGCTTACTAATCAGAAACCTCAGTTAATCACTCTGCGTATGTTAAGAGAAAATCCTCCTCCTCTGCCCCCCGACCCTGTGATTAGAATTATGTGAAAGGCTTTTTTTTTTTTAAAAAAAAAGCCCATTCGGGATGGATCCGAGGACTGGATATGAAAGCCATTTTGTCACGCAGCACTGCCTTCTGCTGTGAGGACTGGCCAGGGTTTTACGATTGAACTAACAGCAGCCCCTTTGTGTAAAGTGGCCTGTGTCCCCTTGTCAGCCTGCACAGTTTCAGAGGGCTGGTGGAGCGACTCTCTGCATTATCTGTAGTCATATGGGGAGGGTGCAAATCCCTTGTCCACTGCCATTGAATATGGCTGATCTTGGAGGGCAGGGAAGAACCAGCAGAGAGCACGGACTTGGCTTTAGCTATAGCTGGATTCCCTGCATAGTCAAGCTGTGTGGCCCCGATAAAGTTGCCAGGTAGAAGTATGTCCCATGCAGTGTTTGGGATTTACTTACATTAAATTTTTGTTTGTTTGTTTTTGAGATGGAGTTTTGCTCTTGTCACTCAGGTTGGAGTGCCGTGGTGCAATCTCAGCTCACTGCAACCTCTGCCTCCTGGGTTCAAGTGATTCTCCTGCCTCAGCCTCCCAAGTAGCTGGGATTACAGAGGTGTGTGCTACCATGCCTGGTTAATTTTGGTATATTTAGTAGAGACGGGAGTTTCACCGTGTTGGCCAGCCTGGTCTTGAATTCCTGACCTCAGGTGATCTGCCTGCCTCATCCTCCCAAAGTGCTGGGATTACAGACATGAGCCACTATGCCCAGCTACACTACATTTTTTACACAAATATTCAAATGTATCTGGGTATCTGTATTGTCATTTGCTATATCTGGCCACACAATGCCCTGAGCACATTTTTTAACTCTGAGCGTTAGTTTCCTAGATGTAAATTGGGATAACAGTAAAATCATTCTTGTTTTGCAATGCCCCAGAATCCAGATAACAGTAAAATCATTCTTGTTTTGCAATGCCCCAGAATCCAGAGCCTGACATATGATTAGGAATTATCTCAATATTGAAGAATTTGGTTAAGACCAATTAAAAAAAAAGGTATTATAGAGATGCTACATGTTATTATTGCTTTTTGCCAAACTGATGTTATTCTCCATTTCAGCTACATTGTCACAGGTGACATTAAGGGTAACATCAAGTTCTATGATCACACCCTGTCCATTGTTAACTGGTACAGTCACTTGCAACTGAGTGCCATAAGAACTCTGTCCTTTTCAAAGACCCCAGCAACTCCTCCTACTGAAAAATCAAACTATCCTCCCGACTGCACTTTAAAAGGTGACCCTTTTGTCGTCAGGTAAGTCGGTAATGAATCTAGTCATTAGAATGGTTGGAAAATGATGGATGTCTTCTTTAGTTTGCATGCAGTGGGAGGTTCGTGTTGTTCCTGGAATCTCTCCCTGGCTGATTGTGATAACTGTTGGATCATTAAAAAAATTCATGAAACATGATTTTAATACTAAGATTCTTTAGTAACTGGAAGCTGGGAAGTCCTGATCCCTGAGCTCTCACCTCTGTTGAGTCTTTCGCTGCAGGTTGGTCTGTTTTCTGTTAGCTGAGCTTGTCCTAGCCACTGCGGTTAAAGGCACTGGATAATTAATTGCCATAACATTTCAAGACCGAATTATCTGTGAGTCTGCTTAATTACCCTTGCAGTATTTACAGGCACATCTGTATGTGTGCACCAAACTTCATATTTGCATACACAAATGAATATTTGCATGTGCAGATTAGCTAATTGTACAACTGACTGTCCATCTGCATACTTAATGACTCAATTTACATGGAGAAAAGTGGGCTTTTTCACTTGCAAATGGAAGCTGTTGGGTATTGGCGGTATATTTTTGGAAATGTTGGGTTAATAATGTCACTAAATTACAGACGACAGAGGCGTTTTATGTGCAATTAGAAGCAGAATAGCTGGCATGCCCCATTCCCTGCAAACACTGATATTGTTTGGTCTCTCCTGGCAAACAGGAATTTTATCATTGGAACATCTGATGCCACCGTGTACCACTTAACAACAGATGGGACCAAACTTGAGAAGTTATTTGTAGAGCCCAAAGATGCCATTTGTGCCATCTCCTGCCACCCATATCAACCCCTCATTGCCATCGGGAGCATCTGTGGGATGATCAAAGTGTGGAATTATGAAAAGAAACGATACCTTTTCAGCAGGGTTTTTGAGAAGGGGCTTGGAGTCCAGAGTCTGACCTATAACCCAGAAGGTATTTTCATCTTATCAGCCTCCCATCAGTTCCACGTGGAGCACAGCCCGGGAGGGGACGGATGTACCTGGGCTGGCATGGCTCCAGGAAGCCCCCGACTCCAGCTCCCAGAGACACCTTCTGTCTCGGGCTCCCGCAGTGCTCTGGGCCTGGTGCTCTCCGCGTGCTCACCCCAGGAGCTCATGCGTTTCAGTTCATTTCTCCTCTGTTGTGTTTGTTCCGTCTTCTCCACACCCAGGACAAAGCCTGGCACACACTCAACGTCTGAATGAATGAAATCCTTTGCCATCGTTGTTCTCTGGCTTGTCATTTCAGGAACCCTTCTTGGAGCTGGCTTCACAGAGGGAACAGTTTACATTCTCGATGCAATGTCTTTAGAAAATGAAAGCCCAGAGCCTTTCAGATATTCCAGAACCAGTGTGACTCACATCAGCTTTTCCCATGACTCCCAGTACATGGCAACTGCTGTAAGCGTTTTCACCGACAGCCCAACCAGTGGCTTAGCACTTTCATTTAAAACCACAAGAGGCTGGACACAGTGGCTCATACCTGTAGTCCCAGTGCTTTGGGAGGCCGAGGTGGGAGGATCATCACTGGAGGACAGGAGTTCAAGACGCCTAGGAAACATAGCAGGACCCCATTGCCATAAAAACATTTTTAAAAAATTACCAGGCCTTGCGGCACACATCTGTAGCCCAGCTATCCAGGAGGGGCTGAGGTGGGAGGACCCCTGGGTGCCAGGAGTTTGAGCTCCCAGTGAGCGACAGGGCAGTTCTGCTGGTCTGCCTTTGCAAAAACCCTGTCCCTTCCAGCACTCTCCCATCTCCATGGTGCTGCGGCCACTCCTCTCTTTGTGAGCACAACGCTTCTGGAGCCAAAGCATCTCAGCACACCATGGGTGCATGCAGCTCAGGCCCTGTGACCCCTCAGGCGGGGCTCTCCCATTCTGACTGGGTTCATTCTCAGCTTTCATACCTTTAAAAAAAAAAAAACCAGCTTTTTTTTTTTATCTTGGCTCACTGCCACCTTCTTCTCCCAGGTTCAAGCAATTCTTGTCTCAGCCTCCCAAGTAGCTGGAATTACAGGCATGTGCCACCATGCCTAGCTAATTTTTGTATTTTTAGTAGAGATGGGGTCTGCATATTGGCCAGGCTGGTCTCAAACTCCCATTACCCACCTCGGCTTCCCAACGTGCTGGGATTACTGGCGTGAGCCACCGCGCCCAGTCAGAAAATACTCTTAAAACAAAATTAGTGTAAACGCATAATGATGATTTTTAATTTCCTGAATGTAAAAAGGGATAACTCCTTCCTTTTTGCTCTTCTTCAGGATATAAGTTTTACTGTTGCAGTTTACATGGTGGTGGTGAGAAACGGACGAAGGGTCTGGGAGTACTTAGCAAGACTTCGCTCTCATCGAAAAAGCATCCGAAGTCTCCAGTTTGGGGTTTACCTGGACAGCAATGAGCCTAGACTGCTGAGCCTTGGGACAGACAGGCTGTTGGTGAGCTGTCTAGTTTCCTGGTCGCCAGGACTGTGTCTCACTCTTGTGACATCCCTGGCATCTTGCATAGAGCAGGGCCCACAGTATGTGTGTCTGTTGGAGAAGGTGAGTGCACAGTGCAGGGTCACAGACCTCTCCAGGTTGCCATTTTACCTTACCTTGGCTGGGACGCCACCCACCGGGAACTCCTGTTCTGAATGCGGAGGCTTCCGGGAAGCCACAGGTCAGAAGCGGAGGAGCAGAAGCGGAGGAGCGGGGAGTTCGCCTCGCAGTGTGCACGGGGAGGGCTGACACTCGCTAACATTGTCTTCATGCCCAGCAGTTGGGGCCAGGCTGCTACCTAAACATGAAAACTAGGAGAGGCTGTGAGAAAAGAGGAAAAGGTTGGGACGGTGGCAAACACAATACTACAGAGTCAGGCCAAATGATTCAAAATCAACTGGTTAGTGTATCTGTCTATTTTTCCTCCCTCCCTCTCCTCCCTCACTTCTTCCCTCCTTCCCTTTCTCTCTATCTCCCTCCTTCCCTCCTTCCTTCCCTTCCCTCCTTCCCTCCCTTCCCTCCTCCCTTCCTGCCTCGCTTCCTCCCTCCCTCCTTCCCTGCTCCTTCCCTCCCTTCTTCCTTCCTTTGCTTTCTTCCTCCCTTCCTTCCTTTGCTTTCTTCTTCCCTCCTTCCCACCCCTCCCTTCTTTCTTTCACCTTCCTTCCTTTATTCCATTTATTCTTCCATCTATCTATCTATCCATCCATCCATCCATTCATCTATTCTATTCTGCCCACTAAAACATACCTGTATGGGCTCAGTTCAGCAGGCTGCTGATTTGTGACTGCCAAGTGCTGGGCTAAGATTCAGATATGAATTAGTTCCTAAGACAGTGATGAGTGACACAGTATAACTGAACTGCCAGACGTCAGGTGTGGGAGTCAGCTGGACCTAAATTTGAATTTTTGAGTTTTTACTCTGCCACTTTTTAGCTATGTGACCTTGGACAAGCCACTCTGAGCATCTCTGAATATCTGTTTTCTCATCTGTAAAATGGGAACGACAGCACTTCTTTGCAGGGAAGTTCTGAGGATGGCGTGGAGATGTTTCTAGAGCACTCAGCTCACTGTCTCCCGCGTCCTGAATGCTCAGTACTGATGGATGACTTAGTTGGTGTCAGGTCTAGGCAGGTCTCCTCTTAGGAAACCTGATACCATGTCCCTCAGAACAGCACCTTGGCTGATAATGATAAAGGCTGTCTCCCAAGAGCTTGGGGCTCCTTAGGTGAGCCTTTAATTTGGCTCCGTCCTCACGTGTGTCCATCTGGGCTCCTCTGCAGATAGAGTACGATCTTCTCAGGAGCTGCAAAGACCACCTGGAAGTCCTGGACATTCACCGCACCGACCAGGGCTGCTACCCCACCTGCATGGTCTGGTACCCGCCACTCACCAGGGAACTCTTCCTGCTCATCTGCAACAGTGGCTACAAAGTGAAGCTTTTCAATGCTACCACCAAAATGTGCCGGTGAGCACCTGGAGCGCCCCGCGGCAGGGGCCGGACCGAGTTCTCTAGCCCCAGTCTGCGGCAAGCCTCCACTTAGGGACCTGCAGGCAGCTTGGCTACTGTTTTCATCCTCTTCTCTCTGCAGAGGAGGAAAGGGAAGCAGATAAGTAGGTGATTCTCGCCAAGATCACATGGCCCGTTGTGGAGGCGGGATGTGCAGATCCAGGGAGGACACAAACCTGGGGCCCTGGGAAAGTCGCGGATGCTCTAAAATCCCCTCTCATTAAGAAAAACATATTTTTACCTGGCTACTAACAATCGTTTGATTTTTTTCCTACTCTTGGCTCTCAAAGGAGCTTTAACTTTAACTGCTAGCACTCCTTTGTCTACACCCTACGTGAGTCAGGTACTGTTCTAGGTGCTGAAGACAAGGATGGAAACCATTTCCGTCACTGGAGTTTACATGTTGGTTGGGGATGGGGATGATGCAGTAGCGTGAACAAGTAGCCAGGTAGTAGGAATGTGGCAGTCAGGTCCGTGCAAAGAAAAGGGAAAAGGCAGGATAAAAAGGTGGGGAGGCAGGGAAGGCCTTGGAGAGCAGGGCACATCTGAGCATCTGAACAGACTGGAAGGAAGCAAGAGGGGAGTGAGGGCCGCCGAGCCCTCGGAGGAAAGAGAGTGGACCAGCAAGGCCCAAGGGCTGAAGGTGGGAGGCGTTTGGGTTTGGGAAATGCCGTGAAGGCTGCTGGGGCCGGAGTGGAGTGGGCGGGGAGGGGGCACGGGAGAGCAGGTCAGAGGCCCAGGCAGGTACCCGGCACACGGCACCCTGGGGACTCCGTCTCTTTCCCGAGTAAGGCGTGGCCCTGAGGGGCCGCAGGGAGGGGGTCAGATTCTGGGTATATCCTGCTGGCAAAGCAAACAGTGTTTGCTAATGGAGGGAAAAGGAGGTGTGAGAGAAGACAGCTCACGAAGCCAGAGGAATGGCTGGCCCTCTAAAGAGATGAGGAGGATGAGGGAAGGATAGTTTTCAGACAAACCCAGAGTCAGAGGCTGGCCAAGGCAAGCTTGAGATGCCTGCTTGGCATTCAGATGGGAACCCACGAATCAGGCTCTGGAGTGTGGAGGTCCTGGGGGGGGCTGGGCTGGAGTCAGGAGCACAGGACGGCTGAAGCCATGAGCAGAGAAGACACCAGCAAGAGAGCAGGGCATCCGTAGCCCGGCATCTTAGAGCCACGTCTCCTCCCGCCTGATGCAGTCCTGCACCCGCACAGGGCCCCCTGTGCTTCCACCCCTGTGAGCCCTCACAAGAAACCCGCATGATCGACCCTCGAGTGCAGCGGGGGGCACACTGTCCATCCTCCTGTTCCTTCCTCCTCAGCCTGCTGAGCATTCTCCCACTGAGCTTCAGGAGGCTGTGTGACTGCCCAAGGTCAAGCAGGGCAAGACTTGACCCTGAAACTGAGCCCCGACCCTGTCCTCTACTCAGTTCTCTGGGGCCTCAACACAGCCCTGGCTGTGGGATCTTGCCTGGTCAGCCCTGAAGGGGAGCTTCTGCCTTTGGTTTGGCTGTGTCTTGGGTATGGCTGGAAAGAAGCATGGAGGCAGGGGAAGTTGGAAGGGAGAGCGTTTCAGTGATCCGCCACTGCCACCACCACCACTGCCACCAGGAGAAGGAAGTCAGGGAACTGGCCGCAGCAGCTGGCCCAGGATTCAGGACAATCATTGCTTTGAAATATATCTCAGATGAGAGAGGTCCTCAAAAGGCCAGGACCACCCAGGATTTTTTTTTTAAGCAGTTCTTTCCCAGAAGGCCAAGAAAAAAATGACTGAGAAATGCCATGTCTTATGGTAGAAAGAGAAATCCAGGATAATTTCCTTAAATGATTAAAACACTCGAAAGCATGTATGAAGAAGAGCTTTAGAAAGACTTCAGAATCATTGTGCCTAGTTTTTATTATGCACTATTAAATTTTATCATATCTTCTGATAGTTTTTAATGAACACATACTTTTTGGACAAAGAATGTCTCTCAGATACATGCAGTGCTAAGATACTGAACTGGCAGGGCCAGAGAATGACGGCTGACCGGCCTTGGGCCTGAAGTTCCTGCTAACTGTTATTCACCAGAAGAAAGAGGCAGGAGAGACTTTTGGAAACAAAGCTGGGAGTTTCTGCCTATTGATGATCAGTGTGAAATTAGCATAAAGCAACTACAAAATGTTATCAAGGTGATACTCATATAACCTAAAACGAATGAGTTGAAAGTGACCAGTTCGGCCGGGCATGGTGGCTCACACCTGTAATCCCAGCACTTTGGGAGGCCAGGGCAGCTGGATCACCTGAGGTCAGGAGGTTGAGACAAGCCTGACCAACATGGTGAAATTGAGTCTCTACTAAAAATACAAAAATTAGCCAGACATGGTGGTGCGTGTCTGCAATCCCAGCTACTCAGGAGGCTAAGGCAGAAGAATTGCTTGAATCTGGGGGGCGGAGGTTGCAGTGAACTGAGATTGCAGTGAACTAAGATCATGCCACTGTACTCCAGCCTGGGTGAAAGAGCAAGACTCTGTCTCAAAAAGAAATAGAAAAAGAAATGAAAGTGAAGATTTCCGTGTCATTTAAGCACTCACAGTGCTGTGCAACCCCCACCTCTGTCTAGCTTCAGAAATTTCCATCATTCCAGAATAAAACCCCTTGCATAAAGCATTTTCTAAGCTGTACGAATAATAAAGCCTCATAACCATGGCTTAATTGGGAAGGAATTGTCTTTTCATGATAAATCCAAAAGAATTTTAAAATGCCTTTAAAAAATATTTGAAAGAACGTGAAAAGGCAGTTCACAGAAAAAGGCCAATAAACGTAGGAGCAGATGCTCATGAGTATATCAAAGATGCAAATGAAAACAAGATATCATTTTTCACCAATCAGATTAGCAATGATAAAAATGATTGATAGGGCTTCGCGTTGGCAAGAGGATAGGGAAACAGGCACTCTCATCCGCTGCTGGGGAGCGGGTATGAATCACTGTAACCTTTTGGGAAAGCAATTTGTCACCCTCCATTAAATTGTATCGTATCTTCTGACTTCTAGGAATGTAGCCCACAGAAGAACTCAAACAGTATGCCAAGGCAGAAGTAAAAGGGTGTCTTGTTTGAAAATATTTTTAAAAATGGAAGCGATCCAAATGCCCGTTAATAGGGGATTAGTTACACGGGTGGCTTGTCAGTATACTGGAACACGATGCTGCTTTTAGGAAAGAAAAAGAGGAAGACTACGACAGCTCTCTGTGTAGTGACGTGGAAATAGCTCCAGTGTGCAATGAGATAAACTACATGAAGCATCAATAGCATAATTCTATTTTAATTTAAAATTATAATAAGAAAAACATTCTTGAGCCATATACACCAAACTATTACGATTATCTTAGGATAGGGTCTAGCAATGTGGAGATATAGTTAGATTTTCTTCTTTTTTTGAGGGTGGGTCTCACTCTGTTGCCTAGGCTGGAGTGCAGTGGTGTGATCTCAGCTTGCTGCAACCTCCACCTCCCGGGTTCAAGCGATTCTCAAGCCTCAGCATCCCGAGTAGCTGGGACTACAGGTGCATGCCACCGCACCTGGCTAATTTTCTTTTTGGTAGAGGTGGGGTTTCACCATCTTGGCCAGGCTGGTCTCAGACTCCAGCCTGGCTTAGCCTCCCAAAGTACTGGGATTACAGGCGTGAGCCATCATGCCCCATCCATGACCAAACAATCGTAAAACCTATGTTGAAATTTGTGAAATTCAAAAAACTCTCTTTCTTCTTTTGCCTTCAGGAAGACGCTTATGGGGCCAGCTTATGGTTCCCCTATTGAGCAGGCACAGGTCCTCCCGGTGAGAAGCATGGCAGAGCTACCGAAACGCTACTTGGTGTTTATTAACAGAGACAAGGTAACAGCGCCGTCTTCTCCAGCTCTGGGAGTTGACTCTGTGTGTCATGAGCAGCAGTCATTATCAAAGATGGTGAGACTCAAGAGAGCCTGGGTTTTGCAGCCAAGCCCAACTGCTGCCGCCCCAGTCAGCTGTGATACTGAAGATTGTCCTTGATGAGTTAGGAAGCCTCTTGGGAGACATTTCTGAGCAGAGTTACTGCATTTTTTGTTTTCCCAGTGAAGATACATGGGCCAGCAAAGGATTTTTCCTTCTTCTTTATTTGCATGAAAAACTCTTATAAAAACATGCAAATTGGTACACTTCGTTGTATGATTTAATGAATCGTCTACATTGAAAAGTGTAAAGCCTGCTGGGTGTGGTGGCTCATGCCTGTAATCCCAGCACTTTGGGAGGCCAAGGCAGGCTGGAGTCTGAGACCAGCCTGGCCAACATGGTGAAACCCCATCTCTACTAAAAATACAAAAATTAAACGGGCTTGGTGGCGGGCACCTGTAATCCCAGCTACTTGGGAGGCTGAGGCAGGAGAATCACTTGAACATGGGAGGCAGAGGTTGCGGTGAGCTGAGATCGCGCCACTGCACTCCAGCCTGGGCAACAGAGCGAGACTCCGTCTCAAAAAACCCAAGAAAATGTAAAAGTCATAGGTTGTGAGATTTATTCCAGAAAACCTTGGACAACTGAGCATGCAGACAGGGAGGAAAGCTTCCCTTCTGTCTTCTGTGCATCTCTTAGAACTGTGCAAGAGGCTCGTGTCCTCTCAGGGCCGGTGTGTGAATGCCAGCCACATTAAATGGGGCACTCACACGTGGAGATGGGTCCAAACAAAATCAGCTTAACATATGCAACAGGGAGAGAAGGAAGGTGTCAAGTGTAAACCCCTTTTCACTCAGCAACGGTCCTTCTGCCACACAGATCTGGAGGTGACATGTGAACGTGCCAGGCCTCTCGGGCCCCGCTACCTGAGTCTGAATATCCACTTACGTATTCCTTTCTAGGTGGGACTGCAGATCTTACCAGTGGACGGCAATCCACATAAGACGACTGCCATCGTTTGCCACCCAAATGGGGCGGCTGGCATGGCCCTTTCCCGTGACGGCCGCTACGCATTCACCGCAGGGGGGCATGATCGCTCGGTGGTCCAGTGGAAAATCAATTTAAGGTAAGTGACGGGAGAGAAGGAAGGCGTCACGTGGAAACTCCTTTTCACTCAGCAGCAGCAGACAGACACTGATCCCTGCTGCGTGCCAGGCACTATGCTAGGATGTCACAGGGCCTGGCTTTCAGGTTGCTCCTGGGGGCATTGCTCATATTACTGCGCACACGGAAGTTGCCGTCCTGCTCCATGGACCAATGGCGTTTGCAGTTCAGGCAGTGTGACAGCACCCGGGACTCACCCCTGCTCCCCAAAATGCTTCTCCCTCTGCTCCGCATAGTCACACCTGCTAGAAAGATCTAGGCCGACCCTCCAAAGCATGCACTATGGAAGCGGTAAGAGGGTCATTTGAAGTGGGTATTCCAGGCTCCTCTTCTCTCCCTCCCTGCCTGAATGGAGAGCCTCAGCCTGCGGTCAGGCTGGAGAATTCTTGAGTTGAATGTCGGAGAGTATGTGGACTTTGAGGTTAAAGGGATGTGTATGAGTTTGAATATGGGGCCACCCTCTACTGGCTGTGGGGCCTAGGGCAAGCTTCTTCACGTCTCTGATCTTCAGATCCTTGCCTGTGAAATGGGGGTGATGATAGGGACTGCTATTTTTTTTTTTTAAGGTGGAGTCTCGCTCTGTCACCCAGGCTGAAGTGCAGTGGTACGCTCTGAGCTCACCGCAACCTCTGCCTCCTGGGTTCAAGCAATTCTCCTGCCTTAGCCTCCTGAGTAGCTGAGATATCAGGTGTGTGGCACCATGCCCAGCTAATTTTTGTATTTTTAGTAGAGACAGGGTTTCACCATGTTGGTCAGCTGGTCTCAAACTCCTGACCTCATGATCTGCCCACCTTGGCCTCCCAAGGTGCTGGGATTACAGACGTGAGCCACCGCGCCTGGCTGATGATAGGGACTTCTGTGGGATCCCTGTAAAGATCGGGTAGTTTAATATGGGAAAAGCACATAGCGTAGAGCTAAGTGCTCAGGAAGTGAATGAATTCCTTTCTTCTCATCTTCCCATAAGAGCATTTGTTTATGAGCTTAGGATCTTCCCTAATCAAGAGGGGACCGGCACCCACACTGTCCTCTCCTCTACCCACATTCAGCCAGCTGCCACAGGGCAGAGTCAGCCACAGGCAGCCAGTTCCTGTTCTGACCACTTCTCCGAGCCCCTGCGCTGCCTGTGTCTTGGCTGGGCCTCTCCTGGCAATGTGACGTAAGGGAGCAAAAACAGCTCGGAGGCACCTTCCTTCCTCAGAGAACAACCTGACTCTTGGCTGCCAGCGCAATGCACCCCCTGCCATCTGCCAAGTGCACATCTTTCTTTTTAGGTTGGATATTGACGCTTCTACTCTTAACCTGAATATGAGCAAAAATAGCCAGTAAAATCTGCTCTGGAACCACGGTGGTTTGAGATTGCAGTTGCAGCTCTGACTTCCACCCTGCCTTCACCTGAGAGAGCAGATCTTGGGAACTTGGGGATTTAGGAGCTGGAGGTGAACTCTCCCATTGAAAAGGGATTGTGGCCTCAGAATGGCTGCCTGGTTCCTAGTCTATTAACTTGATACCTGGAACCATGGGGGCAAGCCACGCCCTGCAGGGGCAAGCGGAACCTTCCTTTCTATTTGTTGTGGTGGTGGTTGAGACAGGGTCTGGCTCGGTCACCCAGGCTGGAGTGCAGTGGTGTGATCATGGCTCACTGCATCCTTGAACTCCTAGGCTCAAGCAATTCTCCTGCCTCAGCCTCCCGAGTAGCTGGACCCACAGGTACATGCCATCATGCCTGGCTAACTTTTAAAAAATTATTTTTCGTAGATACAGAGTCTCACCAAGCCTAGGCTGGTCTTGAACTCACGGGCTTAAGCCTTAGTGTTTGGGCTTAATCCCAAGTGTTGGGATTACAGATGTGAGCCGCTGCACCCAGCTAGAACCTTTCTCCTGAAATGTTTGTCTTCTCAGTGCTCGTGGGCTCTGGAATGGTAGAAACTTAAGAAGAACTCAAAAAGGCCTCTGCTTTCCAATAGCTTTCCTGTGCCTGGCCAGAGTCCAGGCTTCTGAGAATTTCAGTTTAATCTGTGGTGGGGACAAAGGATCATTATAAACTAATTAGCACTTCATTGCTGCTTCTGGTGAGTTAATGTGATCAGCACTTCACTAATGGAAAGAAATGTAAAAACCCTAAACGAGTAAACAAAATTTTCTACCAAGTTACTGTTGATGAGTGGTCAGGGGAGGTGAAGATGACAAATCCCCTCACATTCCATTATTTTAGTAAGTGCAGCCCAGAGTGCCACCGTCACAGCACTCCCGCCCCAGGACAGCCCTTCCATCGCCTCTCTTGGGGTTCATTCCACATGCCCCTTCTTCTCCCCCCGATGCTAGCATGCCACCCTTTTTCCTCTCTTTGTCTGGTGTCTGTTTCAAAATCCCCCATACTTTTTTGTGCCCAGCCTCCCTGCCTCCTGTCATCCTGCTGCCCTGCTCAGCCAAGAGCAGGGACCCAGACTGGAATCCTGGCTGGTCACTCCGTGCTCACTGGATGACACCAGGCAAGTCCCTTTGCTTCTCGGAGCCTCAGCTCCTCTAGCCGTTAAGTGGGACTGCTCCCACCAAGTTCAGACCATTCCTCCTTCTCCTCCTCTAGGGAGCATTTACTGAGCACCTACTGTGTGTTCGTCATGGGGCTCGGAGCTTTAGCTCCTTTCGAAAAGTACTGTGTGGCTTGCTGGGTACAGAGCAGGCTTTCAATAAGTGTCATTTCCCCTTAGTGCCCTAATGACCTCTTTTTTGTTGCGAGTCTTAGAAACACAATTTAGGCAAAAAGGGGATGTATGAGAAGGTTGTTGGGATGGCATGTGGCTTCACAGCAGGATGGTCAGGGACAGCGGCGCACGGTGCCCGCAGCGCTCACTGTCCGCATGGCCCTGCTGTTGGCTTCATTCTCTGCGGAACTGGGTTTCCTTACTCAGCAGGAAGATGGCTGCTGGCAGTTCCCAAATTTCACAAATTCTAGCTCTCACCACAGAGAGAGGGAATCTCTTTCCCAGCGTGGGTTAGAGAAAGCCCAGTGCAGCCCTGGACCCCTCTGGGGTCGGTTGGTGGTGGCTGGGAGGCAGGGATGTAGTGGAGCGCTGAACACCGGAGCCGGGAGCCCCAGCTGCTCCTAGAGGACCAGGTGCTCTTGCCAGCCTTTCCCTTCAGGGGCTCCTGGTGGGGACAGGCTCCTCTATGTCACTTACAGCCTTTACCTGGCCGTGCTCCAGAGCCACATGGCTAAAAGTGGCCTGGTGCTCACGGAGCTTGTCAGGATCGGGTCTGGGCCTGGCCCGGAGGCCCCAGAGAGGGAGCCCTCTCAGCTGGACACTTGCCTCCATGGGCTAATACTTGAACTGAGAAGTGGGGAAGACCCAGCCCTGCCGGAGGGGTCCTCAGGCACCCCTGGAGAATACCCAGGTCCCTCAGACTTTAAGCTAACCTGTGGACTTGTGCATGCCTCAGTGAGAGGACCGGGGACGGTGTGTGGCAGACTCTACCTGAGAGAGGTGTAGGTGCGCTCCAACACCCATTTCCACGCCCATAGTAATTCCAGCCACTCGTGCTGAACCTTTCTCGGGGCCGGGCCCTGCTCTGAGTTCCATGTATCATCTGATTTCATCCTCACAGCCGTCCTGGGAGCAGGCACCGCCCTCATCCCCACAGAACACGTCAAGAAGCTAACAACAAGGGGTCCATCAACTGCCCAAGCAATAGAGGAGGCAGTGGAGCGGGATTCACAGCCAGGGCTTTCTAAGTCCACCCCACACTTTGGCAAACGTTCATTACAGGAGGGAAATAAAGGACTTTGTCTCCAATCCTTGTGATACGGTTTTGCTCTGTGTCCCTACCCAAATCTCATCTTGAATTCTGGTATTCTGGTAATTCCCGTGTGTTGTGGGAGGGACCTGGTGGGAGATGGTTGGAGTGGGGGCAGGGAGCAGTGTCCCCCATGCTGTTCTTGTGGTAGTGAATAAGTCTGATGACATCTGATGATTTGATAAGGAGAAACCTGTTTCACTGGGCTCTCATTCTCTCTTGCCACTGCCATGTGAGACCTGCCTTTCACCTTCCACCATGATTGTGAGGCCTCCCCAGCCATGTGAAACTGTAAGTCCAATGAGCCTCTTTCTTTTGTAAATTCCTCAGTCTCAGGTGTGTCTTTATCAGCAGTGTGAAAAGGGATTAATACAGTAAATTGGCACCAGTAGAGTGGGCATTGCCGAAAAGGTATCTGAAAATGTGAAAGTGACTTTGGAACTGGTAACAGGCAGAGGTTGGAACAGTCTGGAGGACTCAGAAGAAGACAGGAAAATGTGGAAAAGTTTCGAACTTCCTAGAGACTTGTTGAGTGGCTTTAGCCAAAAGCCTTTTAGTGATATGGACAATAAGGTCCAGGGTGACGTAGTCTCACATGGAGATAAGGAACTTGTTGGGAACTGGAGCAAAAGTGACTCTTGGTATGTTTTAACAAAGAGCGTGGTAGCGTTTTGTCCCTGCCCTGGAGATTTGTGGAAGTTTGAAGCTGAGAGCGATGATTTAAGGTATCTGGCAGAAGAAATGTCTGAACAGCAAAGCATTCACGATGTGACTTGGGTGTGTTAAGAGCATTCAGTTTTATAAGGAAAGCAAAGCATAAAAGTTTGACCATGTGATAGAAAAGAAAAAGCCATTCTCTGAGGAGAAATTGAAGCCAGCTGCAGAAATTTGTTTATGTTATGAGGAGCCAAATGTTAACCCTGAAGACAATGGGGAAAAACGTCTCCAGGGTGTGTCAGACGTCTTTACGGCAGCTCCTCCCACCACAGACCTGGAGGCCTAGGAGAAAATGGTTTCATGGGCCAGGCCCAGAATCCCCATACTGTGTGCTGCCTAGGGACTTGGTGCCCTGTATCTCAGCTGCTCCAGCCATGGCTGAAAGGGGCCAATGTAGAGCTCAGGCTGTGGCTTCAGAGGGTGCAAGCCTCAAGCCTTGGCAGCTTCTATGTGGTGTTGAGCCTGCAATTGCACGGAAGTCAAGAATTGGGGTTTGGGAACCTCTGCCTAGATTTCAGAAGATGTATGGAAACGCCTGGATGTCCAGGCAGAAGTTTGCTGCAGTGGTGGGGCTCTCATAGAGAACCTTTGCTAGGGCAATGTGGAAAGGAAGTGTGGGGTCAGAGCCCCCACACAGGGTCTCTACTGGGTTACCGCTGAGTGGGGCTGTGAGAAGAGGGCCACCATCTTCCAGACTCCAAAATAGTAGGTTGTTTGACAGCTTGTACCATTTGCCTGGAAAAGCCATAGACACTCAATGCCAGCCTGTGAAAACAGCCGAGAGGAAGGCTGTGCCCTGCAAAGGCACAAGGGCAGAGCTGCCCAAAACCATGGGAACCCACCTCTTGAATCAGAGTAACCTGGATGTGAGACATGGAATCAAAGAGATCATTTTGGAGCTTTAAGATTTGACTGCCCTGATGGACTTGCATGGGGCCTGTAGCCCCTTTGTTTAGGCCACTTCCTCCCATTTGGAATGGCTGTATTTACCCAATTCCTGTACTCCAATTGTATCTAGGAAGTAAATAATTTGCTTTTGATTTTATAGGCTTACAGGCAGAAGGGACTTGCCTTGTCTCAGATGAGACTTTGGACTGTGGACTTTTGAGTTAATGTGAAATAAGTTAAGACTTTGGGGGACTGTTGGGAAGGCATGATTGGTTTTAAAATGTGAGGACATGAGATTTGGGAGGGTTCGGGGCAGAATGGTATGGGTTGGCTCTGTGTCTCCACCCAAATCTCATCTTTAATTGTACTCCCATAAATCCCCTGTGTTGTGGAAGGGGACTGATGGGAGAGGGTTGTATCGTGGGGGCCCATGCTGTTCTCCTGGCTCTCATCAGGTCTCACGAGATCTGATGGTTTGATATGGGGAAACCCGTTTCACTTGGCTGTCATTCTCTCTCTTGCCACTGCCATGTGAGATGTGCCTTTCACCTTCTGCCATAATTGTGAGGCCTCCCCTGCCACGTGAAACTGTAGGTCCAAGAAACCTCTTTCTTTTGTAAATTGCCCAGTATCAAGTATGTCTTTATCAGCAGCATGAAAACAGACTAATACACCTTGCGTGCATTCGTTTATTAATTCCTACAACAACGGTGTGAGGCAGAATCTTCTCATTTTATAGTGGAAGACACTGAGGCCAGGGAGGTTAAGTTACCTGCCCAGAGTCACACAGCTTGCCAGGGGCAGAGCTAGGGACTTACACGCATGTCCATGTGACTCCACATTCTGGACGCTTCCCCACTTCCCCACTGTGGTCTACCTGAGGTGTGTTTGATGTCCCAGCAAAGAGGCTGATTGCCCGATTAGCAGAAATCCAGTCAGTGGATTATTAGAATGATTTCTGATGATTAGCCTTTTGTAGGAGGCAAAGTTGGTCTCTTACAAAAGTAGGTTTTCTTACCATTGAAAGGGCCTATTTTTGGAAAATCTGACCTTGTGTTAGAGAGCAGAGGGTTATTTTTATCTGACTGGCATGGGTCCCTGTGGTCTCCTGAGTTTTTATGGAAGCAATTAGTGTTGGCAGTCTGCCTGTACAATATCCCATTCTTTTGACTCTGATCGTTTGTGGATCTAAAGTTACGGGTGAGGCTGCTCTGTCTGGGAGGATTGTGGTTTCAGAACAACAGGATGCCTCCCCCACCCCAGGAGAGACGTGTTCCCCAGAGATTGCAGACAAATTGCCAAGCACCTGCCCTGTCATCATCGAGAGAATATCACCATAATGAGGGCGGGTGCCCTCTACCTCCGAGTTCCACGCTTGAAATGCAACTTTCTGGTTTTGGCTTCATTTTGAAGGACCTTTTCTTAGCGAATCTACAGAGACCCTAACTGTGTCTGCACCATGACGCCCTTCAGAGGGCTGCAGTGCTGTGCGGACCACCTTCTGACCTGTGCTCACGCTTGAGCGCTTTCTTACAGGGACATCTCTGTTATTGTTCCAGTGTCCTGGAGGCAGCGGTTTCTCTTGGGGGTGAAGACTTGACCCCATTCTACGGTCTGCTGCCTGGTGGCCGGGAAGGAAAATTCTACAGGGTAACTGTCCCCAGGGTAAACACTTCCCGGTGACACCTGGGAGTTTTTAAAGCAGATGTGCCCAGGGTTACCCTTGTTGCTTTATTCCAAAGCTCTGTTCCCCCACTGAGCTTAAAATGTACTTTCTAGAAAATGTCCTTGAAGTCTTCATGGATGCCTCAGACTTAAGCCTAAATGCGTTTTGTGTCTCCGTTCTATTTCTACTTAGGAGCTAGAAGACTACTTCTACTACTCCCAGCTCCGCAGTCAAGGCATTGACACAATGGAGACCAGAAAGGTGTCGGAACACATTTGCCTGTCGGAGCTGCCTTTTGTCATGAGAGCAATTGGCTTTTACCCATCTGAAGAGAAGGTAGGGAGGACGAAAACAAGAGCAGCAACGGGATATGCTATTTATAAAAAATGACCTCTGGGAACAATCCTTATAGGTCAGAGTAAAACTCTCATGTTTTTCCTGCATAAATGGATCAGAAAGACGGTTCTGGGCATTTCAGATTCACTCCTGAGTGACCGTCTGTGTTAGGAGACACTGTCCCTAAAAGGCGCACTCCTCATGGGAGTTCCGCGTTGGTTACAAAATGGATCTTGCAACCATGGTGTTGAATTGGATGTACTGGGGCTGCAGTCTCAGCCCTGCCCCTTGAGGGGCAAGGACCAGCCTCAGAGGATTTTTTTTCTTTCTTGAAACAGACTCTTGCTTTGTCACCCAGGTTGGACTGCAATGGTGCAATCTCGGCTCACTGCAACCTCCACCTCCCAGGTTCAAGCGATTCTCCTGCCTCGGTGCCCACGCAGCTGGGATTACAGGCACCCACTACCACACCCGGCTAATTTTTGTATTTTTAGTAGAGACGGGGTTTCAGCACGTTGGTCAGGCTGGTCTTGAACTCCTGACCTCAAGTCATAGGCCCACCTCAGCCTTCCAAATTGCTGGGATTGCAGGCATGAGCAATCGCACCCAGCCAGCCTCGTAGGATTTGAGGAGGGGACTGATGCCTTTGAAGTCCTGGGCACGGTGCTGGGTGCACAGGAGGAGCTCAGCGAAGGCCGGGAGTTATCATCATCATCACTGTTATTCTCACTGTCTACTAGCTATTAGCCTAGCAGGTGTTAATGGGGTGCCTCTGGAAGGTGGGTGCTTATCTGGGCTGTGGAGCACGGAGGGTGCAGCCATTCCTCATGACCGTACTGCAAAAGCACCCCCAGACACAAGGAGCTCCAAACGGGGTGAGGAAGCACCTCAGGGAAATGTTCCTCATATAAACTCTTGTTTAAAGTGCAGTTGTTGGGCATGGTTGCTCCGTCCTGTAATCCCAGCACTTTGGGAGGCTGAGGCTGGTGGATCACGAGGTCAAGAGATCGAGACCATCCTGGCCAACATGGTGAAACCTCGTCTCTACTAAAAATACAAAAATTAGCCAGGTGTGGTGGCACACACCTGTGGTCCCACCTCCTCAGGAGGCTGAGGCGGAAGAATCTCTTGAACCCAGGAGGCGGAGGTTGCAGTGAGCCAAGATTGCACCACTGCACTCCAGCCTGGTGATAGAGCAAGACTCTGTCTCAAAAAAAAAAAAAAAAAGTGCAGTTAAACCAGGTGTGGCAGCTCGTGCCTGTAATCCTCCCAAAGGGGAGGCTAAGGAGGGAGGATCACTTGAGCCCAGGAGTTTGAGAGCAGCCAGGGCAACAAAGGGAGATCCTGTCTCTACCCACCATCCCCCCCAAAAAATCTGCCAGGTGTGGTGGCCCATGCCTGTGGTCCCAGCTACTCAGGAGGCTGAGGCAGGAGGATTGCTTGAGCCCTGAAGGTGGAGGCTGCAGTGGCTGTAATTGTGCCCCTGCACTCCAGCCTGGGAGACAGAGAAGACCCTGTCTCAAAAAATAAATAAATAGGCCAGGCGTGATGGCTCATGCCTGTAATCCCGGTACTTTGGGAGGTTGAAGCAGGTAGATCACGAGATCAGGAGTTCGAGACCAGTCTGGCCAACATGGTGAAACCCTGTTTTGACTTTAAAAAATACAAAAATTAGCTAGGTGTGGTGATGGGCACCTAATCCCAGCTACTTGGGAGGCTGAGGCAGGAGAATCGCTTCAACCTGGGAGATGGAGACTGCAGTCAGCCGAAACCACAGCCTAGGTGACAGAGCAAGACTCCATCTCAAATAACTAAAGTACAATTTATGGTATTTCTTCTGAATTGAAATGTAATGCATTCCCGTTGTATAAAGTTGGGGAAAGATATACACGTGGAATGAAGAAAATAATTACTTATAATCCACTACACAGATGGAACAGTTATTAATATTTTCCTGTTTTTTTGTGTATTTATATAATCATATATATAGTCATGCGTCACTTAATGATGGGGAAATGCTCTGAGAACTGTGTCGTTAGGCGACGTCATGATTGTGTGAACATCCTAGAGTGTCCTGACACAAACACAGATGGCAGAGCCCACTGCATGCCTGGGCCGTATGGTAGAGCCTGTCGCTCCTAGGCGCCAAGCCTGAGCAGCATGCGACAGCACTGAAGACCGTGGGCAGCTGTAAGGCAGTGGTAAGGATTTGTGTATCTAAGCATATCTAAACGAAGAAAAAGTACAGTACAAATACGGTATTATGACCTTATGGAACCACTCTCATGTATGTGATCTGTCACTGAAACATCGTTAAGTGCAGTGTGACTGTATAAAGGTATGTAGTTTCAAAAAACTAACTGGGCTGGGGCGGTGGCTCACACCTGTGGTCCCAGCACTTTGGGAGCCTGAGGCTGGCAGATCACCTGAGATCAGGGGTTTGAGACCAGCCTGGCCAACATGATGAATCCCTGTCTCTACTAAAGAATACAAAAATTATCTGGGCATGGTGGCACATGCCTATAGTCCCAGCTACTCAGAAAGCTGAGGCAGAAGAATCGCTTGAACCCAGGAGGCAGCGGTTGCAGTGAGCTGAGACTGCTCCACAGCACTCTGGGTGACGGAGTGAGGCTCCATCTCAAAAAATAAAAAACAAATAAAAAACTAATTGATACCACAGTGAATGTGTGCTTTCCTATATTTTCCCTTAATATTGTATCATAAGCATTTTCCACTATATCAAAAATTCTCTGAAAACGTACTTTTTAAAGGATATATTTTAATTTTTTAACGTTTTCTAATTTAGACAATAGAATTATAAACAAGAAAGCAGGAATTACTCAGAGATCATCATCACTGTTATTATTTTGGTAGATATCCTATAATTTTATATATGGACCTAGATATATCTATACTTTTAAACAAAAAATGGAGATATGGTATATATACATATATACCTAATGTTGATATATACATATCAACATTATACAGAGGATGTGTGTGTATATTTATGTATCAACATTCTCAGTAACTTGTCTTGTGAGCATGGTGGTAAAAAGTCCTTGGCAACG
Organism: Leontopithecus rosalia; assembly: GCA_028533165.1. Lineage (NCBI taxonomy): Eukaryota > Metazoa > Chordata > Mammalia > Primates > Cebidae > Leontopithecus > Leontopithecus rosalia. Next base: position 9,731,021 of record CM052656.1, on the reverse strand, counting down.
TCTTTTAAAGGCTGCAGACATAACTGGACCATCCCCCAGTTGACAGGCGTGCGAGTTGTCTGAAGTGGTTGGTGCCAGAGACACAGCTGTGATGAGCATCTCCGTGCATGGTTTTTGCACACTTCTCTAATGATTTTCCTGGGTCGTAGTACAAGGAGTAGAATTATTGGGTCAGAGAGTATGGAACTGCAGGCCCTATTGCTGACCTGCTTTCCATAAACGTAGCATTTTACACGCCCATCTTCAGGATCTGAAAGTCCTGAAGCCCAGCTAAGATGTGATGTTCACATTTGGTGAGAACCCTGGAGGGGTGTAGGCTGTGGTCACAGTCCCCTCTCCGCGCTTCGGTGGCCTTCCCAGAATCACCTGCTTTGTGTGCTCCACGTACACAAAACTCATCCACTAACCCCTGCTGAGTCTTGAATGAGGACCTTAAGAGCATCAGGTACTCTTGTGAGCTCCTCCAGAGGTCTTCGGCTGATGTGCATTTTCTAGCAGCACACTGCTAGAAACATAAGCAACTCTGAGAAAGTTCGGACAGCCCACGTCAGAGCGTTCCTGAGAGCGGATTTTCCAAAGAGCGCTCCCTAGAACGCAGCTTCCCAAATCGGAAGCTGCATCAGAGCCACCTGGGGTATTTACTGACTATTCAGCTCCTGGGCCTTGCCCAGGTCCAGCCAATCAGAATCTCCAAGAACAGGCCTGGGAGTCTCTCCATCTCCTGGGGTGCTCACTGCGGAGCCACCCACATTTGAAGAGAGGGGCTCAACACACTGAGTGGGGTCATTAATCATTAGTCAGCTTTCTTCTTCTTCTTTTTGTTTTTGTTTTTGAGACAGGCTTTTGCTCACGTCACCCAGGCTGGAGTGCAGTGGCGCAATCTCAGCTCACTGCAACCTCCACCTCCCGGGTTCAAGTGATTCTCCTGCCTCAGCCTCCCAAGTAGCTGAGATTACAGGCATGCACCAGCTAATTTTTGTATTTTTTAGTAGAGACAGGATTTCACCATGTTGGCTGGGCTGGTGTCGAACTCCTGACCTCAAGTGATCCACCCACCCCAGCCTCCCAAAGTGCTGGGATTACAGAATCCCAGCCCAGCCTCAGCCTTGTTCTTTGGTTACAAGTTACGGAAACCTAAGTCGACCCATTTTCTGGTTCACAGAATTCCAGGTCCAGGGGAGCGGTGATGGCAGCAGAACCTAAGCCAGGCCCTCATCCGTGTCACCGGGAGGGTCTCTCTCTTTAGGCCTTGTTTTCTGCTGTGCTGCCTCTCTGGGTCCAGCCCCCAGCCCATGTCCAGTGGGGTTCAACCCCAGAGGCAGGAGCCTGTCTCCTTCCCAGAGCTGCAGACACTGTCACTGTCATCACTGCCATTGGGACGTATGCCACTCAGGTTGGCCAGGCCTGGGCACTCTCCTTCCTGCAGTGTGGGGTGGTCTCAGCCCCCCTTAACCCTAAGGACTGTGACCAGGTGACAGCCAAGATGTGGGCAAGTGTCTGAGTCTCTTCATGCCTCAGCTTCCTCATCTACAAAATGAGTGCAACAGTCGCACCCAGGAGCACTCCGAGCAGGTGGCATGGCTTCCAGGAATTCTGAGCAGGGTGAGCAGGGCAAAAAGTGGGTCCCTCTTCATTCACACTTCCTTTTTTTTTTTTTTTTGGAGGCAGGCTCTCACTGTATCTCACCTGATCCTCTAGCCTCAGCCCTCCAAGTAGCTGGGACTACAGGTGCATGCTACCATACTTAGCTAATTTTTTAAATTTTTGATAGAGACGGGGCTTCTCCATGTTGGCCAGGCTGGTCTCGAACTCCTGAGCTCAAGCCATCCACCCTCCTCGGCCTCCCACAGTGCTGGGATTCTAGGTGTGAGCCACCATGCCCAGACCTCATTTCCTTCTCATTTTACATTCAAAATGCTGCCTCCAATGTCTCCCGGTTCCCCTGCCCACTGCAGTTCATCCGCATGGTTCTATCTGTGGTTCCGCTGCTTCTGTTTTTAGCCCAACATTTATCTAACCAAATACCCAACTTCTCTGGGTGATTGGTTGGCCTAACACCTGGTACTTCAAGATGGAGAAAGGAAGAAGCACATCTTGGTGCAAACTAGCTGGCCTGGCTGCCGTTCCCAGCCCCGCTTGGCGAGCCCTGCCATTGGCGGTCTGCATGGGCGTCCTCTCTGAAGGTGAGGCTGGAGAGGGCTGCACTCTCAAGGGTTGTCATCCTTATGACACAGTGAGGGTCCGTGCAGTGCCCAGTGCATGGAGGTGCTCACTCAGTGGGACGCTCTTCCCTATTTCCTGCTGAGTCAGTGTGTTCCTCTTAAGAGGCTGATGGGATCGCCCCTTGTTTTCTTATTTTTAACTTTATTTTGTAAAATTCCAAGCAAACACAAAATCAGAGAAAAGAATAAAGTGAACTCTTGGCCAGGCACAGTGGCTCACATCTGTAATCCTAGCACTTTGGGAGGCTGAGGCAGGAGGATGCTTGAGTCCAGGAGTTCAAGACCAACCTAGGCAATATAGGGAGACCCTGTCTCTATGAAAGGTAAAACAGTCAGCCATGTGTGGTGGCGTGTGCCTATGATCCCAGCTACTTGGGAGGCTGCGGTGGGAGGATTTCGTGGGCCTGTGAGGTCAAGGATGCAGTCAGCCATGATCACACCACTGCCTTCCAGCCTGGGCAACAGTGAAACTCTTTCTCTCTCTCTCTCTCTCTCTCTCTCTCTCTCTCTCACACACACACACACACACACACACACACACACACACACCCTACTCCTGTCAATTTCAGCTTCAGTAATTCTCAGCTCTTGTTTGGCCTGGGGGCAGACTGACCTGCCCCTGCCCCATGGGTTATTCTGAAGCAAGTTCCAGGCACCCTCACCTCACAAGGAGGCCTTTCAAACCCAGGCTCCCTTCCTTCCCAAGGCCTGCGGGTGTCTGAGGTTCACACTTCTATGAAAGTCACCAAAATGCCATTGTGGGCCATGCCTCTCACCGTTCCTGTGGGTGAGGAGTCTTCTGGCAGCTCTCTGATGCCTGCAGGTCAACACCTACCATGGAGGCACACTGGGGAGGCTCCCGGGTCAAGCAGCCCTGGGTTTGGATCCTGAATGTGACCATGTGCCAGTTAAGACTTGGCCAAGTTCTGGAGCCTCTCCATGCCTCAGTTTCCTCATCTACAAAATAAACGTAATAGTAGTGCCCACCTCTGGAATCACTGTGGAGATTAAATGAGTATCTATTTAGTACAGTACATGGCACACATCAATTTTTTTTAAATGTCACCCAGTATTTTGTCTTTGTCATGATATTCCCATCTCTGGATCCATCATTCCAGAAGCCCTTTATGGGAATGTTTCTCTGACCTTGTGCTTCTTAGTGCACAAGACCCTTTCCAAAATCTAAAATGTTGTATTTTCTTGATTTTCTGTTAAAGATACAATCTCCAGATGTCACCAAATTGATGGCAGTCTTCTCACTTGTTCAGGTTTTTTTTTTTTTTAAGAGACAGGGTCTCACTCTGTCACCCAGGCTGGACTGCAGTGGCGCAATCACAGCTCACTGCAGCCTCAACTCCCCAGTCTCAAGTGATCCCTCTGCCTCCACCTCTCTGGTAGCTGATACCATATCATTCAGGATTCTTGATTTTTTTTTTTTTTGAGATGGAGTTTTACTCTTGTTGCCCAGGCTAGAGTACAATGGCTCGATCTTGGCTCACTGCAACTCCCACCTCCTGAGTTCAAGCAATTCTCCTGCTTCAGCCTCCTGAGTAGCTGGGATTACAGGCATGTGCCACCACACTTAGGTAATTTTGTATTTTTAGTAGAGACAGGGTTTCTCCATGTTGGTCAGGTTGGTCTTGAACTCCCGACCTCAGGTGGTCCACCTGCCTCGGCCTCCCAAAATGCTGGGATACAGGCATGAGCCATCGCACCTGGCCAGGATGCTTGATTTTAATTCCTGGGCTGTCCTGCTCTGTTGATGAGGTATTTAGCCCTGGCGACCAGTGCCCACCTGTCACACTAAGTGCTTAAGAATAGGGGTGAACACAGAGCAACCCATCGATCTCTGCTTCCTATAGAAATAAGGAAGTCCTACATATGCCTGGAGTCCCAGCTACTTGAGAGGCTGAGACAGGAGGATCACTTGAGGCCAAGAGTTCCAGTCCAGCCTAGGCAACATAGCGAGACCCCCACCTCTAAAAAATTTAAAAACTTGGGCTAGGCACGGTGGCTCACACCTATATTCCCTGTATGTTGCAAGGCCAAGCGGAATGATCACTTGAGCCCAGGAGTTCAAGACCAGCCTGGGCAACATAAGGAGATCCATCTCTACTAAAACAAAAGTTAGCTGGGTGTGTTGGCATGCGCCTGTAGTCCCAGCTATTTGGAAGGCTAAGGTGGGAAGGATCAAAGGATCACTTGAGTGCAGAAGGTCAAGGCTGTAGTGAGTCTGGTTGTGCCACTGCACTCCAGACTGGGCAGCAGAGTGAGGCCCTGTCTCAAAAAAAAATTATTAGTCAGGGATGGTGGTGTGCAACTGGATTCCCAGCTACCAGGAGTTGGAGGCTGCAGCACGCTATGATCATGCCTGTAAATAGCTACTGTCCTCCAGCCTGGGCAACATAGCTCTTAAAAAAAAAAAAGCCAGTGCAGTGGCTCACACCTGTAATCCCAGCACTTTGGAAGCTGAGGTGGGTGAATCACAAGGTCAGGAATTCAAGACCAGCCTGGCCAAGATGGTGAAACCCTGTCTCTACTAAAAATACAAAAATTAGCCAGGCATAGTGGTGGGTGCCTGTAATCCCAGCTACTCAGGAGGCTAAGAGAGTGAACTGCTTGAACCCGGGAAGCAGAGGTTGCAGTGAGCCGAGATTGTGCCATGGCACTCCAGCCTGGGTGACAGAACAAGACTCCATCTAAAAAAAGAAAAAGAAGTAAGGAAGTCTAACTATTAGACATACACTCATTTATCCTATCATTGGCAAAAAATAATAAAGCTTCAACAGCCTATCAAAATCTTGCTGATGAAGACAAGGTTTATGAAAAAATGTTAGTTGGCAACAAATGTTATAAAGTAACCAGCATTGACAATTACTTAACATAAAGAGAAAGAAAGAAAAACAGCAGTTGTGAGGTTCACCCTGGATGTTGTTTCCCTGACACCACCTCCCAAAAGGAGAGTTCCGGAGCCCCACTCACCCTTGGACTCCAGGGTTTTTAATCTACTTTAAAAAAACACATTTGCTCTTTGGAGATGTTTTCTGAAGGCTCCAAATGTGCCCCACATCCACGTGCAGACTCGATTAGCTGATGAGTTAGTTTATATCTGAAGCTGCACAGGGAGAAGATTCTGATCTTTTGTTTTCAAGTCAGATTTATAGTGATTTTAAAAAAATCTTCTCAGGGCTTTGAAACTAACCCAGGATTGAGGGAGGTTAATGAAACATTTCCTATTGAGATGAAGCCATTCCCCCTCCTTCAGGAAGCTGCTTGGAGTATATGCCTTGCTACTGGAGCTGTTCACTCTTGGTTACAGGAAAGACGCAGATGCAGGGTTTAAACCAGCACCCCAAAGACTATACATTGTTGATATTTTTCTTACGTCACTACAGCTGTCTTGGGGATTGGAAGCTAGTTGGTGTGGTACGCTGAAGCCGAATTATACGAGAATATAACCCTCCCTGAAGAATTCCTTTCGTGGAAAGCTGTGCTCAGGAGCCTAACACAGCCAAAGTGGTCAGGGTGGGCTGCTCCTACAAATCACTTTTTAAATGGAAGGTCTGCAGCGTGTTTAATGTTATCGGAGGACCCCTAGCTTAGGTGTCACCGTTTCTACAGATGATTTCACATACAAGGCACTGCCATCCTCTCTTTAAATGTGCCTTTTCCTCCAGGATGTTGGATTGTCATGTTGGGATGGGCCCCAGTATATCATTCACTTCCCGCTTACTTGCGGCTTCCCTTCTCTTTAGCTTGCAGAGTGTTGTATAATCTTGACAGGTATGGACAAGGAATTAACATCAGTGCAATCACCTAGTTCTGTAAACTTAAGGCTAGTCCTGCAGAGACGTATGTGCCCGGCAAGTGCCCAGGTGGTGGATGCTTGGCAAATGTTGATCGAATGAGTGAATGAATCAATGATGCCCATTGTATTTGACAGCAGAGACACGGAGGAAGACAGGGTGTCTGATATATTCAGGAGCTTTGGCATAGCTTAGGAGCATTTAGAGAATAATTCAACAGTAGCTTAACTTTTTATTTTGTTTGCTATTTATTTTTTGCTTAACTGTAAAGAGGTGTGTATCTTTTGACTCAACAAATGTACTTTTTTTTTTCTAGACCTATAACTACACTCAAGTCCCAACACTTTTAAAAGTGTATCTTGACCGGGCGTGGAGGCTCACGCCTGTAATCCCAGCACTTTGGGAGGCCAAGGTGGGAGGATCATCTGAGGTCAGGAGTTCAGGACCAGCCTGGCCAACATGGTGAAACCCTGTCTCTACTAAAAATACAAAAATTAGCCGGGTGTGATGATGCACACCTGTAATTCCAGCAACTCTGGAGGCTGAGGCAGGAGAATTGCTTGAACCTGAGAGAGAGGAGTTGCAGTGAGCCAAGATCGTGCCACCTTACTCCAGCCTGGGCAACAAGAGCAAAACTCCATCTCAAAAAAGAAAAAAGAGTGTACTTTTTTTGTACAGAAAAATGCACCCGAGTTCATAATGATGTATATGTGGAAGGAGTGATTTTAAACATATAACATATATAAATATTGAGATGGGGTCTCACTATGTTGCCCAGGCTGGTCTCAAACTCCCAGGCTTTGGCAAGCCTCCTGCCTTAGCTTTCCTAGTTGCTGGGACTACAGGCCCCCTGCACCGTACCTGACCTGAAGGGACAGTCGTTGCCACATATTTATTGTGTTGATAATCAAAACAACCCTGACATCCATTGATAGGAGATGAGATTAATAAAATAAGGCACACCTACACTTAGGAGCCATTAAGAAGTGAGGTTGGCGGGGTGCTGTGGCTCTTCGCCTGTATTCCCAGCACTTTGGGAAGCCAAAGTCGGGGATTGCTTGTCCCTGGGAGTTCCAGACAGCCTGAGCAACATAGTGAGGCCGTCTCTACAAAAAAAATTTTTTGAGACAGAGTCTCACTGTGTGGCCCAGGCCGGAGTGCAGTGGAGGGATCTTGGCTCTCTGCAACCTTCACCTCCCAGGTTCAAGCAATTCTCCTGCCTCAGCCTCCTGAGTAGCTGAGATTACAGGCAGTGCCACCATGCCCGGCTAATTTTTTGTATTTTTAGTAGAGACGGGGTTTCGCCATGTTGGCCAGGCTGGTCTTATAAACTCCCAACTTCGGGTGATCCTCCCACCTTGGCCTCCCAAAGTGCTGGGATTACAGGTGTGAGCCACCGTGCCTGGCCACATTTTGTTTTTAATTAGCTGGATATAGTGGCACATGCATGAAGTTCCAGCTACTCAGGATGCTGAAGTGGGAGGATCACTTGAGCCCAGAGGTCAAGGCTGCAATGAGCCATGATCCTGCCACTGCACTCCAGTCTGGGTGACACAGTGAGACTCTGTCTAAAAAAAAAACACAACCCATCTAGGGGTTCTATAAATAAAAGACCTTTTCATTCAGCGGCATCTGCCCTCCTTAGGAGACAGTTGTGGCTATAAATATGGGGGGACCTCATATATAATTTCTGTACATTTAAGTTCTCCTATCTATAAACATGTAGCTTGTGTTGCTTTTGTATTCAGAACAAAAACCAGAAAGAAAGATAAGCAAACAAATCCCCCAAAGCCCTGTGCGCTAATCTTCGTGGCTAAAGCATGGTCCCAGCTGGGAGGGAGGCGTGTGGCTGAGTGGCTCAGCCTCACCCATAACGAGGGGGCGGGGATTTGAGCCAAGAAGCACGTGGGGATAATTTCTGCTCTGATAAAGACCCCGAGGGAATTTGGAAATTTGCACTTTGAAGAGAAGCCCTCAGTATGTTGGGTCTTGCCTGAAATGTAAATATCAGCAGGTATTTGCATCCTGAAGGTAAGAGAAGTGGTCCCTTGTTCTAGGGGAGGCCTTCCTGGCCAACAGAGGGTGCGCGGCCAGGCCCCTGCCCGGCGAGCAGTGGGCTTCCTGCAGAAAGATCAGAGCAGGACAAAACTATTTCTGCTTTTCACATGTGAAGTGTTTAAAGAAATTAATCCTGGATTACTATGCAGCCATTAAAAAGAATGCAGGTGATAGAGGCCAGGCACAGTGGCTCACACCGGTAATCCCAGCACTTTGGGAGGCCCAGGTGGGTGGATCACCTGAGATCAGGAGTTCAAGACTGCCTCAGCCTCCTGGCCAATATGGCAAAACCTTGTCTTTACTAAAAATACAAAAATTAGCCAGGCATGGTGGTGCACGCCTGTAATCCCAGCTACTCCAGAGGCTGAGGCAGGAGGCAGAGGTTGCAGTGAGCCAAGATGGCGCCACTGCACTCTAGTCCAGGCAACAGAGCGAGACTCCATCTCGGAAAAAAAAAAAAAAAAAGAAAGAAAGAAAAGCATGAAAAAAAAAAGAAAGAAAGAAAAGCATGCCGGAGATAGTAATGCATAACACCTGGGAAAGCGAGGCCGAGGGAGAGAAGGAAGATTCCACAGTCGCTCAGCTACCGAGGGCACAGCCAGGGTTTGAAGCAAGCTGCTGGCTGACTCCCGACCCCAGGTTCTGTTCCTACATATGTATGATTTGGTACAAAGAAGGAAGAAAAGCCTAAAAGTTCAGCCATCCCACACTGGTTATTGATGAGGGATGGGGAATTTCACGGCATTTTATTATTTTTCCTCTTCATATCTCCATTGTTAGAATTTTTCATAACAAGCATGTATCAATCTTTACAGGTTTTATGATATAAAAGGGTGGATCACAATGATGGTGGAAAATATATTTTTAAAATATTCATGTTCTTAGAATCGAAATGTTGTTACTTGCCATTGCCATGGCTTCTCCCTATTATTTCTCTTCTTTTTTTTTGAGATGACAGTTTCATTCTTGTCATCCAGGCTGGAGTGCTTTGGCGCTATCTCAGCTCACTGCAACCTCCACCTCCCTGGTTCAAGCAATCTTCTGCCTCAGCCCCCTGAGTAGCTGGGACTACACGCACCTGCCACCATGCCTGGCAGATTTTTGTATTTTTAGTAGAGATGGGGTTTCACCACCAAATCATCAGGTCAGGATTTGCACTCCTGACCTCATGATCCTCCTGCCTCAGCCTCCCAAAGTGCTGAGAGGATCACAGGCGTGAGCCACCGTGCCCGGCCCTTATTTTCTTTTCTTTAAAAATATTCACTGGGGTCTGGGTGCAGTGGCTCACTCCTGTAATCCCAGCACTTTGGGAGGCTGAGGCAGGCAGATCACGATGTCAAGAGATCAAGGCCAGACCGGCCAGCATGGTGAAACCCTGTCTCTATTAAAAATACGAAAATTAGTTGGGCGTGGTGGTGCACGCCTGTAGTCCCAGCTGCTTTGGAGGCTGAGGCAAGAGAATCGCTTGAACCTGGGAGGCAGAGGTTGCAGTGAATGAGACTCCATCTCAAAAAAAAAACAAAAACAAAACAACAAAAAAATTCACTGGGAAGGAAAGAGTCCCTGGAATTGTTTGAGGCCTGGGTTCTGATGAGGGGCAGAGTGACAGTCACCCTAAAGGGCGCTGTGAATGGATGTTGTTCACATGGAGTAGAAGGCAGTGGGCAAGAGCACCAGGCCAGGTTTTGGCTGCCATCACTTCGTCCACAAGGCAGAACTGTGCGTGGCTGCCCCACTCCTGGAAAAAGAGGCAGATCTAGTTCCTGGAGGGAGGTATGCAGCAGTTGGGTCACAGTGTGGCATGAATAGCAGAGGGGGCTCACAGGGGTCTCCAGATGTGGCCATGCAGTGACACTGCCCAGCTCTGACCACCCCTCCTCAGCCCACTGCTCCCTGCTCTGGGTCAGCGAGGAAATGCAAGGGAGGTGACCAGGAGAGGGTGTGAGTGAGGATGATGAGCGGGGACAAGAGACTGTGCCCCATCGATTGGGGATGTTCTAGATGGTATTGTGTGTTGGGAGGAGGTGTGAGGAGGAGGGTGAGTGCTCCCAGCCCTACGGGTCCATGAAGTCATTACAAAAACAAACCTGTCCCCACCAGGAGCCTGCTTATAAAAACAAGGAATGGCCCCAGTTCAGATGTATGGTGTTCCTTTCCATTTAATAGGGAGATTATAAAACTTAATTCTAGAACATAATTCTAAGGACATCAATGGCTTCCTGAGGCTGACAGCAGGGATCACAGACCCAGAGGCCTGCATCCTCAATGACAGAGGCGAAAGTAAAATGCTCTAGGGTGAGGGGACTCTGGCCCACCACCAAGAGGCCACCCCCAGGTCTTGAGGCCTGGAGCAGTCAATGGAGGCCCTGATGCTGTATTTCTAAATGCTGAAAAGTTACCAATCAAATAACAAGCTGCTAAACAAATATTCCCCCTTGACAGTTCAACCCTCAGCATGAGCTGATTCAAAGTTCACACTTGAATGGGCAGAATGCAGGGCCAGGCTAGGCCTGCCCCATGTGTCCTCCCAGCCCTGGCTCCATCCCTGGCCACCATGCCCATGCCGTTCAGGAGGTGGACAGCTCTCTATACCCTCCAAACTGTGGCCCCGGGCCACCCTTCAGGCCTATGGGTGGCAACACCCCCTGGTTGCCCTAAGGAGAGGGAGATCCCCATGGGCCCCAGAAGTGGGCTTAGGTTATTTGGGGGAGAGAAGCCTTGGGTTCAGGTACCCAGAGTGTGATCTAGAATGGGATGCATGGGCTCAAGATGGCCACCTCCTCTGCACCCTCCTCCTCACACTTGTTTCCCAGCATGGAATGCCTTCCCTGACCTCCTCCTGGCCAGACCATTCATGGCTCTGCAGTAGGCCCACCTCTTCCAGGAAGCCTTCCCTAGCCCACCAGGCTGAGAGCTCGTCTAACCTTTGATGATGTTCTCCTGCATCTTGACACTGAATCTTTTAGAGCCACGGTAGCCAACCTTTTAAAATCACTTAAGGGCACTTAAAAAAATACATCAGTATTTTTGCACCTGGGCTGAAGCCTCGTGCAACAGAACCCAGGGATGGAGCCTGAGCATGGATGGTTTTTAAAGCCCCAGGGGTTTCTTCCAGGCAGCCAGGGCTGAGGATGTCAGTGATGGAACCTGTTTGTTAATTCACTCTTTCCTTGTGTATATCATTTCTTGAGCATCTTCACATGGCCCAGACCTATGCCTGGCACTTAGTAGACGCTGAGTAAATATTTGCTGACCAGCAATTGAGATTGAAAACCAGAATGCAGAACTGTTCTAGTAATAATTGAGTGATTTGCACTTCACTGACTTTGCACTAAACCAAATGCTCAGTAACTACTAGTAAATCGAGTGAAATTAACAAGGCCAGTAAATGATTATTCTAAGCCTCTTGTGAGTTTCAAGAGAAATTCTTTTTGTGGCCTCACTTGTGTCCACATTATTTACTTCATCATCCATCCATCCATCCATCCATCCATCCATCCATCCATCCATCCACATTTCTCTGAGCCTCTATAATGTGCCAGGCTCTGAACTAAGCTGCCAGGGAAATGGAGATGAAAGCTCTGGCTACAGCTTAATGGGGAAAACAGATGCGAGCCCGAAGAAGCGGAGCATGCACTGCAGCTGCCACCCATTATTACTCTACTGAAAGTCACAAGCTTGGGGCTGATTCATTTTGGCACCAGTCACCTTCATGAATCCCTGTGGTCTAAGAGCAGCAGTGCTCAAAGTGTGGCCCCCAGAACAACAGGATTGACGTCACCTAAGGACTTATGAGAAATGCAAATGGTCAGACTCTGTCCGAGACTCAGAAACCCTGCAGGTGGGACCAGCCATCTGTTTTAAAAAGACCTCCTGATCTTCCTGGTGCCTGATGATGTTTGCAAGCCCTTGCCTTCCAGCCGTGTTTCTCAAGCTTGGCTACACATTGAAATCATTCGAATGAGGAGCTTCCAAAAATTTGGTCCCCAGACCAATTAAATCAGGATCTCAGCTGGTTGAGGTGGCTCATTCCTATAATCCCAGCACTTCTGGAGGCCGAGGCAGGCAGATCACTTGAAGTCATGAGTTCAAGACCAGCCTGGCCAACAAGGTGAAACCCTGTCTCTACTAAAAATACAAAAATTAACCAGCTACTTGGGAGGCTGAGGCAGGAAAATTGGTTGGACTCAGGAGGCAGAGGTTGCAGTGAGCTGAGATCGCGCCACTGCACTCCAGCCTAGGCAGCAGGGTGAGACTCCCGTCTCAAAAAAAAACCCCAGGATTTCAGGGAACAGGACCTGGGCCTCAGAATTATTTAAGCTCTCCAGGTGAATTGAATGAAGCCCTGCCTTGGCAGGCATGAGAATGCCAATCAAAAGCCAGGCTGACTGACGACCACCAGAGTGTCTGGGCCGCTCAGCCAGGACTCCTGCTTCTCTCAAGTCATCTTCACACAGGGACATTCAGAACAAGCTCCATGTTCTATTTCCGGCTCCAAGGTTCCTCTCCCAAGCATGAACTTTGTTCAGACATGTAGCAGAATCTGCCTTTTCAATGAACACTTTCGAAGTCGGCTCAGGAAGGAAATGTCAGTGGTGCCAAAGCTGCCAACTCTGTGCTTGTTGGGTAGTGACTCTTGATCAGTCATACGGGAAGAGAGAGAGTAAGAGGTGAATCACATGCTGAGTGGTTTGTGCTGCGAATGTTTGCTGAGCTCTTTGGAACTCTCTGGGTATGAGTAACTCAGGCCCTTATGAATTCCTTTTGTCGTCTTAGTCTCCTGTTTCTGAACTAAGTTAAATCATATATTACATTGAGAATTTATGTAGACATTATTTATTTTTGTTTTCTTTTTGAGATAGGGTCTTACTCCTCACTCCTGTGGCCCAGGCTGGAGGGCAGTGGCACAATCATGGCTCACTGCAGCCTCCACCTCCCGGGCTCAGGTGATCGTCCCATTTCAGCCTTCCAAGTAGCTGGGACTACAGGCACGGGCATCACCACATCAAGCCAAATTGTTGTATTTTTCGTCGAGACAGTGTTTCACCATGTTGCCCAGGCTGTCTCAAACTCCTAAAGCAATCTACCCACTCTGGCCTCCCAAAGTGCTGAGATTATAGGTGTGAGCCACCCCACCTGGCCAAATTATAATTTATGTTGTGATTACATTTATTCTCATTAGCAAGTGCATAGAAAAATAGGATAATCATAAGAATAATTACTGTCTGCTGAGTGCTTGCTATGTGTTAGGCATTATGTTAACCATTTTATATGCATTATCTCAGTAAGCTTCAAAAAAGCCCAATGCATATGTATTACTATATTCCCTGCTTTTTCAAGATGAGGAAACTGAGGATAAGGAATGTCATTAACTCACTCAAGGTCATATAGACAGAAAATGGCAGAGCCAGAGTTAAGTCTATCATCAAAGATTGCTGTCATCATCAAAGATTGCTCTTTCAGCCCCCGCCTCTACTACCTCATGGTAAATAGTGGCATTCATATATGTTAATATTGTCAAAAATTTTTAGTGCAATATTCAAATAATTGCTACTGGATAGTGTTTTCTTCCTACATAAAATTATACGCGATTTAACAGGCAATTGCAGGTAGTATAAACTCAGTAAATGCTATATAGGAAACAGTGTTACCATCTACAGCTACTATAATAGTATCAATTGTATGTCAATTACAGTTAATTTCTATCTCTAACCAATAATGTTATTTGAAAAGGCCATTCCTGGAATGTTACTTTTTTTTTTGAGACAGTGTCTCACTCTGTGGCCCAGGCTGGAGTGCAGTGGTGCAATCAGGGCTCACTGCAGCCTCGACTTCCTGGGCTCAAGCCATCCTCCTGCATGAGATCCCCAGTAGCTAGGACTGCCACCACACCTGTTTGTTTGTTTGTTTGTTTGTTTTTGAGATGGAACCTCACTCTGTTTCCCAGGGTGGAGTGCAGTGGCGCGATCTTGGCTCACTGCAACCTCTGCCTGCCAGGTTCAAGTGATTCTCTTGCCTCAGCCTCCTGAGTAGCTGGGATTACAGGCACACACTACCACACCCGGCTAATTTTTGTATTTTTGGTAGAGATGGGGTTTCACCAAGTTGGTCAGGCTGGTTTCGAACTCCTGACCTTGTGATCTGCCTGCCTCAGCCTCCCGAAGTGCTGGGATTACAGATGTGAGCCACTGTGCCCAACCTAATTTTTTAATTTTAGTAGAGATGGGGTCTCATTATATTGCCCAGGCTGGTCTCAAACTCCTGAGCTCAAGCCATCCTCCCACCTTGGCCTCCCAAAGTTCTGGGATTACAGGCGTGAGCCACCACGCCTGACCTGGAATGTTGCTTTGAGAAGATGTGGTGTCTCTGAAAATACTAGGTGATTACTTAGATACAGTGTTTAAGGGAAAAAAAGCAGTTGTAAAACTATATATACCAGTTTTGTAAAAAATATGCACATGTATTTTATATGCATAGAAAAAATAGGAAGGAAGTGCCCCAAATCTTTCAAAAAAAGTTGTGACTGGCTGGATTACAAGGGATTTTAATTTTTTTAATGATACTTGAGGCCAGACCAAGATGTAAAGGTGAAGGGTACTTGAGACAGGTTGGTAACTTGGCACTGCTTCAAACTGGTGTCCTCTGAATTTTTGTTTCACATTTGTTAAGTGGGACAGGGAGAAATTGGTTACCGATTGATAAATATTGTGTACAAATATAGATTAATTTTTCTAGCTCATTCCCAGAGACCAAAGTAGAATGTCTATTCTTTGGCGGCAATAGTGGGGAGAGGAAGCAAATTATTTCCCACTTTTCTATTGCTCTTATTCTTTCTTCATAAAATTCCAAACCCCACAGTTTATTGGGAAATACCTTAATTTAAAATGTAAATGCTAAGATAAGTTACTCATTCCTAGCCCTTTCCCTGGTATAATTGGAGTTTCCGCATTTCAGCTGACTGCTACACACACGGCACAAAAATACTGCAGAGAGAGGCTGATGGCAGTGAGGAACAGTTCTGTTTGTTCTGGAATTATTCTGTCTCTTTCTTCCTCGTGTTTCGCCCGTGACATGAGACGTCCTGTGAGAAGTCCTGTGTTACCTGGCACCACAGTTCCACTTAAACCCAGACGTGTCAGCACCCTTTGCTCATCCTAGAAAAATTAGAGAATACACAAAGAATGACTTTCCAAATGAGAGGGGGAATTTTTAAAAAATTATTATTTTTTAAAGCTGCAAAGAATGAACATCTAAAAGATCTCATGGGTCTGGGTTCCCTAGGGGGCAGCAGTAGTGGCACAATCACCTGATCATCTGCTAGTGACCAAAAGGAAAGGCCTTATCTAGAAGGTTTTTAGGAGCCTGGAGTCACAGCCTATCTCTCTGATGAGAAGCTGTGCACGCTCTAAGGTGAGTGGCCTGGCGCAGACGCACTGGAGAGTGTTTTAAAGTTCCTGCACTGAAAAGTTGCCACGTTTTCTTTTTGCTTCATACAGATGCATGAACTTAAGCAACTGAAGTCTGAAAGTGGGCCGGGCGCAGTGGCTCACGCCTGTCATCTCAGCACTTTGGGAGGCTGAGGTGGGTGAATCACCTGAGGTCGGGAGTTCAAGACCAGCCTGACCAACATAGAGAAACCTCATCTCTACTAAAAAAATAGAAAATTAGGCAGGGATGGTAGTACATACCTGTAATCTCAGCTACTCAGGAGGCTGAGGCAGGAGAATCACTTGAACTGGAAGGTGGACGTTGTGGTGAGCCGAGATCATGCCATTGCACTCCAGCATGGGCGACGAGCGAAACTCCGTCTCAAATAAAAAGTGTGAAACTGAAAGAAATGCCATGTGCCAGCATTCTGTACCTGTGTGGGTGACAAGCTGAGAGCAACGAGAGACTGGGTTTACGGTGATCTCCGTTTAAAGGTGTCTTTAAAGCAAGAGGAAGCAATCTCTGTGTGTTTTAAAATTATTATTGTTCATGTGCAAATGGAAAATTCAGATACAGGTACATGGGGCAAGGAGGTAGTGAGAGGGCCTGAGGGAGCAGCACACAGATAAATGCAAAGGCGCGCGCCACCACACCCAGCTGAGGTTTGTATTTTTTGTAGAGATGGTTTCACCGGGTTGCCCAGGCTGGTTTGGAATTCCTGAGTTCAAGCAATACTCCTGCCTCAGCCTCCAAAAGTGCTGGGATGACAAAGTGTGAGCCAGTGCTTCTGGCCATCATCTCTCAAAAAAAAAAAAAAAAGGCAGGCACGATTGCGCATTCCCGTATCCCTGAATTTTGGGAGGCAGCTGTGCTGCAGCCTAAGTGACAGAGCCAGATTCTGTCCCTTAAAGAAAAAAACAATTTAAGTCTCCCAATCCCTGAATATGGAATGTCTCTCCATTTACTTATGTTTTCTTTAATTCTTTTTTAAACAATATTTTGTAGTTTTAGAGCACAAATCTTACATTTTTTGTTAATTATACTCCTAAGTACTTTATTCTTCTTAATCCTATTATAAGTGGAATTGTTTTATTGATTTATTATACTTCTCGTGTTCACTGCTAGCGTGTAAATAAATAAAATAGATTTTTTTTTTAGTTAGATTTTTGCGTTTGTCACCAAGTGTAATGGCACTATCTCTGCTCACTACAGCCTCTGCCTCCCAGGTTCAAGCAATTCTACTGCCTCAGGCCCCAAGTAGCTGGGACTATCGCCATGCACCACCATGCTTGGCTGATTGTGTATCTTTAGTGGAGACCGGGTTTTACCATGTTGGCCAGGCAGGTCTTGAACTCCTGACCTCAGGTGATCTTGGCCTCCCAAAGTGCTGGGATTATAAGCATGAGCCACTGTGCCTGGCCTCAATTGATTTTTTTTTTTAAGACAGGGTCTCCCTTTGTGTCCCAGGCTGGAGTGCAGTGGCATGACCATAGCTCACTGCAGCCTGGAACTTGGGGGCTCAAGCAGTCCTCCCACCTCAGCCCCCTGAGTAGCTGGGACCACAGGTGTGTACCACACACCTGATTAATTTTTTGTTTTTTGTAGAAGCAGGGTCTTACTATTAATATGTTTCCCAAAATGGTCTCAAACTCCTGGCCTCAAGCAATCCTCCAGCCTCAGCCTCCAAAAGTGCTGGGATTATACAGGGCAAGCCTCTGCGCCCGGCCTGTAACTGATTTTTATATGACTGATCTTATGCCCTGCAACCTGCTGAAGCTGTTTACCAGTTCTGATAGTTTTTAGTGTGTTCTTTTTTATATACAAGAATGTGTTACCTGCAAATAGAGATAGCTTTGCTTTTCCCATCTTGGGTGCCATTCTGGGTGCCTTTTATCTTCTTTTTCTGCCAAATTTCCCTGGCTAGGACCTCCAGTACAGTGTTGAATGAAAATGGTGAAGGCCAGGCACAGTGGCTCA
Organism: Leontopithecus rosalia; assembly: GCA_028533165.1. NCBI lineage: Eukaryota > Metazoa > Chordata > Mammalia > Primates > Cebidae > Leontopithecus > Leontopithecus rosalia. The sequence continues at coordinate 9,713,530 of CM052656.1, read as the reverse complement.
TGCCTATGATCCCAGCAGATTGAGAAACAGAGGCAGGCAGATTGCTTAAGCCCAGGAGTTTGAGACCAGCTTGGGCATCATGGTAAAACCCCGTCTCTACAAAAAATACAAAAACTAGCGAGGCATGGTTGAGCAGCACACCTGTAGTCCCAGGTACTCTGGAGGCTGAGATAAGAGGATCACCTAAGCCTGAGAGGTTAAGGCTACAGGGAGCTGAGATTGCCTCACTGCACTCCAGCCTGTGTAACAGAGTGAGACCCTGCCTCAAAAAAAAAGAAAGAAAGGAAGAAAAAAAAAAGAAAAAGGGAAATGGTGAGAGCGGACATCCTTGTCTTTTTTTTGGATCTTAGGAGAAAGCATTAAGTCCTTCATCGTTAAGTATGCTGAGCTGTTAGCTGTGGGTTTTTTATACATACTCAATATTGGGTTGAGGAAGCTTCCTTCTATTCCTAGCTTGTTGAATGTTTTATCATGTAAAGTTGTTAGATTTTGTCAAATGCTTTTTTTCTGTGTCTGTTTAGATGATCATGTGTTTTTGTCCTTTATTCTTTAATAATAATGTATTATATTAATTGAGGTTCATGTGTTAAGCCAACCTTGCATTCCTGGGATAAATCCCACTTGATCATGGTGCACAATCCTTTTGTATGCTCCTGGACTCAATTTCTTGTGTTTTCTGGAGGATTTTTACATCTAAAGTCATAAGAGACATTGGTCTGTAGTTTTGTTTTCTTGTGATATCTTTGATTTTGGTCTCAGGATGATACTGGCCTTGTGGAATGAATTGAAAAGCATTCCTTTTTCTTTTATTTTTGTGGAGTTTGTGGAAAATTAGTATTCTTCTTCTTCTTCTTCTTTTTTCCCCCAAGATGTAGTCCTACTCTGTTGCCCAGGCTGGAGTTCAGTGGCCGATCTTGGCTCACTACAATCTCTCCCTACCGGGTTCAGGTAATTCTCCTGCCTCAGCCTCCTGAGTAGCTGGGACTACAGGCACGGGCCACTACGCCTGGCTAATATTTATAATTTTAGTAGAGACGGGGTTTCACCACCAGGCAGGTCTGGAACTTCTGACCTCATGATCCACCCACATTGGTCTCCCAAAGTGCTGGGATTACAGGTGTGAGCCACTGTGCCTGGCCAATATTCTTCTTTAAATGTTTAGTAGAATTCACCAGTGAAGGCATCTGGTCCTTGGCTTTTCTTTGTGGAATGTTTTTAAATGACCAGTTCAAATTCTCTTCTTTTTACAGGCCAGTTCAAATACTCGGTTTCTTCTTTAGTAAGTTTTGGTCATTTGTATCTTTGTAGAAATTTTTCTGTTTTATTGAAGTTATCTAATTTGTTAACATGTTATTGTTCGTAGAATTGTCTTCTGCTCTTTTTTCTTTTTTTTTTTTTTTTGAGACAGAATTTCACTCTGTCTCCAAGGCTGGAGTACAGTGGCATGATTTCGGCTCACTGCAACCACCTCCCAGGTTCAAGTGATTCTCCTGCCTCAGCTTCCTGAGTAGCTGGGATTATAGGCACACACCACCATTCCTGGATAATTTTCACCATGTTTGCCAGACTGGTCTCAAACTCCTGACCTCAAGTGAGCCACCCATCTTGGCCTTCCAAAGCTGGGATTATAGGCATGAGCCACTGTGCCTGACCTTTTATGCTCATTTTAATTTCTATAGGGCTGGTACTGATTCATCTCTTTCATTCTCAATTTTAGGAATTTGAGCTTTTTCTCTTATTTTTCTTTATTAATTTAGCTAAAGATTTGTTCTCCATGGCACATTACCTGGAAAACAGTTTTTTTAAAAATGCAAATAAAGATTTGTCAATTTTGTTGATCTTTTCAATGACTGATGTTTTCTTAGGTGTTCATTTAAAAAATTATACCATTCAGGGTGTTAACACTGTTTGTGGCAAAATAAAAATTATACCATATAGGCTGGGAATGGTGGCTCACGCCTGTAATCCCAGCACTTTGGGAGGTTAAGGTGGATGGATCACAAGGTCAGGAGTTTGAGACCAGCCTGGTCAATATGCTGAAACTCCATCGCTACTACAAACACAAAAATTAGCTGGGCGTGGTGGTGCCCGACTGTAGTCCCAGCTACTTGGGAGGCTGAGGCAGGAGAATCACTTGAACCTGGGAGTCAGAGGTTGTAGTGAGCTGAGATTGCACCACTGCACTCAAGCCTGGGCAACAGAGCAAGATTCTGTCTAAAAATAATAATAATTATTATATCATATAAGTTACATATATGTTACATATAATCTGTTGTACATATCAAATGTTGCAGAGTAAAATTGGAAATAAAGGAAAAAGGAGTCATGGTACAATTAATTGTCTAAAGAAACTTACTAGGACCACCTAGTTTCTAAATTTGGCTTTTACACTAAATTTTCCTATTCAGATAGACTAATTTCTAAATTCTTGATGCTTCTATCTTTAAAATGAAGGGAATATCTTCTCCCAGGCAGGGAAGTGGTTGATTCACTGTCAGTCCTTAGGTGCAAGGTGATCACGTGTCGTGTTCGTGCCAGTGCTTCTGATGTTTTCATCGCCAGTACTGACAAATTTGACACAGTGTTAGGTCTGCCTTAACAAAGTCCCACAAGCCGGGCGGCTTAAAGCCACAGAAATCTGTTTTCTCACAGAAGTTGAAATCAAGGTGTTAACAGGGCCACGCTCCTGGTGAAACTGTTGAGAAGAACAGAGTCCTTCTTAGCCCCTTCCAGCTGCTGGTGGGTACCAGCAATCCTTAGCATTCCTTGGCTTAAGGCTACGTCACTCTGATCTCTGCCTTCCATGGTCATCTTCTCTCTCTTTCTCTCTCTCTCTCTCTCTCTCTCTCTCTCTTTTTGTTTGTTTGTTTGTTTGTAATGGAGTGTCACTCTTGTCACTCAGGATGGAGTGCAGTAGCACAATTTCAGCTCATTGCAACCTCCACCTCCCAGGTTCAAGCAATTCTCCTGTCTCAGCCTCTCAAGTAGCTGAGATTACAGGTGCCCATCACCACAACTGCATAATTTTTGTATTTTTAGTAGAGACAGGGTTTCACCATTTTGGCCAGGCAGGTCTCCAACTTCTGACCTCAGGTGATCCACCCACCTCAGCCTCCCGAAGTGCTGGGATTACAGGTGTAAGCCACTGCGCCTGAGCACTCTCTCCTTTTCTTAAAAGGATGCCTGCCATACTGGAGTAAAGACCCACCTACTCCATCCAGCATGACCTCATCTTAACAAATCCTGTCTGCACTGACCCTCTTTTTAACGAGATCATATTCTGAAGTCCTGGGGTTTAGGACTTCAACCCATGACAGACATGTTCTAAGCTAACCATGAACATCTGTCTATCTCCAATTTTTTTTTTTTTTTTTTTTTTTTGGCAGAGTCTTGTTCTGTCACCCAGGCTGGAGTTGAGTGGCATGATCGTGGCTCACCGCAACCTCAACTTCTGGGGTTCAAGTAATTCTCATACTGTGCCTGGCTAATTTTTATATTTTTAGTAGATACAGGGTTTCACCATGTTGGCCAGGCTAGTCTTGAACTCCTGGCCTCAAGTGATCTGTCGGCCACAGCCTCCCAAAGTGCTAGGATTACAGGTGTGAACCACTGCACCAGCCCTACTTTCTGATTTTTAGAAATCTATCCCGGTGCCTTTTCTATTAAAAAACTGTGGTCTCTGTTTTAAATATATTTCCCCTAGATTGAGGATATATTTAACGAAATCAAATTTGGGGAGTATGTGGACACTGGAAAGCTAATCGACAAGATCAACTTACCAGACTTCCTCAGAGTGTACCTTAACCACAGGCCACGTTTTGGTAACACCTTGAGTGGCATCCACAAGAGTTTTGAGGTGCTCGGTTATACCAACTCCAAAGGGGAAAAGGCCATTCGAAGAGAGGACTTCCTGAGACTGCTCATTACCAAAGGTGAGCACATACACCGGTTACAACCTGGGGCCGTTCCCAGTGTAGCGAATGCAGTGTGGGGAGCCAGCCCCTGTGGGAGCTCCATCTTTCATGAAGGAGGTGATTTGACCGGATTTGAGCCATGAAGGATCTGGCTGACTCACCAGCATCCCTGGCAAGTACAAGGTAACAGGAGGGACCCAGAGCTAAAAGGCAGAAGAGTGGGATTCGTGTTGTAGCTTCCTGAACCTCAGCAAGACTCAGCGTCCTCACTTGTAAAATGGGAATAAAAACGCCAGCTGACCCATCTCATAGGGTGTCATAAGATTTGTGTTGATCTGGGCATGGTGGCTCACACCTCTAATCCTGGAACTTTGGGAGGCTGAGGCAGGCGGATCATCTGACGTCAGGAGTTCAAGGCCAGCCTGACCTACGTGGTGAAACGCCATCTCTACTAAAAATAGAAAAATTAAATGGGCATGGTGGCAGGCACCTGTAATCCCAGCGACTTGGGAAGCTGAGGCAGGAGAATCACTTGAGCCTGGGAGGCAGAGGTTTCAGTGAGCCAAGATTGTGCCATTGCACTTCAGCCTGGGTGACAGAGCAAGACTCTGTGAAAAAAAAGAAAAAGAAGAGTTGGATTGCATTTGTGGAATGCGACCAGACCAAAGTAAACTCTTTAACTTTTACCCACTGTGTTTCTCATTACTGTCCATGAGGCTGTCAGGTAAACTCTCTCTGGATGCCGTTTTCATCCTAGTCCAACTGGATGAAAGGTTGGGCCTGATAGAAGGAATTGGAAATGAAGTAGAGCCTGGTCTCAGCAGATGCCGCCTTATTTCTCTACGCCAGACTCACGTATTTCCCCTGCCTGGAGGACCCTGTTGAACACCATTAAGGACGTATATGTGACAGTACTATGGGACTCTAGATTGTTTTTATGTCTAAAGAAAAAGGGCTGGGCATGGTGGCTCACACCTGTCACCCCAGCACTTTGGGAGGCTGAGGCAGGAAGATCACTTGAGCCCAGGAGTTCAAGACCAGCCTGGCTAGCATAGTAAGACTTCATATCCACCAAATTGTTTGTTTTTCTGAGACAGAGTCGTGCTGTGTTGCCCAGGCTGGAGTGCAGCATCACGATCTCAGCTCACTGCAACCTCCACCTCCAGGGTTCAAGCAGTTTTCCTGTCTCAGCCTCCCGAGTAGCCACCACACCCAGCTAATTTTTGTATTTTTAGTAGAGATGGGGTTTCGCCATGTTGGCCAGGATGGTCTCAAACTCCTGACCTCAAGTGATCTGCTCGCCTTGGACTCCCAAAGTGCTGGGATTATAGGCATGAGCCACGGCATCCAGCCTTAAAAAAAACTTTTTAAATTGTATAAAAGAAAAAAAAAGTGGGATGATTCTCCTTAAACCCTCTGAATAATAACCCTAAGCCCTGACAGTATGCTTAGCCCCAACAGCTAAGCAACCACCTTCTTACTCTATGACACACAGGAGAGCACATGACGGAGGACGAGATGTTGGATTGCTTTGCTTCGCTGTTTGGCCTGAATCCTGAGGGATGGAAATCCGAGCCTGCAGCCTCCTCTGTCAAAGGTACCCTGGCTGGCTTTGTCTGGGCATGTAGCCGTGGCTCACTAATTTGTTGTAGACTTAAGTACGTTTATTTCTCTTGATTGGTGCGAGCCACTCTCCCTAAGACTGTGCACATAACAAAGTAAGTCTGTTGGGAATCCCACCTGAATAAGTTACGGAAAGACCAGAGAGTGGTGGCCACGCTGAAGAGATGAAGCCTTTGCTCCTGCGCTGCGTCCATCCTCTGTTGCGCGTGGGCTTGTTTTCCCCAGTTTGTTCCACTGACCTGTCATCTTGCCAGCTTGGGTGGGTGAATGTTGGCCACCAGCAGAGGATCCAGTTTGGCAGCTGTTTCAGAAGAAGAGGTATGCTGGGAAAGACTTGGGGGCCAGCACTTTGGGGAGAGGAGGCAGGAGAATCGCTTGAGCCTCAGAATCTGAGACAGGCCTGGGCAACATAGCGAGATCCCATCTCTACAAAAAATAAAACAGGCTGGGCACAGTGGCTCACACCTGTAATCCCAACACTTTGGGAGGCCGAGGCGGGTAGATCACTTGAAGTCAGGAGTTCGAGACCAACCTGACCAACATTGCAAAATCCCGTCTCTACTAAAAACACAAAACTTAGCCAAGCATGGCAGTGCATGCCTCTCCTGAGACAGGAGAATTACTTGAAACCAGGAGTTGGAGGTTACAGTGAGCCGAGATCACACCATTGCTCTTCAGCCTGGGCAGCAAGAGCAAAATGCCATCTCAAAATAAATAAAGAAATAAAATAAATTATCTGGGCATAGTGGTGCATGCTTTTAGTCCCAGCTACTCAGGAGGCTTAAGTGGGAGGATGACTTGGGCCCAGGAGTTCATGGTTGTGGTGAATTAGGGTCATGCCACTGTATTCCAGCCTGGGCAACAGAGTGAGAACCTGTCTCGATTTTTTAAAAAAAGAGAGAGAAGGATTTGGAGAAGGAGAGAGCAACAACTTGGTGGGCAGCACAAGCTCAGCTGCAAGCTGCCAAAACTTTCAATTTTTTTTGTTTGTTTGTTTTGAGACGGAGTCTTGCTCTGTCGCCCAGGCTGGAGTGCAGTGGCGCGATCTCGGCTCACTGCAACTTCTGCCTCCTGGGCTCAAGAGATTCTCCTTCCTCAGCCTCCCAAGTAGCTGGCACTACAGGTGCGTGCCACCACACCCAGCTAATTTTTTTGTATTTTTAGCAGAGACGGGGTTTCGCCGTGTTAGCCAGGATGGTCTCAATCTCCTGACCTCGTGATCCGCCCGCCTCAGCCTCCCAGGGTGCTGGGATTACAGGCGTGAGCCGCCATGTAGGTCGGCTTTCAGGTTTTCAGACGCCATCCTCCTCTCCCTTCCTGCTGTAGCCTGAGTATTTTTCACCTTCTTTTCGTGCACTGGACCTGAAGTTAGGGTTGTGACTGTCGCCTTGGGAGGACCCAATCTAAACGGTTCTTCCAGGCTCGCGGGTGCGGGAGCAGCTCTGCTGACAAGCCCAGGGGTGGTCAGATCCCACCACCGTCCCCAAGACTGAGGAGGGCGCAAAGGCCCCTCACCCATTCCCCTTTTCTCTCTCCTTTTATTATCCGTTCCCCACATCAAAGTAAACAAAGTCCCTGAACTCAGATAATGGGTCATTCCCAACCTGCAAGCTCTCCCCACCCCATTCCTTTATGTACTTCGGATCTCAGAATGTGCCTTTCCCAATTGTTATATATTTATGCTGCGTTCCCAGGTACCTTGAAACAGAAAAATCAATCATACCGTGTAGTTAAGGCTTTCCAGAGAGGTTTGCAGAGATTTGGTTAACAGTGTTCTATTCTGCAAAGGAGAGATTTTTAACCAATTTCCACCCAGAGGTTTTCAAGGAATCAAAGCCACATCACAGCACAAAGCACCTATTGTTTTTGTTTAGTAGTATTTCCTTGTCTTTTTGGAAAATCCTTCTGAGTTAGAAACATAATCATTGTGGCCAGGTGTGGTAGCTGTAATCCCAGCACTTTGGGAGTCTGAGGTGGAAGGATCACTTGAAGCCAGCAGTTTGAGACCAGCCTGGGCAACATAGCAAGATCCCATCTATAAAAAAAAAAATTTTAATGAGCTGGGTGTGGTGGTGTGTGCCTATGGTCCCAGCTACTCGGGAGGCTGAGGTAAGAGTCTCACTTGATCCCAGTAGATCAAGGCTGCAATGAGCCACGACTGCTCACTGCACTCCAGCCTAGGCCACAGAGCAAGACCTGGCCTCAAACCCCTTCCCCAGCCCAAAAAAGAAAGAAACATAATTATTATGAAGGCGTTTGGTGTTCTTTTCTTGTTTTGGCTAGGTTCAGAAATTTGCCTTGAAGAAGAACTTCCAGACGAAATTACTGCAGAAATATTCGCAACTGAAATTCTTGGCTTAACCATTTCAGAAGATTCTGGCCAGGATGGTCAGTGAAGTTATCAGGAACGTTGAAAGCACAAAGGACTTTGGATGTGTGTGGATGCACGTGTAGTGTTTTTCACGAGGCACTGCTCTTTATGTATTTCCCTCCCCCCGCCATCTTTAGAACACTTAGACATTAAAGCAAATTTCTGGTGAGCAATGGAATTCACTAAGTTGGACATTCCACTGTTTCTGAAATAGAAAAGTGGGCGGAGGCAAGAAAAACCCTGGCAGCTGGATATACTTGGTGGCTGGATCCCTGGGTCTCCAGCGATGCCGCCTGCGTGGGGTTGCACAGTATATGGAGGGGCGTGGTCTCAGGGCAGGGGGTCCTCAGCCGGCAGCAGGCCTGCCTCACGACACGTATGGTCCATGGAAATGATGGCCCATGGCCTCATCCCCTCAGCCCTTGCAGGGCTGCCTGGACCCTCCACCCAGTGTAGCCGAGTGTGGATCACCCCTGCCTGTTGTGGGCGGGGGGAGTGCCGGGGGTGCCAGGCTCCTGAGAGTCCTGGATTGTGGCTTCTTATCAGCAAAACACCCAAACGGCAGTGTGTGGCCGTTATAAAGAGCATCACTTGCCATGCGTAACCCCAGTGGCAGCTGCCAGGAAGATGCAGAAACCCCTCTGACTCCCCCCGAATCCGTTCATGCTGCACCTGGGCCAGAAACCACAGAACAGTCCCGCCCAGCAGAGGCTGGGGCCTCCCTCGCACCCACACTCACCAGTGTGGTGGCTTGGCCACCTCACACTCCGCTGGACTGCAAAACATGTAGTAGGCAAAAATAGGGGCTGGTTCCCCAGCTCTGGGACATTTAGGGGACGTTACTAAGTTTATAGCCGTATTTTGGCCTTGAAACTAGCATAGCATTGTAGTGTGAACAGATGAGAGTTCCAGGCTGACTTTAGAATTTTGTCACCCATTCTGAGGTCTCATTCAGGCAAAGGTGCCAGATGTCATTCTCCAACACGCTCTGCCCCGCACACTCCACAGACCAGCTTCCTCCCCAGAGAAACCAGCACATCTGAGACGACATTTCGGATCCCCTTAAAATGGCTTTCTCTGAAGGCACATTCTGCGGCAGAGAAACAGAATGAGCAGCACGTCGTTACTCACACACGAAGCCCCTCCCTACATGGGGTCCCTCTGGAAATCCGGCGCAGTGAGTCTTTGGAACACCCTGGAACATGTAACGGAACTGTCTACCCCAACCCAGGCTGTGTCACTGTGACCTTGGGGCAGACGGCACGGGCCAAGGTGCTGCCGGTCCAGCTTGTCACACCATGTCACCAGGGTTTTGCAACCTAGTTTACATTTTGTTCTTTTAAAAAAATATGAAAAGAAAAACAAGCTTTATGAATCAATTTTGCAGCTGCTGAGGGCTTAGGAGATCTAGTATCAAGCCAGTTAAAAAGTTCCTGGGGATATTTTAGGGAACAAGAAACTCTCAAATGACTTGTTCTCTTCAAAAAAACAACTCAGAATTAGATGCGGTCTGGGCGCCAACCGGAGGCTTTGTTCGTTGAATCTGGCGCCCTCTGATTTGGTACATGCCCTCTGATGGCATGTACTGCAATTGTCTTGAGCAGAACCGACCTGTGGTCAGTTGGACCCACTGTGGCGGGCGGGTGCAGTAAGCTGCTACGCTGCCCAGCAGGCGGATGCTCTCTCTGCCCTTCCAGCTTTAGCGTCTCCTCGAGTCAGGAGGGGAAGGTGGAGTCCTGATTACGGATCATGGTTACGTTCACCGAGGAGACCAAAATCACCGGACAGCAGGATCGGCAGGAATGGCATTCCCGTCCCACACCCAGCCCGGCCTGCCAGGGGACCCTTCTTACCTGGGGCCCTCTTTCTGCAGGTGTTTGTGGGGTGTTTTGGTTTTTGTTCTCTTGAGACTGAGTCTTGCTCTGCCACCCAGGCCGGAGTGCAGTGGCACAGTCCCAGCTCACTGTCACCTCCGCCTCCCGGGTTCAAGTGAGTCACATGCCTCAGCCTTCCATGTATCTGGGATTGCAGGAATGTGGCACCAGCCACCATGCCCAGCTAATTTTTTTTTTTTTAGATGGACTCTCATTCTGTTGCCCAGGCTGGAGTGCAGTGGTGTGATCTCGGCTCACTGCAACATCAGCCTCCCGAGTTCAAGTGATTCTCTGGCTTCAGTCTCCCAAGTAGGTGGGATTACAGGTGTGCACCACCATACCTGGCTAATTTTTGTATTTTTAGTAGAGATGGGATTTCACCCTGTTGGCCAGGCTGGTCTCGAACTCCTGACCTCAGGTGATCCACCCATCTCAGCCTCCAAAGTGCTGGGAGTACAGGCGTGAGCCACCGTGCCTCGCCAAGGTGCTTGTGTTTTGTTGTCTCCCAACTTCCTTGACAAAGGCAGGGCAGCCCCTTTCAGCCCCAGGAGGGCCTCTTCACCTCCCTTCAGGGCAGGCCCAGCCTGGTGGCCACACAGGTGAGAAAAGGGAGTCCCTAGCAGCCCGGTGCCATCAGCAGGAAAGAGGGCACAGCAAAGAGAGCTCAGGCTCCTGGCAGTGGGGGCGGCAAGGCAGCGACAGCAGGAGGGGACAGTAAAGGAGACAGCATCGTGGAGCTCCCTCGAGCATCACACTTAGGGACTAAACACGAAATATCAGAAACACACTGTGATGCTCCTTTGCAGAAAGATTCCTGTGCATTCCACACAGGGCCTGTGGCCGGCTGACTCTCGCATCCCGGTTTGTGTGTTCTGGATCAGGAACCACCAAGAGCCTCCCCAGTGCCAGCTCTCTGCTCCAGAACCCCAGTCCCACCTGCAGGTGAGGGCCTTTGCGGGTCTCAGCGTTCTGCGCCGGCAGCCCACCGACTTGCCGCCCTCCTGTTCAGCTTCTGCAACTTGCTAGCCACCTGTGCACCCTTGGGTGTGGCTAAGCTCTTAGACCTCAGTTTCCTCCCGGAGCAACTCCTGCGGTGGTGGTGTGGATGAGAAGAGATGGAGCAAGTAAAGCGTTTTGGCACAGGGTAGAGCTCCAAATGTGACAGCAGCTATTATTATCACAGCAGAAACTGTGCCTGAGAATCAGGAAGACATTTGGTGCAAATTAACCTCTCTCAGTCCCAGAGTTTGAGCAAGAGTTGGCGTTTGCTCAAATAAGGGTCTCTCCTAGTTTTGATGATGCGCTCTCAGCAAGTATTTGTGGAATGAGTGAATGAACTTGAAGCCTCCGTGCTCCTTCCCTCCTTCCCTCCTTCCTTTCCTCCCTCCCTCCCTCCCTCCTTCCTTCCTTCCCTCCCTCCCTCCTTCCTTCCCTCCCTCCTTCCCTCCCTCCTTCCCTCCCTCCCTCCTTCCCTTTCTTTTTCTCTCAAGACAGAGTCTTGCTCTGTTGCCCAGGCTGCAGTGCAGTGGCACAATCTTGGCTCATTGCAACCTCTGCCTTCTGAGTTCAAGTGATTCTCCTGCCTCAGCCTCCCGAGTATCTGGGACTACAGGCTGCACCACCACACCCGGCTAATTTTTGTATTTTTAGTAGAGACAAGGTTTCACCATGTTGGCCAGGCTGGTCTCGAACTCCTGACCTCAAGTGATCCACCCTCCTCTGCCTCCCAAAGTGTTGAGATTACAGGCATGAGCCACCGTGCCCGGCTGCTCCATGTTCTTTTCATAGCTGACTTAGCTTTGGAATGAAAGCAAATGGCAGGTCCTCACTGGGCCCTCGTCAGGGTGGGCAAACTTCCCCTGTCAAGGGCCAGGGAGTAAATATTGAGGCTCTTGGGGCAAAAGGGCCTCGGTAGTGACTTCCCAATCCCGCCATTGTAGTGCAGAATCCCCCAGGGACAACACAGAAAAGAATGCCTGTGGCTGGCTGCCTCTCAGCCCAGCTTTACCCATGGACCCTGACATTTGGATTTCGCGATAATTCCCACGTATCATGGAATATTATTTGTCTTTTGTTTCTTTTTTTCTTCTAACCATTTAAAAATGTGAAACCCATTCTTAGCTTGGAGACCTGCACCCAGAGGCAGCAGCCTGGATCTGCCCCGCAGGGTGGTGTCCACCACCCCACCTCTGCCTTGCAGGCCACGGGTACTCGTTCCCACTCATTTCTACAAATACTACAAATCTGTACCAAACACTTGACCAGCACTTTTCAAAAACATGCCAAGGTCTGACGGGCAAGGAAAGATGGAGAAACTCTTATAGACCAGAAGAGACGGAACCATGGCAGCTAAATGCAGTGTGGACACCTGGACCCATTCCCGAAACAGAAAAAGGACATGAGTTGGAAAACCGGTGAAATCCAACTCAAGCCTGTGGTTTAGTTAATAGTGTTGCACCAACGTTAATTTCTGAGTTTTGGGCGGGGTGCAGTGGCTTATGCCTGTCATCACAGCACTTTGGGAAGCCGAGCTGGGAGGATCACTTGAGCCCAGGAGTTCAAGACCTGCCTGGGCAACATAGGGAGACCCTGTCTCTACAGAACATTTTTTTTTTAATTAGCTGGGCATGGTGGAGCATGCCTGTGGTCTCAGCTACTTGGGAGGCTGAGGCTGGAGGATCTCGAGTCTGGGAGATGGAGGCTGCAGTGAGCCGTGATTGCACCACTGCACTTGAGCCTGGGTGACAGAGTGAGGTCCTGTCTCAAAACAAAGAGGCCGGGCCAGGTAGCTCATGCCTGTAATCCCAGCATTTTGGGAGGCAGAGGTGGGCAGATCACAAGGTCAGGGGTTTGAGACCAGCCTGGCCAACATGGTGAAACCCCATCTCTACTAAAATTACAAAAAATTAGCCAGTCATAGTGGCAGGCATCTGTAATTCCAGCTACTCAGGAGGCTGAGCAGGAGAACAACTTGAACCAGGGAGTTGGAGGTTGCAGTGAGCAAAGATCACACCATCGCACTGCAGCCTGGCAACAGAGCAAGACTCTGTCTCAAAAAAGAAAGAAAAGAAAGAAACACACAACATTTCTGAGTTTTGGTCAGTGTATCATGGTTGTGTAAGATGTTCACATTAGGGAAACTGGGTGAGGGGTCCAGGGAACACGGCACTATCTTAAGCCTAAAATTATTTCAAAATAAAATTTTAAAAAATGAAATCTGTGGTCCCCTTCTGACTCAGTCACCCCTGAATCATTTCCACAATCTGCCCTGTGCCTTTCAATTCTCGAACAAATGCTCCTGCTGGCGTCAGCGGCACCTGGGTCCCCTTGCTGGCTGCCTGACCTGTGCAGACCCGGCCCTCTGCTGTGCTTCGAGGTGATGCAAACAAAAAGGTCTTTTTTTAAACATCTGTGTCCTCAAGCTGTGGCTGCCTGAGACACTGGTGTTTTTGGCTTGAGCATGTTCTTTGGGGATTTGGCCAGCAGTTTCCCTGCGGGCAGCTATTTCCAAATTGACTGTAATAAACAGATGCCGGGTGCAGGGAGTTGATGGCAGTTGCCACCCTGCTCATATGTCACGGAACCGCCCTCTGCTAGCTTAGCTGGAAGGAATATTTAAAAAAAGAAAGAAAAGGTGGTTGATGCAGCACTGTCCAGCGGCAGCAGCGTGATGCTGACCGGTGGGACAGTTAGCTGTGGGTCTCGGTGCCCTGAAGCTCGTGTTCTCCCAGCTGTGCTGATGCCAAGGCGGACTCCCATTTGTCAGTGCCCAGGCGAGAGGCATCAGGCTCAGTAAGGCCGTTATCCAGCACTGACGTCACCGCCCTCCCTGAGTGTGAAATCGCAGGTGGTGCCCTGAGGCAAGGGTGGGGCATCAACACCGACCTGCCCGGACTGAAGAGGGCCTGGACCATCCCTTGAGCCCCCTCCCCATGTACTCTTGTTTTTTTGATTGGAAGTCACAAAACACATCAGTATAAACATCGTATTTATTTTTGCATATCCCACTTTTTAAAGCTGGTGAAGTTGTCTGGGGGGAGCAAGTTTCACGACCACAGCGAGTGCAGGCTCCGATGAGCGCTTCACGCTACCTGGATGTGCTGCAGACTGCACCAGCCCACTGGCCAGACTGGCTGCCCCGGAGAGGGGACAGTGGGTGGTCCCTTGGGCCTGGAGCACGGCTCTCCCTGCACCTGCGAGAAGATGGGGAGGTGGAGCACATGCGTCCCGAATGTGAGGGTGGCCGCCATCCCCTTCCCGTGGAAGCGTCTCATTTCTTCCTCTATATCTGACGGCACTTTGGGAGGCCAAAGCGGGGGATCACCTGAGGTCAGGAGTTCAAGACCAGCCTGACCAACATGGCAAAACCACATCTCTACTAAAAATACAAAAATTAGCCTTGTGTGGTCGCGGGCACCTGTAGTTCCAGCTACTTGGGAGGCTGAGGCAAGAGAATCACTTGAACCTGGGAAGAGGAGGTTACAGTGAGCCAAGATCAGGCCAGTTCTCTCCAGCCTGGGTGATAGAGCCAGACTTCATCTAAAAAAAAAAAAAAAGTCTGAGAGAGATGGACTTCATTTATTTACCCACTCATGAATTCAGCAAACACTGACTGCGTGCTGGGCGCTGTGTGAGGGCTGCCTGTTGAGGGTGAACCAGAGAGAGCTGTAGGCTTTACGGTGCTCATGGTAAACAAGCACATTACCGTAGCCTTGCAAAGTGTGCTCAGAGCCAGGAGGGAGAAGCCCGGTCCCTGCGAGAGGGCGTCCCCAGAGGGGACTGGGTTTCCGTGAGGTGGTCAGGGAGGGCCAGGTACAGGGGGAGCAGGTTCCAGAGGGGCCCAAGGAGCCAAAGCTGGGAGCTGCACAAGAGCCAGATACATTCTGTGAACCAAAGGTTTGTGCAGTCAACCCTGGGGAGCGCTGCAGGCTCAAGACAAGGCATCTCGAATGACCTCTAGTGTTCCTTTACCACTGCCATCGTATGCTTCTTCCTCTTGAGTCTGAGTAGGAATGTTTCATATGGGAAGTGGGTAGGTGGCCGTGTGCAGTGGCTCACACCTGTAATCCCAGCACTTTGGGCGGCTAGGACAGGAGAAGTGCTTGAACTCAGGAGGCAGAGATTACAATGAGCCAAGATCGTGCTGCTGCACTCCAGCCTGAGCAACAGAGCAAGACGCTGTCTCAAAAAAAAAATACAAAATTTAGCTGGGCATGTTGGCATGAGACTTTGGTCCCAGATTCCAGGAGGCTCAGGTGGGGGATCACTTGCATCTGGAGAAGCTGAGGTGCAGTGAGCCGCTTTGCACACCGTACTTCAGCCTGGGCAGCCGAGTGAGACCCTGTCTTAAAATAAGAAGAGAGGGACAGCTTGAATTTGGTGTCAGTCATGATCTTTGGTTTGCTATAATAGAAACTGACTGTTAGCTTAAGTGGAGAAGGACTTGATTTCAAAGCTACCAGGCAACCCACAGAATCAGTGGAGACCCTGGGGAAGCAAGCCCTGGAGACAAGTGGGAACCAGAGAAGGCCAGGACGCCCTAATGGTGCTGCCACCCTGAGCACTTGATCCTCCGTCCTGTTAACCTTTCCAGTGGCCACTTTGGCTGTGCGTCATTTCCTCAGTGTCCCTACCTTCCTCAAAACTCAAAGTCAAAATCAAACTCACAGGGAGATCCCGCTTCACCTCTCCTAGGATAGCTAAACATGTAAAAAGACAATAACAAGTGTTGGCGAGGGTGTGGAGCAGGTGCCACATTGCCGGCGGGAGTGTAAAGTGGTGCAGCTGCTTTGGGAAGCGGCTTGGCAGTTCCTCAAAATGTTAAACACAGAATTACCAGATGACCCAGCAGTTCCCTTCCTAGGTTTGTAGCCAAGAGAAGGGAAAATATTCATCCACACATAAAGACCATTATTACACCTGTGTTCATAGCAACGTTAATCATAGTAGCCAAAAGGTAAGGCCAGGCAGTGACTCAGGCCACAGATCCCAGGTCCCAGGACTTTTTTGGGAGGCCAAGGGAGAACTGCTTGACCCCAGTAGTTTGAGACTTCAAGACCAGCCTGGGCAAGTGAGACCTCATCTCAAAAAAAAAAATGGCAGGTGGATCACCTGCGGTCAGGTGTTCGAGACCAGCCAGGCCAACATGGTGAAACCCCATCTCTACTCAAGTACAAAAATTAGCCGGGCATGGTGGCGGGCTCCTGTAATCTCAGATACTCAGGAAACTGAGGCAGGAGAATCACTTGAACCCGGGGGGCAGAAGTTGCAGATCACACCACTGCACTCCAGCCTGGGTGACAAGAGTAAGACTCCATCTGAAAAAAAAAAAAGTCCGGGACACAATGGCACATGCCAAAGCAGGTGGATCACTTGAGTTTAGGACTTCGAGACCTGCCTGGCCAACGGGGTGAAACTCCATCTCTACTAAAAGTACAAAAAATTAGCTGGGCATGGTGGCTCATGCCTGTAATCCCAGCTACTTAGAAGCCTGAAGCACGAGAATGGCTTGAACTTGGGAGGCACAGGTTTCTGTGAGTCGAGATTGCTCAATTGCACTCTCGGCCTGGGTGACAGAGCAAGACTCTGTCTCAAAAAAAGAAAAAAGAAAGAAAAACAAAAGGTAGAAACAACCCAATATCCATCAAAGAAAGAACAGAAAAGCAAATCGTGGTATATCTATGCAATGGAATATTACTTAACTATAAGAAGAAGTGATGTATTATACTAGCTACAACATGGTGATCTTTGGAAACAGGCTGAGTAAAAGCAGCCGGACCTAAAAGGCCACATACTGTATGACTCAATTTATGTGAAATCATAGAGACAGAAAGCGGATTCGCGGTTGCCAGGGGCTGTGGGGACGGGAGACAGAGAGTGACTATTTGATGGGTACAGGCCCTTTCTTTTATGGATGATGAAATGTTCTAAAATTGATTGTGGTAACAGTTGCACAGCTCTGTGAATATACTAGAAACCACTGACTTGTATACTGTAAAAGGGTGAATTTTATGCTGTGGGAGTGATATCTTAATAGAACCATTATTTTAAAAACTGGCTAGACCATCCACCGTCCATGCCTAAGGTTGGAACCCATGCCCAGGACTTAATGGGCCTCTAGTTAAGAGAGAGACAGACCCCCTTTAGCTCCTGTGGTGGGGTGGGGAGGGGCTGCTTCCACCCACAAAGGCTCACCCGGAACTAGGAGGGTGTTCAGAGGCTGAGCAGGTGAAATCACTCCACATGACGAGAGTACAGGAGAAGAAATCTGGGGAGCCTTCTAGATCCCTGGCCTAAGAATGTATCGGGCCTGTGTCTAGAGGGATCCCAGCTTCACTCCAAGCCGTGGGTCATCCAGACTTTCTGCATTTAATCATTCAGCATTAGAAGATTGGCCCTTCGCGGTGGCTCATGCCTGTAATCCCAACACTTTGAGAGGCTGAGGTGGGTGGATCACTTGAGGCCAGGAGTTCGAGACCAGCCTGGCCAACATGGTGAACTCCTGTCCCTACTAAAAATACAAAAATTAGCCGGGCATTGTGGCACACGCCTGTAATCCCAACTACTCAGGAGGCTGAGGTGGGAGTATTGCTTGAATCCAGGAGGCGGAGGTTGCAGTGAGCCAAGATCACGCCACTGCGCTCCAGCCTGAGTGACAAAGTGAGACTCAGTCTTGAAATAATAATAGTAATAATAATAATAATAATAATAATTTGGGATCTCATTGAGCTCCACCAGCTGCATGCTGCTAAATGCTTACCAACCAGCTCTGGGTGGGGAAGAGGGGCGGGACCTGATGTATAGCACTTGCCAGTTTCCATAGTGTAAATCTTCCCATTAGGGCTGATTTCAAACCATCAGCGTTACGATGTGTGTGGAGTGGAGAAGCCCAGGAACCCCAGTCAGGAGAGCTGAGTTCTGGCCACAACTCTGCTAGGCGGCTGGGCAGCTACTGAATTGTAGTTATCTTTTCTGTAAAAGGAGGGAGGCAGCCTCGATGGTCTGTTTCGTGCTCTGCTTCACAGCCTTTCTGTTCCTGTGTCAGAGGACGGGACTGTATTTCGTTCTGTGGTTGGAGCTTTTTCCTCAAAGCTTTGCCTCTTTACTAGGCCTGGCCAGTGCCTGCTCCCTAAACCCAGAGCACCTCTGTCTATGAAATACAGGCTGCTGCCGCTACTGCAAGTTGCTAGGCGGCAGGGACTCACCCAGGCTGGGCCCGCACGCGCCTCACAATTACACATCTCTGTTCCAGAGACGGAAACCTCCTCCACCCCGCAGTGGTGAACGAGCCTCCACCCCAAAGGAGCAGCAGCAGGAGTGGATGGAGAGTTGAATTTAGAAAGCCGGGAAAGGGGAATAGTTTGACTTCAGTCCCTGGCATGGGTCATTACACAGTCCTGATGTTTAGCCATTATGATGATTATAATGACGTGAGCAAACGCAGGGTCCTGTAACAAATACGGTCGTGTGTTGCTTAACGACGAGGATATGTCCTGACAAACGCAGTTAGGCGATTTTTCCCTTTTTTGAGAGACAGTCTCATTCTGTCACTCAGGCTGAACATGATCACAGCTCACTGCTGTCTTGAACTCCTGGGCTTACGTGATCCTTCCACCTCAGCTGGCTGAGTAGCTAGGACTACAGGGACGCCGCCACACCTGGCTGATTTTTTCTTTTTTCATTTTATTTGTAAAGACTGAGCCGGGCTAGGTTGCCCAGATTGGGCTTGAAGTCCTGGCCTCAAGTGGTCCTCCCACTTTGGCCTCCAAAGTGCTGGGATTACGGGTGTGAGTTGGGGTGCCTGGCCTTGGCAATTTCATGAGTGTGCACACATCGAGTGTGCTTACACAAACCCAGCAGGTGTCACTACTGTACACCTCAGCCACGTGACAGAGACTCCTGCTCCCAGGCCACATACCTGCACAGCCTGGGAATCCCGTACTGTGCTGTACCCCATTCTGGAGGCAGTTGTAACACAATGGTAAGTGTTCGTGTATCTAAACATTTCCTTTTTTTTTTTTTTTTAAGGCGGAGTCTTGCTCTGTCGCCCAGGCTGGAGTGCAGCGGTGTGATCTTGGCTCACTGCAACCTCTGCCTCCTGAGTTCAAGCAATTCTCTGCCTCAGTGTCCTGAGTATCTGGGATTACAGGTACGTGCCACCACACCCAGCTAACTTTTTTTTTTTTTTTGTATTTTTGGTAGACACAGGTTTCACCATGTTGGCCAGGCTGGTCTTGAATTCCTGACCTCGTGATCCACCCCCTTGGCCTTCCAAAGTGCTGGGATTACAGGCGTGAGCCACTGTGCCCAGCTGAAATACTTCTAAGCATAGAAAGGTACAGTAAAAATACAGTGTAAAACATACAAAATGGCCCATCTGCACTGGCACTTACGTGAACGGATCTTGCAGACTACAGGTTGTCTGGGTGAGTCAGTGAGTGGTGAGCGAATGTGAAGGCCCAGGACATCACTATCCACTACTGTAGACTTTACATTCTACACTTAGGCTGCATTAGATTTGTTTTAAAAATAAAGTTAGAGCTGGGTGCGGTGGTTCACACCTGTAATCCCAGCACTTTGTGAAGATGAGGTGGGTGCATCACCTGAGGTCAAGAGTTCGAGACCAGCCTGACCAACATGATGAAACCCCATCTCTACTAAAAATGCAAAAATTGGCTGGTGTGGTGGTGGGTGCCTGTAATCCTAGCTACTTGGGAGGCCAAGGCAGGAGAATCGCTTCAACCTGGGAGGTGGAGGTTGCAGTGAGCCAAGATCATGCCATTGTACTCCAGCCTGGGCAACAAGAGCAAAACTCCATCTCGAAAAAAATTAAAATAAAATTAAGCTGGTTGGGCATGGTGACTCACACACGTAATCCCAGCACTTTGAGAGGCTGAGGCAAGATCATTTGAGCCCAGGAGTTTGACACCAACCCAGGTGACAAAGCGAGACCCCCGTCTCTACAAAAAAAAAAAAAAGGAAAGAAAAGAAAAGAAAGAAAAAAGTGTGGTGGCACACACCTGTGGTCCCAGCTACCCCGAGGCTGAGGTGGGAGGGTGCTTTAAGCCCAGAAAGTAAACACCGCAGTGAGCCATAATCCTGCCACTGCACTCCAGCCTGGGCAACAGAGTGAGACCCTGTCTCAAAAAATAAAAATAAAAAATAGCTGGGCATGGTGGCACACACCTGTGGTCCCAGCTACCCCGAGGCTGAGGTAGGAAGATCACTTGAGCCCGGGTCGAGGCTGCCGTGAGCCAGGTTGGTGCCACTGCACTCCAGTCTGGGCAGAGTGCGACCCTGTCTCTAAATAAATAATTACGGGGGCAAGACCCTGTCTGTAAATGAATGAAAAAAATTAAAGTAACTGCGCTATGACGTGAGGATGGACCCAATGTCACCAGCGACGTTGCAGTTTTCTGGGATCACTGTCGTATATGCAGTTGTTGACTGGAACGTTGTGTGGCGCACGACCCACTTACTGCATGCAGATGCTGCTCTACGTGCTTGACAGATAGTGTGCATCATTTCCATAAGAACCCTCTGAAATGGGCATCGTTATTTTCATCCCCATTTTACAGATGAGGCACAGAGAGGTTAAGACATTTGACACAGCCACACCTAACTCACTCACGTCTGTGACCCTGGGATCATTCTTTTACTCTGTTTTAGGCTGGAGTGTACAGATGCAATCTCAGCTCACTGAAACCTCCGTCTCCCAGGTTCAAGCGATTCTCCTGCCTCAGCCTCCTGAGTAGTTGGGATTACAGATGCCCACCACCACGCCCAGCTCATTTTTGTATCTTTAGTAGAGATGGGGTTTTGCCATGTTGGCCAGGTTGGTCACCTCAGGTGATCTGCCTGCCCGCCTCAGCCTCCCAAAGTGCTGGTATTACAAGTGTGAGCCGCTGCGCTCAGCCTCTCTTTTACTCTTTTAGCATATCTAGAATAATAGTAAACATTTGTAGAGGATGGGCGTGGTGGCTCATGCCTGTAATCCCAGCACTTTGGGAGGCTGAGGGGGATGGATCACCTGAGGTCAGGAGTTCGAGACCAGCCTGGCCAATATGGTAAAACCCTGCGTCTACTAAAAATATAAAAATTAACTGGGCATGGTGGTGGGTGCCTGTAATCCCAGCTACTCGGGAGGCTGAGGCAGAGAATCACTTGAACCCAGGAGGTGGAGGGTGCAGTGAGCTGAGATGGCGCCATTGCACTCCAGCCTGGGGGACAGGGCAAGACTTCGTCACCGAAAAACAACAACAACAACAACAACAACAACAACAACAACAATTTGTTGAGAGCTTGACTTTCAGTTTCTGGTAAACAATTATTCAGACTAACTCTCAAAGTAACTAAAAATGGTAGGAAACGTATTTGGAAATATCCTAGAAGCCACCATGTCTTGACTTGTAAGAAAGAAGTAAGATAGTAAAAATTTTGTCCAAAATTGAAGGAAAAGAACACTGAAAAGTAATCTGGCAAGGAAGCCACTTTTACATTTGCCAGCCCTAGCATATTTGAACTTGACCTTGAATAGTTTTATGGGGCAAAAGTCCAGAAAACGAAAGTCCACGACTCACACTAAGTGGGAGATCTTTCCCAAGATAATTTGGGCCCCGTGGGACTCCACCCCATTGGTGGCATGCTGGTCAATGTTTAACCACCAGCTCTGGCTGGGGCTGAGGAAGGAGGGTCCTGATGTATAGACTGTTTGCTTATTTCCATGGTGTAAATACTCCCACCACAGCTGATTCCAAACTCTCAGCATGAGGTCACCGAACACAGAGCTGGGAAGCAGAAACCTGTAAACCACCTGCACCACATCACCGACTCCACCCTCAGACTATAAGAAGTCAACCAGTCTTGCACAACTCTGTAGCTAGTATCTGCATCACCTGTGTGGTCAGGGACTCACAGGCTTTGTCGTCCTGCTCTAGCAGTGACCTGAGGAGCCTGGCAGAAGCCAATATAAATTATCTCGAGGGGAAGGCCTCAAATGATCCCTCTGAATAAATTTTAAAATAGTGTCCAGCATGGTCAGAGAACCAGGCATATAACAAGGAAACGTGACATCATGAGGAAGACCTAGCAGAAGACACCCAGAGACTTCAAATATTAGAACCATCAGACACAGGTGGTAAAACAACCATGCTTTGCTGAAGGAAAGAAGTGTAAAAATACCAGGAAATAGGAAATGATTAAAAGTGGCATATTAGATTGATAAACGACATTTGAAGAAAGCTTTACAGTTTTATCGGGGATCAAAATCACAAATACCTTTAGGGGCTAGACAGGTAACACAATTAAGTAAAGTGGCTGTGAGTGCACTGGTGACGTAGAGAACACTATCTGACAGGCACAGGGTCCCTCAGCTCTAGAGAACACTATCTGAAACATACACGGTCCCTTAGCTCTAGAGAACACTAGCTGAAAGGTACAGGGTCCCTCAGCTCTAGAGAACACTATCTGAAAGGTACACGGTCCCTTAGCTCTAGAGACCACTAGCTGAAAGGTACAGGGTCCCTCAGCTCTAGAGAACACTATCTGAAAGGTACACGGTCCCTTAGCTCTAGAGAATGCTATCTGAAAGCCACTGGGTCCCTGAGCTCTAGAGAACACTAGCTGAAAGGTACAGGGTCCGTCAGCTCTAGAGAACGCTATCTGAAAGGTACAGGGTCCCTCAGCTCTAGAGAACACTTTCTGAAAGGTACGGGGTCCCTCAGCTCTAGCTGATGGGTGCCACATGGCACTGGGGGTCCAGTTTGCAGATCTGTTTGTTCTGGATCCCTCCATCCCTCTCTGTCTTTCTTTCTTCTTTTTTTTTTTGAGACAGGGTGGCACTTTGTTACCCGGGCTGCAGTGCAGTGGTGAGCTGTCCGCTGACTGCAGCCTCCACGTTCTGGGCCCAAGCCATCTTCCCCTTAGCCTCCCGAGTAGGTGGGGCTGCAGACGCACACAACCACTCCTGGCTACTTTTTGAATTTTTTTGTAGAGATGGGGTTTCACCATGTTGCCCAGGCTGATCTCAAACTCCTGAGCCCAGGTGATCCACCCACTTCAGCCTCCCAAAGTGCTGGGATCACAGGTGTGAGCCACCACGCCCAGCCTAGATTTCTCTTTATTGTGATCAGATACACATAAAATTGACCATCACAACCATTAAAAGTGTACAATTCAGGGTCATTAAGTGCATTCACACTGCTCTGCAACCATCACCATCTCATTCCAGAACTTTCCTATCACTCCAAAAGGAAACCCCACGCCCATTACCAGTCACTCCTATTCTCCCCTCCGCCTTACACCTGGCAACCACCAATCTGATTTCTGGCTTTATGGATTCACCTAGTATTAGATATCTCACGTAAGTAGATTTACACAATATTTGTCCTTTTGTGAAAGGCTCCTTCCACTCAGTATGTTTCAAGTTTCACCCATGTCAGAGCATGTCTTCATTCCTTTTTGTGGCTGAATAATATTCCATAGTGTGAACAGACATATTTGTCCGTTCATCAGTCATTATTTGAGATCTGACAGGATATTTTCCTATTTTAAATTGTAAGATATATTTTTTAAAAGTTCCGTGTGGCCCAAAGCACATGTCTGTTTATCTCACATCTCTGTGAGATCTGTTTTATGACGTGCTGTTGCATATTTTCCCAGAAAATCCTCAGAACGATTCTCTGAGGTATTCGTATTTGTTCCTTTTTTGTTTTGCTTTGTTTTTTGAGACGCAGTCTTGCTCTGTCACCTAGGCTGGAGAGCAATGGCATGATCTTGGCTCACTGCAACCCCAGGTTCAAGCAATTCTCCTGCCTCAGCCTCCGGAGTAGCTGAGATTACAGGTGTGCACCACCAGGCCCCGATAATTTTTGTATTATCAGTAGAGACAGGGTTTCACCATGTTGGCCAGGCTGGTCTCGAACTCCTGCCTTGTGATCTGCCCACCTCAGCCTCCTAAAGTGCTGGGATTACAGGTGTGAACATC
Source organism: Leontopithecus rosalia (assembly GCA_028533165.1). Lineage (NCBI taxonomy): Eukaryota > Metazoa > Chordata > Mammalia > Primates > Cebidae > Leontopithecus > Leontopithecus rosalia. Next base: position 9,689,764 of record CM052656.1, on the reverse strand, counting down.
ATGCCTGGCCTTTGTTTTTCACCCAGGCTGGAGTGCAGTGGTGTGATCTCCACTCACTGCAACTTCCATCCCCCAGGTTCAAGCGAGTCTCCTGTCTCAGCCTCCAGAGTAGCTGGGATTATAGGTGCCTGCCACCGTGCCTGGCTAATTTCATATTTTTAGTAGAATGGGGTTTCAGCATGTTGGCCAAGCTGGTCTCGAACTCCTGACCTCAGGTGATTCGCCCATCTCAGCCTTCCAAAGTGCTGGGATTACAGGCATGAGCCACTGCATCCAGCCTAATTTTGTATTTTTAATAGAGACGGGGTTTCACCGAACTCCTGATCGCAGGTGATCTGCCCATCTCAGCCTCCCAAAGTGCTGGGATTACAGGCATGAGCCACTGCGCCAGGCCAGTATTTGTTCTTTTCTTCATTATTCACATAAGGAGCTTGAGTTTCAAAATAGTAAGAATAAATGCCTAGGAAAAGGCCTGCAGTTTCTCCATTTCCTCAGTAGCGTTTTCCCCAAAGACCAAACCCTCAGGGGATACTGGTCTAGAGTAGCGATAGCTACAGCCTTGTTGTATGTTCAAGGCTGCAACCCTGACCATTCCCGGGACTCAGTTTTCCCAGCTGCGAAATGGCAGGCCCAGGGCATGACATTCGGGCCACTCTCAGTCTCCCACTTCATTTCAGGCGCGCATTAGCTCTGGTCCAGCCGGTTCAGCTGCAGCTGAAGACCAAGGTGTGGCACCCAAGTTACCCTGATCATCGCAGATTCCTCTCCGGGGCTCTGTTCTGAGGCCTCAAAAGTCCTCCTTGTAGATGGGACCAGTCCCTTGTACCCGCTAGGGTCGTTTGGGCAGCAGCAGCGCCTGGTCTCAGTCTGGTACTGAAGTCAGGAGTGGCTTAAGGGGAAATCGTGGTCCTCTGGTGAACCCCAGCGAAGACCCTCTCGCTTTATTTCTGAGGTGGCGGGGGCAGGAGGAAGAGTCCCTGTTACGATGCTGATCATCATCGAGCTTTTCCTGAGCTCGATGAAATTCTTTAGGACGCATGATCCAGAGTCTCTCGTGGTCTGCCTGGCCCCAGGCACTTTCCTACGAACCCGGTGTTCCAAAAGGACAAGGCCTGGGGCAGGCGACGTCCTAGCTCGCATTCGAACCGGGCCGCGGGCCAGCAGAGACGCGCGATGCCCAACTCTTTCCAAGAGCACCTCGCGTCCCGAACCGGCGCCTTCAACTCGGGGAAGTCAAGAGCCCGGTAAGAAACTTGACCGCACCCTCCGCCGCGCTCCCGGCCCAGGCAGGGGGGCGCTGAGCCGGCTCCCCGGGAAACGTGCCCCCGCGCCCCCGCAGACCGGCGGCCTCCCGGGGACCCCTCGGCACCTGCGGCCTCCGAGGAAGGGTCCGCGCGCACGTCCGCAAGCCCGCCCCCGCCGCGCGCCCGGAGCCGGTGGTCGCCGCGCGCCCCACGCCGCCTCCCTGGGAGAGCGTCCGGGGCGTCCCCCCTGGGGGCGCGGGAGGCCCGGGGGCGCTGCCCGGTGGCCGCCGCGCCGGGAGGCCGCACTGCCGGCGGCGGCAACGGCGCGGCTCCCCCTGCTCGGTGCAGCTGCCGCCCGGCGCTTGCGCACTGGGCCCGGCGCGCGGCGGCCCCAGGCTTTGTGTGTGTGTGTGTGTGTGTGTGTGTGTGTGTGTATGTGTGTGTGAGTGTGTGTGTGTGAGTGTGTGCGTGTGAGAGTGCGAGTGTCTGTGCGCCAGTGAGTGAGCGGCGGGCGGGCGCGAGTGTGGCCGCCGCGGAGCGCGAGCAGGACCCGGCGGGCGCGCTCCCCAGCCTCCGTCTCCCCGCCGGAACCATGTCGGGCAGGTCGGTTCGAGCCGAGACCAGGAGCCGGGCCAAAGATGATATCAAGAGGGTCATGGCGGCGATCGAGAAAGTGCGCAAATGGTAAGCGGAGGCGCCTACCGCCCGCCGCCTCCCCGGCCGCCCCGAGCCCGGCTCCAGAAAGCCGCGGGGCGCAGCGCCCCGGCCGCCTGCCCCGGCCCGGCCCCGCCGCGGGCCCCGGGACTTGGCGAGGGCGCGCGGGCGGGCGGGCGGTGCGCGAGCCGGGTCACCTGCGCCAGGCGGGGGCCGCGGCCGCTGCCCAGGTGCGCTCGCTCCTGTCGCCCACCTGGCGCGGCGGCGGCGGCGGCCCGGAGGCGGCGGGCGCCGGGGCCGGGCGGTTGGAGCGGCGGGCAGCCCTCGCCGCGGCGCTTGGCTCCCGGGAGGGGGGCTCGGGGCCGGCCCCAGAAGCCATTTCGTTTTGTGCAAGTCACATGAAAGCGGCTTCCCGCGCGCCGGGGCCGTGATGCCGGCGGCGGCGGGGAGAGCGCGAGCTCCATTGTGCAGACTCCGAGCGGGCCGCCGCCGCCGTCTCCTCCCCGCGCGCCCTGGCCCGCGCCCCGCCGCTCTCCGCCGGCCCGGCCCGCCCGGCTGCCCGCTCCCGCCTCCCGGGCCCGGCGCCCTCGAGTCTGCGGAGTTTGCAGAGCGCGAGCCGTTTAAATTTAGCGCTTTGGGCTGCCTGGAGCGAGAGCTCTCGGCGACCAGGAAAGATGGGGGCGAGCGCCGGGAGCCAGCGGCCAGGGGCGCGGGGCTCCCACGTCCCACCCCGCTCTGCGCGGCGCCCCGGGCGGGGGCTCGGGCCAGCAGATGTTTTTGGCCAGAAGCCGTTGGTCCTGGGCCGCGGCTGCCTTTCCACACCGGGAGCTCGTGTTTGTTTTGCGGAGGGAGCCGTTGTTTTTGTTCTCTGCACGGGGGTGAGGAGGACTCGGCGGCCGCCGCCGCCGCCGCCGCGCGTGGTTTTCGGTCTCCGGTTAGCGTCCGCCCGGCGTGGCCGGGTCGTCATTTAGGGGATCGAACCTCTCCGCGGCCTCGTTGGGGTCTGCTCGGAATCGGCCCCTGGGCCAGGCCCGAGGCGCCAGCAGATCGCTAGGTTGGGTCAGACTTGTTGAAAACTCCCCGCTCCCTGATTTCAACTTTATTATTTTTTTCCCACGCCTTCACCGGGGTCTGGGAGGGAGAAGAGCCGCTGCGATGCTGGCCCCGAGTGTCAGCGCCCGCGGGCTCGTCCCGACCCTTTATTTCGAACCTGGAATCCGGGCAGGCCCCTTGGCAAGGGATGTTTACGTTTAGGGGTGTCGTTTCTCAAGTAGTGCCTCGGTCTCTAAAAGCCACTGGGGGCGAGCCTCCGGTGTGGCGGTGTCACAAGTTAGCTGTCCTTTCTGAGTCAAACCCAACAAAAAAGGCAAGAGGAAAATCAATAAAGTCCACGTGCTCCCGGGCCTCCTATGGAAAGGGCTGGCTGCGATGGCCGGATGCCCGGCCGTGGGCTGGGTTTGGCTCCAGTGGGACAAAGAATTTTCAGAACCGAGAGAAGGGGAGGCTTTCCAAAGTTGAGATCCAAGTCGTCGGTGTCTCGGGAGCTCCCCTGGTGCGCAGGGCGCCCGGTGCCCGACTGGAGCCATTTAAAAATGGCAGAAACAGCTGCAGGCCAACACACACACACTGGAAAACAACCCGCAGCCCCCTCCACTGTGGGATTCCCCGTGGGAACCCTGGAGTGGCTCCCCTCCTCGCCTCAGCCCCTGTGCAAAGAAAGAACTGGTGTGTCTGTGCCTGGGTCCCTTCTGTCGCCGGCCTGAAGGTTGGGAAGCAGCCGGCAAGCCGCCTTTCTCTGCTTGGGGAGGCGTGGTGGGGCCTCCTGCCCAAGGTTCCCGGCAGGGCAGAGGCTCCTGCACTCTGACAGCTGCTCCCGCAGGGCGGCCAGCTGCTCTGCAGGGAGGGCAGATGGAGAGATGGGGCTTTCCACCCCGCGGGCCCCAGGGTGGCCAGCCTGGAGGCCTTCCAGCCCACTGAGCCCACGGGGACCAGGCCTGTAGTTGGGGCTGAGGGAGGCGGGGCTGCGCCTCTGCGCCTCCCTGAGTTTGGGGAAACATCGCATCGTGTCCTCTGAAGACCTCAGGCGTTGGGATCTCCAGGTCGGGCTTCCAGTTCACTTCCTTGCCGTGACCTTGGGCGTATCATTGTCACTTCTCTAACCATGGTGACCGGGGCTCTGTGCGTTGCCTCTGGGTCACCTCGGGTTGTTGAGGACCAGTGAGGTCACGCCTCCAAAAGTAGCGAGCCAGGGGCGCAGGAGGAGCAGGATGTCCCTACTGTGAGGTGGACTTTGTAGAAACTTGGCTTTCTGATTTTTTTTTTTCTTTGCCCCTTCTAAGTGAAAGCCTTGGACTTATTGCCCAGGTTTCTCCGGCCCCCGAGAAACCATAGCCCACCTTCTCCGTGCCTTTGGATTGGGTCTTGGACTCAGCCCACGAAACTTTGGGTTGTTTATTAACTGTGTGGCCACCAACCATGCATTTCACCGCTGGCGGGGAGGTGGGGTTGCCAGGTTTAAGCAGAAAAAATGCAGCACACCCAGTTAAATTCAAATTTCAGATAAACAATGAAATAATGTTTCTGCGTATAAGTATGTCTCATGCCATATTTGGGACATACTTATACTAAACAATTATCTGTTTATCTGAAATGGAAATTTAACAAGGAATCCTGTATTTTTTTACCCAGAGGGGAGCTGAGGTGTCTGGCAGACCATTTGGCCCCGTGAGCCTTGGGTGGGTTCTCCTCAGCCCTAGTGACCCCTAAAATTACACCCCCACACACCATCCCCTGACACTTCCCCCACCCCCAGAAAAAGCTGTGGCCTTCCTCTCATTTCCCTTCTTTCTGTCTGGTATTTCAGCAAGACAGGCCGGTGCAGTGTTAAGTAAGCAGAATATGGTAGAAGGGAAAACAAAATGGTGGGCCTCTTTTGGGAAACTGGGCTAGGGTTCCAAGGCCCGGTGCTGAAGGAGGAGAGAAGGGGCCTGGGAGATGGTGGAGATGAAGGCTTGGGCTGCAGCATAGGCTTGGAGGCCCAGTGTGGTGGCTCACGCCTGTAATCCCAGCACTCTGGGAGGCTGAGATGGGAGGATGGCTCGAGCCCAGGAGTTTGAGACCAGCCAGGGCAACATAGTGAGACTCCATCTCTTTTTTATTTTTATTTTTAATATTTTTTTTGAGACAGAGTTTCCCTCTTGTCGCCCAGGCTGGAGGGCAATGGTGTGATCTCGGTTCACCACAGCCTCTGCCTCCTGGGTTCAAGCCATTTTCTTACCTCAGCCTCTCGAGAAGCTGGGATTACAGGCTCCACTTTTAGTAGAGATGGGGTTTCTCCATGTCGGTCAGGCTGGTCTTGAACTCAGGTGATTTATGCCTCAGCCTCCCAAAGTGCTGGGATTACAGGTGTGACCCACCGCTGTCTTAATTTTAAAAAAAGGAAAAGAAAATCTAGGCCAGGCGTGGCGGCTTACACCTGTAATCCCAGCACTTTTGGAGGCCGAGGTGGGCAGATCACCTAAGGTCAGGAGTTTGAGACCAGCCTGGCCAACATGGTGAAACCCTGTCTCTACTAAAAATACAAAATATTAGCCAGGTGTGGTGGTGCACTCCTGTAATCCCAGCTACTCGGGAGGCTGAGACAGGAGGATCAGGATAATCACTTGATCCTGGGAGGCAGAGGTTGCAGTGAGCCAGGATCGCACCACTGCACTCCATCCTGGGTGACAGAGATAGACTCCATCTCAATTAAAAAAAAAAATTAGACAGGCATGGTGGCCCTTACCTGTAATCCCAACTACTTGGGAGACTAAGCCCAGAGGGTCACTTGAGCCCAGGAGGTCAAGGCTGCAGTGAGCTACGATCGTGCCACTACACTCCAGCCTGGGTGACAGAGTGAGAACCTGTCTTAAAAAACAAAACCAGGCTGGGCATGGTGGCTCACGCCTGTAATCCCAGCACTTTGGGAGGCCAAGGTGGGCAGATCACCTGTGGTCAGGAGTTCGAGACCAGCCTGGCCAACATGATGAAACCCCGTCTCTACTAAAAATATAAAACTTAGCCAGGCATGGTGGCGGGTGCCTGTAATAACAGCTATTCAGGAGGCTGAGGCAGAAGAATCGCTTGAACCCGGGAGGCAGAGGTTGCTGTAAGCTGAGATCACGCCATTGCACTGCAGCCTGGGGGACAAAAGCAAGACTTGTCTCAAGACAAAACCAAAGTAGGCTTAGGCCGGGACCCCTCAGTGCCTGGACCAAGGGTTCCCTCAGTGACTTGCTATACGGACTGAGAAGGGTCTGTCCCAGGAGAGGTGGAGGTTTGGGCCTGACGCCTCCCTCACCTCAGCTTTTCTGGAGGTTTCATCATGAAGACCTTCCTACTGGGCACATGGCAGGTCCAGCAGACCTGGGCCTAGCTGGGGTGAGGCCAGCCATGGGCCAGGCTCCTGAGTAGGCAGGGACTAGCCCTGTGGAGTGAGTGCAGGGACAGGGGATTACAGCTTTCCTGGAGGGAGTCAGCAGGGTCCCCTTGGGCAGCGGGTTACCCTAAGACAGTCTTGTTGGCTAGCCCTTGGACCTGGACCCAGGAGAACATTGGAAATTGGCCTTAGCCTGGAGAATCTGAGATGGATATTTGTAGTTTATATAGGAGTCCGTGCTGGGGAGGAGCATTTGAGGCTGTGTTTCTATTGCTGGGACCTCAGTTTAGCCTTTCTTTCCAGGAGCCCAGGTGTGACGGGAAGAGAGAGGTGCTGAAGTCACGGTGAGGTTATGGAGCTGCCAGGACAGGAGGTGCGGGACACCCCAGGGCCAGCTTTGCAGCAAGTTGGGCTGTGGCCTGGGGGTTGTGGTGATTTCAGGACCTGGTTCCTATAGGTGTCAAGAGTGAGGGCATCCGAGGGGGCCAGAGCCCATCTGGGCAAGCTGCTGCTCCGAGGGGCATGTGGGCCCAGGTCGTGTTTTTAAGAGTAACCAGAATTCTGGATTTTTATGGGAAGCTGTTTTGTTTTTTAAGTTTGGCAGCAAATTCAAAATTGTTAAAGTACTGTGCAGGCCAAACAAGACCCGCCTGTTGACCAGGTGTTTGCCACCCTAAATATAAAGTGGGGCCCAGGTGGGGTGGCGCACACCTGCAATCCCAGCATTTTGGGAGGCCGAGGCGGAAAGATCCCTTGAGCCCAGGAGGTCGAGGCTGCGATGAGTGATCGCAGCACCACACTCCAGCGTGGGCAGCAGAGTGAGGCCCTATCTCAAAAAAAAAATAGTCTGGGCGCAGTGGCTCAAGCCTGTAATCCCAGCACTTTGGGAGGCCAAGGTGGGCAGATCACCTGAGGTCAGGAGTTCGACGTCAGTCTGGCCAACATGGTGAACCCCCAACTCTATTAAAAATACAAAAAATTAGCAGGGCGTGGTGGCGGGTATCTGTAATCCCAGCTACTCGGGAGGCTGAGGCAGGAGAATAATCTCTTGAACCTGGGAGGTGGAGGTTGCAGTGACCTGAGATTGTGCCACTGCACTCCATCCTGGGCCACAGAGCAAGATTCTGTCTCAAAAAAATTGAAAAAATTAAAAAAAAAAAGTGATGAGTATAACTTAATACGCTCATTGGGGGAGGGGAGCAATGCCCTTTTTTGGGGAGGGCTATGTTCTGTGGTGATGGTCTTGGGAGGCAGTTGTGGGAAACCTCGGCTGCTCCACTGAACCCGTGTGCCCAGCCGATGTGTCTATGGCTGTGAAATCCCATGGCCTCCTGGGCACTCACTCGGTGCCTTAAACCTGAGCTCCACCGTCCCTCCTGGGTGGCTGCTTGGCTAAGCGTGGCGGCTGAGCGTGGCTCCAGCCCAGAGATAGAGTTCTTTTTTTTTTTTTTCGAGATGGAGTTTCGCTCTTGTTACCCAGGCTGGAGTGCAATGGCACAATCTCGGCTCACCGCAACCTCCGCCTCCTGGGTTCAAGCAATTCTCCTGCCTTAGCCTCCCGAGTAGCTGGGACTACAGGCGCACGCCACCATGCCCAGCTAATTTTTGTATTTTTAGTAGAGACGGGGTTTCACCTTGACCAGGATGGTCTCGATCTCTTGACCTCGTGATCCACCCGCCTCGGCCTCCCAAAGTGCTGGGATTATAGGCGTGAGCCACCAGGCCCAGCCGAGATAGAGTTCTTAATGTTCTTGCCTCTGTCCCAAAGCCCCTTCAATGTCCATGCCTAGAAATATGATAACGAAAACTTGGTGAAGAGGTCGCCAATCAGGGCAAACAGGCACAAAAGCCTGGCTGCATTCAGCTCATAGCCTGCAGTGGCCTCAAACCTCTCTGGGAAGCAGCTGCAGACTTGCATCTTGGCACATTTGCGGCTCCAAAGCCCAGATCTCCGGCACACTTTCTGCCCTGAAAGGTGTCCTGTGTGTTACAAGTCAATTACTTTTTTTTCCCAAACCTTGAATGGGTTGATTTACTGGGAAGCTGGTCCAGGGCTCATGAGTAATGAATGGCTTTGGCCAGTCTGCATGAGGTCCTGGCAATTTGTCATTCTTCCTCCAGCTTCTGCTACCCCAGCGCTCCTTAAAATGGATTCTTGGTTTTCATGGGCAACAGAATAGCAGGAGGTGGTGTCCGGTCCAGCCTAAGTCTAATTTCCTTCTGCCACTTCCTATCTATGAGACCCCAAGTTAGTGGTGTGACCTCTCTGGGCACCCTGTTTCTGTATCTGTGAAAAGGGTGACAGTGACAGTCATCCCCCTCTCATAGCCTGTTGGGAATCCCGGGGGGAGAGGGTGTATAAGTAAAGTGCTTGGCACGGAGCCTGGCATGTAATAGCCAGGGCACACAATGGCTATTCTGTTTGTTGCTCTAACATCCCGGCTTCTTCTCGGGAATACCCTGACCCTTCTGGACCCCTTCTGATCGCTCAGAATGAAGGAGGGAAAGGTGGGCATCGCGGTTTGTCTGCTCTACCCACAGGAGGCAGGAGACTGGCTGGTGGACTTAGATACCCATCTTTCCTACATCCTTTCTGGGTCAATATGTGCAGGGATCAGGGGCAGAGGCTGCACTCAACAGCTGTGCTGGGGGAAGGGTCTAAGTGCTGGCTCTCGGAGATGAGTTCACCTTCACTGCCCTGTGCTTCAGTTTCTTTATCTGTCAAACGGGACAGTTGCTATTTCCTTTTTTTTTTTTTTCCAAGACAGAGTTTCACACTTGTTGCCCAGGCTGGAGTGCAATGGCGTGATCTCAGCTCACCCTAACCTTCACCTCCCAGGATGAAATGATTCTCCTGCCTCAGCCTCCTGAGTATCTGGGATTACAGGCACGTGCCACCACGCCCAGCTAATTTTTTGGATTTTTTTTTTAGTAGAGAAGAGGTTTCACCGTGTTAGTCAGGATGGTTTTGATCTCCCGACCTCAGGTGATAAACCCGCCTGGGCCTCCCAAAGTGCTGGGATTACAGGCGTGAGCCACCGCACCCGGCCGGAAGTTGCCATTTCCTGCCAGGAGAGCCGGCATAGCACTTGGTACATAGAAGGAACTAGGGACAGCCATTGGTATAATAAGAAAAGCCGGCCGTAGTGTCCTCTGGCAGGGACACTGTGGTTTTGGCCATCTGACTTTCAGTGTGCTCTGGCATCTTGTAACCCCTGTGGTGATGGGGTGGGAGTCCTGTAACCTCTCACACCAGCATGTGAGGGCCACGTGCACAACAAAGGGGTGACCCAAGGCTGAGTTTGGACAGAAAGGCCAAAAAAAGGTGCCAGTCAGCTCATGGACAGAGGCACTTCTGCTGTACAGAATTATTGGTTCTGGGGAACTTCTGTCACCAAAATTGCTGAGGACTCAGGCAGCTATGCTGCCCGTGCCAGGCGTGCGCCTGGCCTGACAGCCCCTGTGGGGCCACCAAATCCAGCAGCCTCCTTGCCGAGCTATCAGTGGCTTCTTGGTAGCCTCACACGTCTCCTGAGATGGCAGAGCCGTGAGTTCGGAGCCTGGGTTCCAAACCCAGCCCGGCTTCTAAGCGGCTCTTGGGAGCCTCAGCCCCCTCAGGGGTGTGGCCGCTGGGCCTTTGGGGCTGTAAAGGACAAGTGCAGGGGGTCAAGGACAGGAGGTGGCTGGCTGTGGCAATAATTGGAAGATGACAGTGGCTTGGAGCGGAGTGGCGGTGGTGGAGGAGAGGGTGGTCATTGTTACCTTGAATGAAAACCAGTCCCGTTTCCTTCTGTGGCTTTTAAGTTTCTCAGTCTCATCCATAAACCTGCCTCTCACAGTGGGGTCTGGGCTCAGTCCTTCAGGCGTTTGTAATGCAGCTGGGTGACCTTGCAGAAAGGGTCACTAGGAGCTCTGATCCAGGAGTGTGGGTCCCCTCCCGCCCTGCTGCCACCCACAGATTCAGGCCATGCACCCTCCTTTCGGGCCGAGGTCACCGCTCCCTGGCTCTCCTTGGCCACAGCAAAGGGCATTCCTCTGGCAGAGTGTGGGCGGCCCCGGCCTGCCTGCTCCTGCCTCCACTGACCTCAGACACATCGCCAGGAGGGCAGGAGGAGCCCCGGGGTGTCCTTGGCGATGACTCCACCCCCCACGAGAGGAATTGGCCCACTGACCTGAAGCCCTCTCTGCTGCCCAGAAGGGCAAGGGTAGCCCAGTCCACTGGCAGGGTGGCATCGGCAGTGACGCAGGAGGAACCTGGGCCTGACTCCCACCACCCATAGGAGTCCTTGTAGTAGGAGCCCCACCCTTACCCTTTTTGGAAACGGCCTGAAGAGGGCAACCACCCTATGTGGGGTCACAGGTGGAGAAGCCAGGCTTTGTTGGTAATGTGGCCTGCCCCGGGCCTCCAGCTAGTGAGGGTGGAGCTGGGATTCAAGCCCTCATCTGTGTGAGCTAGAGCCTGCTCTTACCCCAAGGGAGTGTGTCCTGTGTCCCCCAACAATGAACCGGCTCTTCCTCATCATCCTCAGGGAGAAGAAATGGGTGACTGTTGGTGACACGTCTCTACGAATCTACAAATGGGTCCCTGTGACAGAGCCCAAGGTTGATGACGTGAGTATGGGGGGCTGGTCCCCTGGGGTGGGCCGTCCATCTGTGCTGTCTCCACCACAGGGAGGGGGGTTGTCTGCTGCCACCTGTGCCTGGGCTCTGGGACCAAGAGCCCCTGGGAGTGGAAGGACCCAGCTTAGACCTGGGGAGGCTGTTGGACCCACCACCACCCTCCTACTCCAGCCCCAGAGTCTGACCCTCATAGTGGGGGGGGTATCTGCAAGTTGTGTCTTCTTCTTCTTCTTCTTCTTCTTCTTCTTCTTTTTTTTTTTTGAGACAGAGCCTTGCTCCGTTGACCAGGCTGGAGTGCAGTGGCATGATCTCGGCTCACTGCAGTCTCTGTCTCCTAAGTTCAAGTGATTCTCCAGCCTCAGCCTCCCAAGTAGCTGGGGTTACAGGCACACGCCACCATACCTGGCTAAATTTTTGTATTTTTAGTAGAGATGGGATTTCACCATGTTGGCCAGGCCGGTCTTGAACTCCTGACCTCAGGTGACCCACCTCCCTGGGCCTCCCAAAGCACTGGGGTTACAGGAATCAGCCACCGTGCCCAGCCTGCAAATTGTGTCTTCTGGGCTGAGCGCCCTCCCCAGGTATTGCAGTGTGGTTCAGGGCAGGTGTGGCGGCGCCCATGGATAGGCAGGTTCTCCCCACCTTTGTGGTTCTGTTCCTGAGCCCGTGATCATCTGCCAGGCCCTGGGATGATGCCTCACATGCAGCATCTCAGTTATTTTTCCTACTCAGCCTATGGAGTTGATCTTTTTAACTCTTCTCTGTACAAGCGAGGACACAGGCTCAGAGAGGTGAAGCCACTTCCCTAGAGTCACACAGCTAGCGTCAGAGCCGTGAGTGGAGCTCAGGCCTGTCTGACTCCAAAGTGCATGTTTCCTCTGCGCTTGGAGGAGCTGCTGGTGACTGCAGCTGCTGATGACAGGGGCCCCTGGGTTAGAAAATCCTGGTGGCGTGGATGCGAGGGTCTCTAGAAGGGCTCTTGGAGGGGTGGCGCCATCCCGACTTGCACCACTAGAGGGAGCTGGAGGCGCTGTCCTAGTTCTTGGGGAGGGCTTGACGGCCGGCAGCTGCCCCAACTTTGCAGACAAGGCTCTCCAACTTCTTGGCTCCCAGGCCAGTTACCACCAGAGACCCCTCATTTCCATCCCAAATCAGGAACAGTCTCCCCCAGAGGCCTTTGCCTGGGCCGTTCCCCCTGCCTGGACTGCCTTCCTTATTTCCTCAAACTCAGTCCTTCTTCTACCTGGGAAGATGGTGCAGACTAACCCACATGGCTGCCGTCACCCCTGGCACTGATGTGAGGTCATGATTGGTAAGTTTTGGGTGGGGGAAGCAAGTGGGGGTCCAACTTCCTCCAAAAAGACAGGGGCTGAGTTTCCCTCCCCTATCTTCAGGGTTGGGTCTCGGGGCAGGGCTGTGGCTCCATTCATTTTTGGCCCTGATCACAAGCTCACCCCTGAACTTGGGCCTTTGTTGTCCCTTCTGGTCCTGGCCTGGGCTCCTGGAACCATCAGGGCTGCTTCCCTCAAAGGGACTGAGACTTGGTCTCTCCGCATCTCCCTGGGAAGAGCACTGCAGGCTCCTCGAAGGCAGCTACTGGCTCCGGCCCATGTCTGCGCCTTGCCCACCATTAGGTGTAGAAACGCCGGTTGCATTTGAGAAGATGTGGTCCCTGCTCTCAAGGAATTTCTAATCTTGTTGGGGGAAGATAATTATAGAATAGCATGAAACGGATATCAGGGAAGTGCCAAATGGAATATGATCAAGGAGAAAACGTAAGCTGTGGGCCATCGGAAAGAGGGGGCAGCTCTAGGCTTCAAAGGACTGTTGGATTTGGAGTCGGACAGCTCAGCCCTAATTAACCTGTGGTGTTGGGCAGTTGATCCCACCTTGCTGGGCCTTAGTCCCCTCTTTTGAGGAATGGAGCACTGACATCCAACTCGCGGTTTCTGCAACAGAGCAAAAGCAGTATATCACCACGGAGAATACTTAGCACTGAGCCGGCTGTGCAGTCGGTGCCGAGAAATGCAAATTCCCTCTTCATCTGTGAGCTGTGATGTGCCATGTGCCACTCCCCCACTCTTTCCCTCTAGGACGATGGGTCTGGGCCTGGCAGAGCACCTTGAGAAGATGCAGATTCCCGGGCCCCACACCAAGCAGCTGAGTCTCTGAAGGTTGGGGCTGGGATTCTGCCTTGTAGAGGGATAGCCAGTATCTACATGGTTATATCCATTTTTTACTGTGGAACTCTTGAAAATTTCATCCTTTTAAATAGGTAAAACATGTTACAAAATTCAAATTCTAAACAGTTTTTTAATTAAGACAATTTACATATCATAGAAGTCACTTTTTTTTTTTTTTTTGAGATGGAGTCTTGCTCTGTCATCCAGGCTGGAGTGCAGTGGCGTGATCTCAGCTCACTGCAACCTCCACCTCCTGGGTTCAAGCGTTTCTCCTGCCTCAGCCTCCCGAGTAGCTGGGGCTACAGGCACGTGCTACCACGCCCAGCTAGTTTTTTGTATTTTAATAGAGACAGAGTTTCACCATGAGCCACCGTGCCCGGCCAAGAAGTCACTTTTTTTTAAGTGACAGGGTCTCTGTTGCCCAGTCTGGAGTGAAGTGGCAGGACCATAGCTCACTGCAGCCTGGACCTCCTGGGCTCAAGCAATCCTCCCATCTGTGCCCTCTGAATAGCTGGGACTGCAGGCATGCACACCCGGCTTGCTTGCTTGCTTATTTATTTTTAGTTTTTTTATTGGGTCTGGCTATGTTGCTTAGGCTGGTCTCAAACTCCTGACCTCAAGCCATCCTCCTGCCTCAGCCTCCCAAAGTGCTAGAATTACAGGCATGAGCCACTGCACCTGGCCAGAAGTCACTCTTTTAAAGTATTCAGTTGAGTTAGTATATTCACAGTCGTGCAGCTGTAATCACTGTAATTCCAGAACATTTTCCTCACCCCACAGAAGGAGCTCACACCCATTAGCAGTTAGTCCCCACCCACCTCGCCTGCCCCTGGTAACCACCAGTCCACCTTCTGTCTGTCTGGATCGGTTTATCTTCAGATGTTACTCTTTCTCTGCCTGTCTTTTATAAATCTGCCTCATCCCCACATGCTCCCCCATCCCCACCCCAGTTCTCATCTCCGGAGGCAACAGTATTGCCAGGTTTTGTTCATCTTTCTAGAGGGAGCCTTCCCTCGCAGACATACATGTAAATACACACATGCACAGGCATGCGCACACACACACAGGAGCGAGCACACACACGGACCCTTTGTTCACCACTGGTGGTGGCGCTCACCCTGCATTTTTCCTACATACATCTTGGCGATATTGACATATTTTAATCTGTGAGTATTTTCAGATCATCCCATGTTAGTCTGTGGAGAACCACCTTATTCCGTGTAATTGTTGCATCGGATTTCATTGAATGAATGTACCACGATTGAGTTAATGAGTCTCTTCCTGTTGAGCCCAGATTGTTTCTGACACAGTTCTATTCCTTTCGTTTAAAAAAAAACAAAACCAAAAACGAATGGCCAGGTGCAGTGACTCACACCTGTAATCTCAGCACTTTGGAAGGCCGAGGTGGGCGGATCATGAGGTCGGGAGTCCAAGACCAGCCTGACCAACATGGTGAAACCCCTTCTCTACTAAAAATATAAAAATTAGCCAAGCATGTGGCGTGCAGCTGTAATTCCAGCTACTCGGGAGCTGAGGCAGGAGAACTGCTTGAACCCAGGAGGCAGAGGTTGCAGTGAGCCAAGGTCACATCACTACACTCTAGCCAGGAGACAGAGTGAGACTCCATCTCAAAAAAAAAAAAAAAAAAGGAATGGCACAAAAAGCATCCCCATCCTCCCTCCTTCCTCCCAGGGTCTTCCCTCTTAACTACTCCTGTGCTTTTGTACTGGAGGTCGGGCAATACACTTTGAGAAAGGCTGCCCCAGGAGGCCTGCAGCTGGTGGAAATGAGTGACCCCTGGCTCACCTGGCCTCACTTTGTGCCTGGTCTGGGCTGACGGTGGCCTCTTCCCCAGATACTCTCCCTAAAGAGGAGGCAGGTCCTGCCAGCCCAGGCATTTCCACACTGCTGCTGATAGCCCCAGAAACAGGCAGGCTGATTTCCCAGGGTGCCAGAGCCGGGCCAACCTCAAACCCTCCCCGCTGTGGGACCCTTTGATTCCAACGTGGGTGGGACCCAGAGCCCCGTCCCTAATGGGATGTGTTCAAATCCAGGCTCAGGAAAACCCTTCAGAGACCTGGGGGCTCCAGGAGGCTTCGACAGAATAAAATATTCACCCCACTCCCCAGGGGCTCTGAGCACGTGTGTGCACACACACGCAATCTGGTGACTTGGTTTCTGCTCCATTTTTCTCTGCAGAAAAACAAGAATAAGAAAAAAGGCAAGGACGAGAAGTGTGGCTCAGAGGTGACCACTCCGGAGAACAGTTCCTCCCCAGGGATGATGGACATGCACGGTGAGTGCCCGTGGCCTGCCAGCCTCTCCTGCCCGGCGCGGGGCCCTGGCCAAGCACTGGCTCGTGTTTTTGTTTCTCTAGCAGGTTTGTTCACATTCCAGGCAAGGGGTAGGAGGGCTGGGCAGGGCCCGGAGGCCTCTGTGCCAAAGAGAGGACTCAGCGGAAGAGAGGGAGTTTCTTTTCCCAGCATACCAGGCCAAGGGACATACACTGAGCCAGAGACATAGAAATTAGACCCTCTCCTCACCTGGGACGAGAACCTCACGGGAGATGTTTCTCTAGGCCTCTGTACCCAGGAAGGTTGCTGGGTGTGTGTTTCTTTCCCCCCTCATATAAATTAGATAATGCCTGCGTTTCGCATTCTGTTTGGCTGCTGGAATCTCCAGACTGGACTTCTTTCTTTTTGTTTGTGTTTGTTTTGGTTTTTGTTCTTTTTGAGACAGAGTCTCTGTCTTTGTTGCCCAGGCTGGAGTGCAGTGGCGTGATAGCGGCTCACTCCAAGCTCCGCCTCCCGGGTTCAAGCAATTCTCCTGTCTCAGCCTCCCGAGTAGCTGGAACTACAGGCATGTGCCACCAGCCCTGGCTAATTTGTGTATATTTTAGTTGAGGCGGGGTTCGTACTCCTGGCCTCAAGTGATCCACCCGTCATGGCCTCCCAAAGGGCTGGGATTACAGGCATGAACCACCACGGCCAGCCTCCAAACTGGATTTCTGACTTCATGTGAATCCCACCAGTCCCTGGGAACTGCCCATCCACGTCCACAGCCTAACTTCCTTTGCCGTTTAATCGCAAATCTTGTGACTTAGCCACGTACAGGAAACACATACCTGTAGTCCTGGCTACTCAGGAGGCTGAGGCTGGAGGATCGCTTGAACCTGGGAGTTCAGAGCTGCAGTGTGCTATGGTCGTACCTAAGAAGAGCTGCTGCCCTACAGCCTGGGCGGTACCGTGAGACTGCGTCTCTTCAAAAGGCAAAAAAGTCAAACAAGTTGTAACGTAGGTCCGCCCACCGAATCCAGGCTGGTGCTTCTGCCACTGTTTCCTGTTGCTGGTGTCTGTTTCTGTTTTGACCTTTTTATTTGAGAGGAAAGGTGCAAATGATACGTGTAAGGCTCTATGAAATGTTCCCAAACTGCACACACCCATGTAACTACCCAGTCAAAACAGAATGTTCCGAGCAGGTCCCCAGTGTCCCCCGAGGGTCCCTCCTGGTTGTCTCTATCTGTCAAAGGAAAACGCCCTCCAGAGATTTAAACCTAAACATCTTTTTTTTTTTTTAAGGCAGAGTCTGACTCCTATCTCCCAGGCTGGAGTGCAGTGGTGTGATCTCAGCTGACTGCAACCTCTGCCTTCTGAGTTCAAGCGATTCTTCTGCCTCAGCCTCCTGAGTAGCTGGGACAACAGGCTTGTGCTACGACGCCCGGCTGACTTTTTTGTACTTTAGTAGAGATGAGGTTTCATCATCTTGCCCAGGCTGGTCTCCCAACTTCTGAGCTCAGGCAGTCTGCCCACCTCGGCCTCCCAAAGTACTAGGATTACAGGTGGGAGCCACCGCTCCCGTCCCCAAAGCTTCATAAAAATTGAGTTGGCTTCCCATGTTCAGAAATCAGGAAACCTGCATCCTGCCATCCCTTGATAAATCAGATCTGATAACGCCGTTGCCATGTGCTCCCTCGAGGCAGGGGCTGCCTGAAGCCAGAGCCACCTTCCCTTGTGACGAGTGTGGCACCCCCAGGCCCACCTGGCTCAGCCACCGCCTCTTTGTCACCTGGTTGGCCCACTAGGACAAGAGCCTGCAACCCCGGCCTTTATCTCTCTCTTGACCCTAATTTCAATGTCTTTGTACTTTTTTTTTTTTAGGGAGGGAGGGAGGGAAGGGAAGGAAGGAAATCAGGCAATGAGAGAGACATTGCCGACCTGGATCTAGAGGTTTACAAGTTAATTTCTTTTTTTTTTTTTCTTTTTTTGAGAGAAGGAAAGAAAAAAAATGAGTAAAGGAGAG
>CM052656.1:9555875-9671847 GCA_028533165.1 Leontopithecus rosalia | reverse complement strand
CGTTAAGACTGATGGTGCTTTTCTGCCCAGGATTCTCCTGTCTGGCTTCCTTCTTGTGTCCGTAATAGGCGAGTCTGCCTTCCCGGAGCTCCAAACCTCGGTCAGAAGGGGAACCAGTCCCGTTTACTCTGCGCCGAGAGCTGCCGCGCCGAGGTGCCAGCACAACCGCTATGCCGGCCTCAGGAGTTGTACTGGGGACCCGTGTGGCTCCTCCAAACCTCGGTCGGAGGGGGAGCCAGCCCTGTTTACTCTGCTCTGAGAGCTGCCACGCTGAGGTGCCGGCGAAACTGCTGCGCCGGTCACAAGAGTCACGCTGGTGACCCATGTGGCTCCTCCACTGAGAATCTTCTGCTTCTGAGCAACCAGAATTTGTCTGAAAGTGTGGCGTCCTCTAGTTCTGTGTGCTTTCACTGAGAGCTGCAATCCTGAGATGTTAGCGATCGGCCATCTTGGATCATTCCTCTGCTTTGTACTTTTGACCATTGAAACCTTTGGTACAGCCAAGTGGTAGTAGATAAACAGCTAAAGAAGGAACTGGGAAGGAATATTGGTTTGCTGGAGTTTCTGATCTCCCCAGACCCAGTGCTGTCTTGTTCTAGGAGAGGAAGACCAGCAAACTTCCCTGTGCCAAATCTACCTGTCTGGAAAACACAGTCACCAGTTCCAATGGCAGGAGGGCTGGCAGGCTTCTGAACAGGCTTTAGAAAAGCACAGTGGCAGTGGCTCATGCCTATAATCCATCACTTTGGGAGGCTGAGTTAGGAGGATCCTTTGGGCCCTGGAGTTTGAGACCAACCTGGGCAACATAGGGAGATCTCATTTCTGCAAAAAAAAAAAATAGGTTTAAGTTAGCTGGGTGTGGTGGTGCGCACCTGTAGTCCCAGCTATTCTGACGGCTGAGGTGGGAGGATCACTTGAACCTGGGAGTTGGAGACTGCAGTAAACAGTAATTGCACTACTGCATTGCAGTCTGGGCAACGGAGCAAGACCCTATCTCTTAAAACAGAGATATATTGGCTGGGCAAGGTGGCTCATGCCTGTAATCCCAGCATTTTGGGAGGTTGAGGCAGGTGGATCACGAGGTCAAGAGTTCGAGACCAGCCTGGCCAACGTGGTAAAACCCCTTCTCTACTAATAATATAAACATTAGCCGGGTGTGGTGGCGGACATCTGTAATCCCAGCTACTCATGAGGCTGAGGCAGGAGAATTGCTTGAAATTGGGAGGAGGAGGTTGCAGTGAGCCAAGATTGCACCACTGTACTCCAGCCTGGGCGAGAGAGCGAGGATGTGTCTAAAAAAAAAAAGAAAAATCCAGGTTTGTGGCCTGGACAAACTCTCCAGAAAAATCTAGACTACTGAACAAACCAAGTCCCCAACGTGGGGCCCTGTCCACTTTCTCATTTCCATTTTAGTGCATGTACAGCTGAAACCAAGTCAGACAGCAGAGTGTGTGACTGGGAAGGTCAGGGAAAGGTGTGGGCTGGCCGAGTTTTCTGGAAGGCTTCAAGTGGGAGGATATGTACAGCAGGAGGTGAAGGGAGAGGGTGGTGCCTTGGGCCCTTTGGTCCACAAGCCCTTAATTTCAGCTAAGTCAGCTGGAGTTAGCCCAAGTATTGGGGTCACACCGTTACCAGGCTACCAGCCTAGGCCCAGACGTTAAACATTAGCGCTTATTGTCATTAATTAACACAACCTCAGGAGCCTATGGCGCCAGCATCTTGCTCAAGTGCTGGCCCTAGGAAGGTAATTCAGATTTTCTCGGAGGAGGAATTGGGGAGCACACATCCTTTTGAAGTTCTAGAATTCACAAGAGGATGCTTTTGTATAATGCGCACCCCAGAGTCCAGTTAAACTCAGGTCCAAGTTACCCGGGTGGGGCTGCCTGACTGCCTGGCCCTCTTCGGCAGGTTGAGGTAGAGGAGAGGCGCGGGGCTGGGAGCTGGGCAGATGGGTCCGGCTAGTGGCTCTCCTGCTCCCAGCCTCGGTTTCCCCCTCTGGAAAGTGAAGGCAGTAATGGCGCCTCTCCAGTGGGTTGTTGGGAGGATTAGATGAGGTGACCACAAATGCTTTTGCCCAGTGCCTCGCACATGGCAGGCACCCGGGTCCGTTGGGGTGTCTCTGTCTCTTTCTCATTCTGACAAAAGTGGTCGTAGCCCCAGGTGCAGCATGGCCCAGAAAGGCTGCTTCCTATTGCGTCGGCTTTGAAACCTCCACTTGGGTCTCTGCTCTTTGAAATGACTCTCCTAGGTCTAGCATAGTGGCTCAGGCCTATGATCTCAGTGCTTTGGGAGGCCAAGACAGGAGGATCACTTGAGCCCAGGGGTCCAGGACCAGCCTGGCAACATAGTGAGACCCCCATCTCTACAAAAAATTTAAAAATTAGCCAGAGACGGCGGCACATGCCTGTGGCCCTAGCTACTCAGGAGGCAGAGGCGGGAGGATGGCTTGAGCCTGAGGGTTGGAGGCTGCTCTGAGCTCTGATTGTGCTGCTGTATTCCAGCGTGGGTGACAGAGCAAGACCCTGTCTCTAAAATAAAAAGTACATAAATGGCTGGGCGTGCTGGCTCATGCCTATAATCTCAGCACTTTGGGAGGTCAGGGCAGGCAGATCACCTGAGGTCAGGAGTTCGAGAGCAGTCTGGTCAACATAGGGAAACCTTGTCTCTACCAAAAAATAATAAAATAACAAAAATTAACCGGGCATGATGGTGTGTGCCTGTAATCCCAGCTACCTGGAAGGCTGAGGCATGAGAATTGCTTGAACCCAGGAGGCGGAGATTATAGTGAGCCGAGATCATGCCACTGCACTCCAGCCTGGGTGACAGTGAGATTCCATCTCAGAAAAATAGAGTGACTCTCTGTGCCTGAGAACGGGGTACAGGACAAGGGCAGGTGCACCCCAGGCCCCAGCTCTCCCCCAGCCCGACCGTGAACGCCACTGCTCAGTTACCCCTTCCCCTTCTTCTTTGTGTTGTGAAGGGTTTTGTTGTCACGAACCGTGGAGGGAGGAATACAGTTCCCCTATACCTCCACCCTGATTTTCATGAACACGATGCTGTATTTGCCTCACCAGTTTTTTCAGTGTGTCAAATGTTTTAATTAAAAGATAATTCACAGTGGCTCATGCCTGTAATCCCAGCACTTTGGGAGGCCGAGGCGGGTGGATCACGAGGTCAAGAGATCAAGACCATCCTGGTCAACATGGTAAAACCCCGTCTCTACTAAAAATACAAAAAATTAGCTGAGCATGGTGGCGCGTGCCTGTAATCCCAGCTACTCAGGAGGCTGAGGCAGGAGAATTGCCTGAACCCAGGAGGCGGAGGTTGCGGTGAGCCGAGATCTCGCCATTGTACTCCAGCCTGCGTAACAAGAGCAAAACTCCGTCTCAAAAGAAAAAAAAGATAATTCACATATTAAAATACACTGCTAGTCGCTGGGTGCAGTGGCTCACACCTGTAATCCCAGTACTTTGAGAGGCCAAGGCAGGCAGATCACCTGAGGTCAAGAATTTGAGACCAGCCCGGAACATGGTGAAACCCATCTCTACTAAAAATAGAAAAATCAGTCAGGTGTGGTGGCAGGCACCTGTAAATCTACTTGGGAGCCTGAGGCAGGAGAATTGCTTGAACCCGGGAGGTGGAGGTTGCAGTGAGCCCAGATTGCGCCACTGCTCTCCAGTCTGGGTGACAGAGCAAGGCTCTGTCTCAAAAAAAAGTAAAGGTTCAAGGCGTCCTGGCAGTAGCATGTAGCTTGCACGGAAGCATTTTCTGGTAAATTTCCCTGCCTCATGACATTCAAGTCTGCACCTAAATCACAGCATACATTGCTAAAACATGACATTTCTGTACACCCACTGTCCCATGATCACTTCCAACAAAATTAACAACAGTTCCTTAATAGCTTTAAAATCCAGACCATATTCAGATTCCCCAGTTCCAAAGTGTTAAAGCTGGATCCAAATAATTTCCATACATCATGTTTAGTCGAGTCTCTTAGCTTTCTTTATTCTACAACCATCTCCCCTCCTCTTTATATTTTTTAATAAAAATGATACTGACTTTAAGGGAGGGGGCCACATGTCCCGTGGAATGTGCCACCCTAGCTGCCCCACTCTCCCTTTTATTTCCTGTCAAGTGGAACTCGGCTCCAGCCTGGATGCGTTCATTCAGAACGTCTTGGCAGTCATGCCTCACGGACCATGCCGTGTCTTCTGCATTGCTTCCCAGATACACAAGACATCTGGTTTCTACACCCAGAATGAGGCCTCAAATGTCCCCCCAAGGTTTTAAATATGTTAGGCCACCATCCCCAGCTGGCTGCCTCCAGACACAGGGTACAGTTGGCTCAGTGTGGGGAAGGTCAGGCCAGTGCTAGAATTCTTTGCCCCCCTGGACACATGGGACAGCTGTGGTGCTTGGAGGGCGTGGGGGGCCAGAGGGGTCAGCTCAGGGGTCCCAGGAGGAGGAGTATCCAGACCCCTCCTGGATGGCTAGGCGAGATGGCTCACGGCTATAGTTCCAGCACTTTTGGAGACCAAGGTGGGCAGATCACCTGAGGTCAGAAGTTCAAGACCAGCCTGGCCAAAATGGTAAAACCCCATCTCTATTAAAAATATAAAATTAGGCAGGTATGTTGGTGAGCGCCTGTAATCCCAGCTACTTGGGAGGCTGAGGCCAGAGAATCGCTTGAACCCAGGAGGCAGACGTTGTAGTGAGCCAAGATTGAGCCACTGCACTCCAGTCTGGGTAACAGAGCAAGATCCATCTCAAAAAAAAAAAAAAAAGGATAACCAGATTCCTCCCTGGGCGAACTGCTGTGGGGCTCTGGGCATTGAGGCACAGAGAGGCAGAGCCCCCAACCCGCCTGTCCTTGGCAGCTGTGGGATTTCATCCTGTTCCCACCCCCAACAGATGATAACAGCAACCAGAGCTCCATCGCGGATGCCTCCCCCATCAAACAGGAGAACAGCAGCAACTCCAGCCCCACTCCGGAGCCCAACTCAGCTGTGCCCAGCGATGGCACTGAGGCCAAGGCAGACGAGGACCAGGCTGATGGGAAGGAGCACCCAGGAGCTGAAGGTACGTGACCTCTGGGGGCGGGGCTCTGGCAGCGGGGCTCTGGCGGCCTCCCTGTAACCGCCTTCAGGCAGTCTGTGGCTAGGTGTTCAAAGAGGCCCTGCCACGTGCCTGCCCCAGCAAAGATACAATGAAGAGAGGTGACACCTGGAGTACATGTCCTGTACCATGTAAAGACCATGTCTTGTGGGGCAATTAAAAAAATCAGAAAGGGTTGGGCACAGTGGCTCATGCCTGTAATCCTGGTACTTTGGGAGGCCGAGGTAGGTGGATTGCCTGAGCTCAGGAGTTCGAGACCAGCCTAGAGAATACAGTGAAACCCCGTCTCTACTAAAAATACAAAAAATTAGCCGGGTGTGGTGGCGCGTGCCTGTGATCCCAGCTACTCAGGAAGCTGAGACAGGAGCATTGCTTGAACCTGTGAGGCAGAAGTTGCAGTGAGCCAAGATCATGCCATTGCATTTCAGCCTGGGCAACAGAGCAAGACTCCGTCTCAAAAAAAAAAAAATTAGGCCAGGCTAATGCCCTTTTCGGCCTTAGCCCACCTGCACCCAGGTGAATAAACAGCCATGGTGCTCACACACGCACACACAAATTAGGCCAGGTGCAGTGGCTCATGCCTGTAATTCCTGCACTTTAGGACTGTTTGAGCCCAGGAGTTCAAGACCAGCCTGGGCAACATGGCAAGACCTCATCTCTACAAAAAAAAAAAAAAATTAGCCAAGTGTGGTGGCACACACCTGTGACCCCAGCTACTCAGGAGGCCGAGGTAGGAGGATCACTTGAGCACAGGAGGTCAAGGCTACAGTGAGCCGTGATCACGCCTCTGCACTCCAGCCTGGGTGACAATAAGACCCTTGTTTCTGTCTCAGAAACAAGTAAATAAATAAAAATCAAACCATTGGCCAGTAATGGTAGCTTACACCTGTAATCCTAATGCTTTGGGAGGCTGAAGCAGGAGTATCACTTCAGGCCAAGAGTTTGAGGCCAGCCTGGGCAGCATAGCAAGGCCCTGTCTCTATAAAAAAAATTTCAGAAATGAGCTGGGCGTAGTGGCATGTACGTGGTCTCAGCTACTCCGGAGGCTGAGGCAGAGTATCCTTTAAGCCCAGGAGTTGGAGGCTGCAGTGAGCCATGATTGTACCACTGCACTCCAGCCTGGGTGACAGAGGGAGACTTTCTTTCAAAAAAAAAAAGAACAGATGGTGGAGTGATTGTGAGAATGTGTGTGTGTGACTGTGTACAAAAATATATTTGTGTGTGTTTATTTTGAGTCTCTACAGAAAAGTTGAAAGCACAGCGTAATACCGTCCTGGATGTCCACCTGCTGAACTTGGCAGTTGGTTGCTGGGGGTTCTTTGCTGTGTCTGTATTTTTTCTGGGGCCATTTGAAAGTAAGTTACAGATCACAGGCATTTCATCCCTAAACATGGCAGCACACGCCTTTTAAAAAGAAAGGCATTCTGGGCTGGGCACAGTAGCTTATGCTTATAATCTTAGCACTTTGGGAGACGAAGCCAGGAGGATCTTTTGAGCCTAGGAGTTTGAGACCACCCTAGGCAAGAAGATGAAACTTCATCTCTACAAAAAAATACAAAAATGAGCCGGGCATGGTGGCCCGCAGCTGGAGTCCCAGGCTGAAGTAGGAGGATTCACTGAGCCTGGGAGGTCAAGGCTGCAAGGAGCCGTGATCACACCACTCCAGCCTGGGTCACAGGGTGAGACCTTCCTAAAAAATAAAAGACATTCTTACAGAATTACAAACGCCGTTATTGCTTCTAAGAAAATGAGCGACATTCCGGATGGTCTAACATGGAGGCATATTTTGAAGGTGAGGTGAGAGCCTGTGTCAGGCAATACATGGGGGTGAGGGTGACCCTGGGCACCTGGAGAGAGGCAGGGGCTGAGCGGATCTGGGGAGAGCAGGTCAGGTCGAGAGCGCCTTGGACAGCTCCACAAGGAGCTGTCGAGCATGGAGCGTGGAGTGGCAAATGTGGCCAGCCTGCCGGTGGGGCGACCCCAGGTCTCGAGGCGTGTGTGTCTTGGGAGCAGCCAGTGTGGTTCTAGAAAGGGGACTGCTGCAGAGCTGATCCGAGCCCCTGTGCACGGAGGCTCGACTGGTGCTGGGGCCCCGGTCACACAGCTGCACTCTGCTTCCTGCCCCCAAAGAACTCGGAGGTCAGCAGGGAGGACAGACACTGGAACCCAGGATTCACTGCAGAGTTGTAGACTTCATCCAGCCTGTGCTGTGAGGGCCTGGCCATACAGAACCCGGCAGTATCATTTTTTAAATTTGAATGTGATGTCAAAATTTAAAAATTGAGCTTAAAATGGGATTGATTTCTAGCTTCTTTCGAAAAATCAGCTTTGATGAGACCAGGGCTGCTTTTCCCTGGGGCGGATACCAGCTAAAGCCGAAGAGACCCTTCCCTCTTGTCACTCCAAACCACGACCTAAGGGCACTAGACCTGTATTAACGTGTGGCCGCTGTTGTTTTTCTTATTGTAGATTTTAAAAGGGAAATTAAGATATTTCTTGGTGTTTTTGTGTGTGTGGTTTTTTTGTTTGTTTTTTTGAGATGGAGTCTTGCTCTGTTGCCCAGGCTAGATGGAGTGCAGTGGCGCGATCTCTGCTCAGTGCAACCTCCGCCTCCTAGGTTCAAGCAATTCCCCTACCTCAGCCTCCTGAGTAGCTGGGACTACAGGCATGTGCCACCACACCTGGCTAATTTTTTGTGTTTTAGTAGAGACGAGGTTTCACCGTGTTAGCCAGGATGGTCTCCATCTCTTGACCTCAAGATCTGCCGACCTCAGCCTCCCAAAGTGTTGAGGTTACAGGCACGAGCCACCACACCCAGCCTATTTCTTGTTTTCTGTTTGTTTGAAATGGGATCTTACTCTGTCACCCAGACTGGAGTGCAGTGATACAATTTCAGCTCACTGTAACCTTGAACTGCTGGGCCCAGGTGATCCTCCTGCCTGAGCCTCCTAAGTAGCTGGCACCGTAGACGTGTACCACCATGCCCTGGTAATTTTTGTAGTTTTTTTATACAGATGGGGTCTTGCTATGTTGCTCAGGCCAATCTGGAACTTCTAGGCTCCAGCGATCCTCCTGCTTTGGCCTCCCAAGTGCTAGGATGACAGATGTGAACACCTATACCCAGCCAAGATGTTTCTTGAAGCTATTTCTCTATCAAAAATGGAGGTGGAAAGTGGAAAAGAAAAAGTCTGGAGAAGGCTTTTTTTTTAAGAAAAGTGGGAAAGTGCATATTCGAAGAGAATATTTATTAACCTTTTATCTGTCAAGCTTATCTGTGTCTGAATCAAACAGCCCACTTGACTCATTTGTGGTACTGCCTGGCCCCTGATGGGGCTTTTGAGTTCACAGTCACTACTGTGATGGATGCAGTAAAAAAGGGATTTGGGGGGCCTCCAGGAAGGCTTCCTGGAGGAGTTGCTGTCTTGACCTGGTATTAGAAAGGAGGCAGGCTGGCTGGGCATAGTGGCTCATGCCTGTAATTCCAACACTTTGGGAGGCCGAGGTGGGTGAATCGCTTGAGCTCAGGAGTTCAAGACCAGCCTGAGCAGCAAGATGAAACCATTTCTCTACAGAAAATTTAAAAATTAGCTGGATGTGATGGTGCATGCCTGTGGTCCCAGCTACTTGGGAGGCTGAGGCAAGAGGATCACCTGAGCTCAGGAGTTTGAGATTAGTCTGGGCAACATGGCAAAATCCCATCTCTACAAAAAACACAAAAGTTAGTGGGGCTTGGGGGCATGATCCTGTCGTCCCAGCTGCTCGGGAGGCTAAAGTGGGAGGATCGCTTGAGCCTGGGAGGTGGAGGTTGCAGTGAGCATGATTATGCATCTGCACTCCAGCCTGGATGGCAGAGCAAGACCCCATCAAAAAAAAAAAAAAAAAGGAAGAAAGGAAGAAAGTGTGGTGTGGCAGGACCACGGAGCTCAAAATGGAGTGTGGGAAAGAAAGCCGGAAACAGGAATTTGGAAAGCCTCCCTTGCTCAGTGGGGTGAGCAAGTGGCTCTTCAAGTATGCTGGAGAGACCAGGGGAGGTGGCTCACACCTGTAATCCCAGCACTTTGGGAGGGGAGGCCGAGGTAGGCAGATCACCTGGGGTTAGGAGTTTGAGACCAGCCTGGCCAACATGGTGAAACTCCATTGCTACTAAAAATACAAAAAAAATATCTAGGCACGGTGGTGCGCGCCTGTAATCCCAGCTACTCCGGAGGCTGAGACAGGAGAATTGCCTGAACCTGGTAGGCGGAGATTGCAGGTTCATGACATTCTCCATATCAGCCATAATACTTCCCATTTAAGTCTGTGACTGTGCCATCATTTATTTGAACGGCCCCTCAGTGATGGTTGCTTAGGTGTTCCCGTCTTCCTGCAGGGGGTCTGGTACCCTCGCCTCTCTGCATCTTTGCCCAGGTGCAGGTGGCTCTGCAGGCTGCGTCTCGGAAGTGGAACTGTTTAATCAGAGGCTGCACACACTCAGAATAGCATAGGTTCTGCCTAACTTTGCTCCCTAGAAGTTGTGGGTAGAAAGACACCACTGGCGCAGGGGTTCTCAGGTTGGGCACCCCTGGCATTTGGGGCCAGATTATTCTTTTTTTAATTGTGATTTTGAGACAGAGTCTCACTGTCGCTTAGCCCAGAGTGGTGCAGTGGCGTGATCTGGGCTCACTGCAGTTTCCACCTCCCGGGTTCAAGCAATTCTCCTGCCTCAGCCTCCTGAGTAGTTGGCACTACAGACATGCACCACCACACCTGGCTAGTTTTTGTATTTTTAGTAGAGACAGGGTTTCACCATGTGCCCAGGCTGGTCTCGAACTCCTGACCTCAGGTGATCCGCCCACCTCAGCTTCCCAAAGTGCTGGCATTACAGGCATGAGCCGCTGTGTCTAGTCTTGGATCATTCTTTATTGAGGGGGCCATCCTGTGCATTGTGGGACATTGAGCAGTTTCCACCAAAATGTTTCCATTTGTTAACCAATGTCCCCAAGGTGGGGGTGGGGTAAAATCACCCACTGCTGAGAGCTAGTGCCCTAGTGCCTTCGCTGTAACCTTCACCGGGTACAGTATGTGCCATCCCCCCTCATCCCCTCTCCTGGCCCCCTTGCTCTCAGCATTGCCCACCAGGCTTCCCTGGCAGATGGTTCTGCAGTAGAAGGCAGAGGGGGTGGGATGGGGGCTGTGGTCACATCCTGGTGGACACTCACCAGCTGTGTGGCCTTGGGCAGGCAGCATCACCTCTGCACACCCTCCTACTTTCTTGTTTGTAAAATGGGGCGCCAGGGTTAGGAGGCTAAGGTGGGAGGATCGCTTGAGCCTGGGAGGTGGAGGCTTCAGAGAGCCATGTTCATGCCACTGCACTCCAGCCTGGGCGACAGAATGAGACCCTGTCTCAAAAGAAAATAAAATGGGGTGAATAGAAGCTGCCTCCCTCGCCAGGAGTGAAGAGGGTGAGAATGGCAGCAAGTGCTCAGCTCGGGGCTAGAGCTTAGGAGGAGGATCTGGGAGCCTCCGAGTCGCCTCATCCGCCCTTCCAGCAGGGAAGCTATTGCAGGGGTGCCAAGGACAGACGTGGGCTTCATCTGCAGCCACGTTTCTGTTTCTTTCCCGTCCTGGTTTCTTTCTGGCCGTGGCCTTGTTTCTCCCATGCTTGGCAGCTGTGTCTCCTTTGCTCTAGAAGACCAACTGGAGCTTCGCAGCAGGAATTCAGTTTTGAGTTAGCGTGTCCAGTTGGTTGCTACTTTCTCGCCGCCACCACCAGATGCTAAATTGGCGGGACCCAGGTGGGGGCCATACCAGGGTCCTCTCTGGCCACCCCAGGCCCCTGGGCCTGCAGGGCTGCCCTACACTGCTCAGCCAGGACCCACCTGCCCGCTGCCCGAGCCGCCTATGGGAAGGGCACAGGGACAGACCCGTGTGGCCTTCCCAGGTGGGAGCGCACTGCCTGCCGGGACAGGCCAGGTCGGCCACCAGCTGTTGACCTTGCTTTGAACTTGTTTACTGCTGTGTGAGTTCAGGGAATGACATAATTCCTGTCCAAGCTCCCTGGACTAAATTTAGGCCCCGGGAAAAGAATTTCCCCTGGGTGAGTTCCAGTACTGCGGTGCTCAGAGAATCGGCTGCTGCCCCGAGCCCTTGAATGCTCTGTGGCTTCCAGGGCCAGTTCCCACCAAGCTCTGGGGCCTGGCTCTCAGGGGAGGCTCTGCCGGGCACCTCTCTCCCAGCATGGGTCAGTGTGAGTCTCTGGGTGACTGGTCACCTTCATGATTTCTAAGCCTCCATCCAGGGCCACCACCTCCCCCGCCACTCTGCAGAGCCTGCTGTGCCGGGCAGAAAGGGGCTGTGGTGAGAGACGAAAAGCCACAGATGGGCAACTTTTCTAGGTCAGTAAGAACTTGAAATGTTTATGTTAAATCAAACATGTATTATGAAAGAGAGTACCGCCGGGCGCGGTGGCTCACGCCTGTGATCCCAGCACTTTGGGAGGCCGAGGCGGGTAGATCACGAGGTCAAGAGATCGAGACCATCCTGGTCAACATGGTGAAACCCCGTCTCTACTAAAAATACAAAAATTAGCTGGGCATGGTGACACATGCCTGTAATCCCAGCTACTCGGGAGGCTGAGGCAGGAGAATTGCCTGAACCCAGGAGGCAGAGGTTGCGGTGAGCCGAGATCGCGCCATTGCACTCCAGCCTGGGCAACAACAGGGAAACTCCGTCTCAAAAAAAAAAAAAGGAAAGAGAGTATAACATTAATATGATTTATTTATTTCTTTCCTTCCCTCCTTCCTTCCCTCCCTCCCTCCCTCCCTCCCTCTTTCCTTCCTTCCCTCCTTCCTTCCCTCCCTCCCTCCCTCCCTCCCTCCTTCCTTTCTTCCCTCCCTCCCTCCTTCCTTCTTTCTTTTCTTTTCTTTTCTTTCTTTCTTCTTCCTTTCTTTCTTTCTTTTTTTGAGATGAAGTCTCACTCTGTTACCCAGACTAGAGTGCAGTGGTGACTTTCAGTTTAGTGCAGCCTCTGCCTCCTGGGTTCACATGATTCTCCTGCTTCAGCCACCTGAGTAGCTGAGATTACAGGCACCCGCCACTATGCCTGGCGAATTTTTGTATTTTTAGTAGAGATGGGTTTTTGTTGGCCAGGCTGGTCTTGAACACCTGACCTCAAGTGATCTGCCTGCCTTGTCCTGTCGAAGTGCTGGGATTACAGGCATAAGCCACCACACCTGGCCTCTCTCTCTCTTTTTTTTTTTTTTTCCCGAGACAGAGTCTCGCTCTGTCACACAGGCTGGAGTGCAATGGCACGATCTCAGCTCACTGCAACCTCTGCCTCTCGGGTTCAAGCCATTCTCCTGCCTCAACCTCCTGAGTAGCTGGGATTACAACAGGCATGTGTCACCACATCCAGCTAATTTTTGTATTTTTAGTAGAGATGGGTTTCACCATGTTTGTGGGACCAGCTTCGAACTTCTGACCTTGTGATTCACCCACCTCGGTCTCCCAAAGTGCTGGGATTACAGACATCAGCCACCGTGCCTGGCCTGACCCCTCTCTTTAAAAAAAATAAATGAATAAACTAGAAATGGGATTTCAGTATATTTCCCAGGCTGGTCACAAACTCCTGAGCTCAAGCGATCTTCCCACCTTGGCCTTCCAAAGTGTTGTTATTACAGGTGTGAGCTATTACACCTGGCCAATTTTTATTATTGAGATGACATTCACATGAAATTAATCATGGTAAATGAATAATTCACTGAGAGTACACTCACAGTGTACTGTGATAAGGCTGTGCAACCACCACTTCTGTCTGGTTCCAAAACATTTTAATCACCCCAAAAAGAAACCTTGCAGACACCATCAATCATTCTTCACTTCTCCCTTCCCCAGCAACACTGGATCCCCATTCTGGGCAACCAGTAAACTTTCTGTCTCCATGGATTTGTCTATTCTGGACTTTTTTTTTTAGACCGAATCTCGCTCTGTTGCCAGGCTGGAGTGCAGTGGTACAATCTCGGCTCACTGGAGTCTCTGACTCCCAGGTTCGAGCAATTTGCCTGCCTCAGCCTCCTGAGTTGCTGGGACTACAGGCGTGCCCCACCACGCCCAGCTAATTTTTGCATTTTTAGTAGAAACAGGGTTTCACCCTATTGGCCAGAATGGTCTCAATCTGTTGACCTTGTAATCTGCCCGCCTCGGCCTCCCAAAGTGCTGGGATGAGAGGCGTGTGGACTTTTCACGTAAATGGAATCATACACTCCGTGGCCTTTTGTGTCTGACTTCTCACTCAGCATGATGTTTTCATTTTTGTTGTTGTTTTGGTTTTGGCTTTTTTGAGAGTGTCACTGTGTCGCCCAAGCTGGAGTTCAGTGGCACGATCTCATCTCACTGCAACCTTCGCCTCCCAGGTTCATGCGATTCTCCTTCCTCAGCTTCCTGAGTAGCTGGGACTATAGGTGCGCGCCACCATGCCTGGCTCATTTTTGTAATTTTTTAGTAGAGACGAGGTTTGGCCATGTTGGCCAGGATTTTCTCAAACTCCTGACCTCAGGTGATCTACTCACCTTGGCCTCCCAAAGTGCTGGGATCACAAGTGTGAGTCCAAAAACCCGGACTGTTTTTGGTTTTGAGGCAGAGTCTTACTCTGTTGCCCAGGCTGTAGTGCACTGGCACAATCTCAGCTCACTACAACCTCCGCCTCTCAGGTTCAAACGATTCTCCTGCCTCAACCTCTGAATAACTGGGATTACAGGCAAGCACCACCATGCCTGTCTAATTATTGTATTTTTAGTGGAGATGGGTTTTCACCATTATTGCCAGGCTGGTCTTAAACTCCTGACCTCAAGTGATCTGTCTGCCTTGGCCTTCCTAAGTGCTGGGTTTTCAGGCGTGAGCCACCATGCCCGGCCAGGGCTCCCAGTCTGAGAAATGATAGTGTCACCCGGCTCAGCCTTGCTGGAAAGGAGGACCTTGCGATTCTGCTCCCCGCCTTCTGTGCCCTGGCCCATCCCAGGCCGTGCACTGTTTTCCCTTGTTCCCATCTTGCTGCTTGCTTTTAAACTTCAGTATGGGTTATTTTCCTCTTTGTTATTCCTCTGCCTCAGAAACCCCAGCAAGGAAGTCTTGGTTGCACAGGCATTTTTTAGGTCTTTAGGATTAGCTTAGTGTGCTTTTTTTTTTTTTTTTTTTTTTTTTTGAGATGGAGTCTTGACCAGTTACCAGGCTGGAGTGTAGTGGCGTGATCTCGGCTCACTGCAACCTCTGCCTCCCAGGTTCAAGCGTTTATCCTGCCTCAGCCTCCTGAGTAGCTGGGACTACAGGTGCACACCACCACGCCCAGCTAATTTTTGTATTTTTAGTAGAGACAGGGTTTCACCATGTTGGCCAGGGTGGTCTCAATCTGCCCACCTCAGCCTCCCAAAGTGCTAGATTACAGGAGTGAGCCACTGCAACTGACCAGTTTAGTGTGCTTTTTAACATCAGGGTAACGTGGTGTCAGTGCCTTGGGTAGGATTTTTGCTGCCCCCTTCACAAGTGTCCAGCCCCATGCCCAGTAAGCTTTAGGAAAAACCACTGCCTCCTCCCAAACTGCACCTACCCCCCGCCCCACCCAGCCTGCCCCTTCCTTCTGCTGAAGAAACGTGGAGTGGAGCACCAGGAAGACTGAGGCATGAAAAATCACCCGAATAACTGGGTTCATTCAACAGGCAATTGCCTGATGGAATGGTGTGCAGCCATCTTGTAAGCTCTGATATTTAAAGAATCTTTAAAGACATGAAAATATTTCCTCCGAAATACCATGTGATCCCCATTTGGGAAGAGGAGAAAAATTGTATGCATGTAGGGAGAAAAAGCTGCAAAAATGGGAATAAATCTTTAAATAAATCATAAAGCATTAGTGGGGTGGTCCCTGGGTGGTGACAGGTGATTTTTAACCTTTTTTTACCTTTTTAACCTTTTTTTTCCCCTGTACTTTTCTGTTTCCTGCAATGATCAGTCATTGCTCTGGCAATCGAAAAAATACCTATATTATTAAGAGATATGTTTACAAAAGGTCAGTTACCTCTGATGTTCCCCAGGAGGAGAAGGCAGGCTCTTTAAAGGAGGAGGACGAAGCCACCTTGGCTTCGGGAGAGAGGAATTGACAGCCATGATTGTTGGTGCGCACTGCGGCCGCCAGGGGGTGCTGGGTGCACGCAGCACGGAGACTGCAGCCTCCTCCGTTCGCCTCTCAGGGCCCCTGGCAGCTAAGTGTGCAAGAGGGTTGCAGACCCCGGGGCCTGTGTGTGGCCTGGCTGCTGGAAACGGCACCACTGAAAAATCAGCAAGAGACTCCTCGGGCCCCCAGATCGTTGTAGCCTTCAAAGAACACTGGCCCCAAAACTACCCGGTTCAAGGTATTTTTAGTATTTGGCCCATCTGGCCCCACCTCTGACGTGTTTGAAAACCGCTCCTGTCATCTTGCTCTTCCCACAGACGCTTCTGATGAGCAGAACTCACAGTCCTCGATGGAACATTCGATGAACAGCTCAGAGAAAGTAGACCGGCAGCAGTCTGGAGACACGGGTCTGGCCACAGAGACGTCTGCAATCTCTCAGGTACCTCGCTCGAGGTCTCAGAGGGGCAGCCAGATCGGCCGTGAGCCCGTTGGGTTGTTGGGGGTACGTTGAAAGGCGCTTCGTTGGTGTGTTTTGTTGTTTTATTGCTGGACTGTTGAAACTGTCATTTGCCCACTGGGCGATGTCCATGAACACAGGCCTGTGCCCTGCCCTGGGCTCCGGGGCCAAGGGATAATGTGCCTTGTGGCCTCTGCCCTCAAGGAGCCTCTGGGTCAGAGGAGGAGGAAGGACCTTGAACCCAGCCTCAGCTTCCGCGTTTTGTCTGTTCGGGCTCACAAGCCTCATCTCAGTGACCCCCAAATCGGTGAGCTTTAGAGCTGAGAAGATAAGACTTTGGAAACCTAAGTGGGGGGCATCCTGTGGAATGGTGCCGCTGACCCCACTGGCATGGCGCGGGCCCCTCTCCAGGTCAGAACTGTGCTGGAATCTGGCCTGAAGGAGTCAGTGCAGGTGCAGTGGGCCCGGTGGTAAAGAGCAAGCCTCCCAGAGTCGGGCCCAAGTTTGAATCCCAGATCCCAAAATAGGATCACAGAACTGTCTTGGGGCCACTGTGAGGATTCTATGGGAGAACGTGGGTAAACACTTAGCATGGAGCGGACACAGAAGATATCGAAGCGTCATTGGCCACAACCACCGTTAGGATTTTTCACTGTAAATCCTCTACACTCAGCCAGGCGTGATGGCTCATACCTGTAATTCCAGCACTTTGGGAGGCCAAGGTGGGCGGATCATCTGAAGTCAGGAGTTTGAGACCAGCCAGGCCAACATGGTGAAACCCTGTCTCTATTAAAAATACAAAATTAGCCAGGCATGGTGGTGGGTGCCTGTAATCCCAGCTACTCAGGAGGCTGAGGCAGGAGAATCACTTGAACCTGGGAGGTGGAGGTTAACAGTGAGCCAAAATTGTGCTACTGTGCTCCAGCTGGGATAACAGAGCGACACTCTGTCTCAAAAAACGAAAAAAAAAAAAAAATCCTCTAGACTCTTGTTTTTTGGAGACAGAGTCTTACTCTGTCACCCAAGCTGGAGTGCTGTGGCATGATCTCAGCTCACTGCAACCTCCACCTCCTGGGTTCAAGCGATTCTCCTGCCTCAGCCTCTCAAGTAGCTGGAATTACAGGTGCCTACCCCTATGCCTGGCTGATTTTTGTGTTTTTAGTAGAGATGGGGTTTCACTGTGTTGGCCAGGCTGCTGTCAAATCCTGACCTCAAATGATCCACCCACCTCAGCCTCCCAAAGTGCTGGGATTACAAGCGTGAGCCACCATGCCCAGCCACTTCAAAATCTTTAAACCCTTTGATCGGCAGCTCCCTCTCTAAGAACTCACCCTGCGGAACCCTCTCCACATGCCTTAGTGCAAAGGAATTGCTTAGAGGAATCTGGGGTCGCCGGGCACAGTGGCTCACGCCTATAATGCCAGCACTTTGGGAAGCCAAGGCGGGCAGATCACCTGAAGTCAGGAGTTTGAGACCAGCCTGACCCACATGGAGAAACCCCATCTATACTAAAAATACAAAATTAGCTGGGTGTAGCACACCTGTAATCCCAGCTACTCGGGAGGCTGAGGCAGAAGAATGGCTTAAACCCGGGCAGCGGAGGTTGCAGTGAGCCAAGATCACACCACTGCACTCCAGTCTGGGCAAGAAGAGCGAAACTTCGTCTCAAAAGGAAAAGGAGAAATCTGGGGTCTTGTATGAGACAGGCTAGGGTGCAGCTGTTTAGAAGAGCATGGTTGGGCCTTCCAGGTTATGATAAATGTTCTTGCAGTGTGCAGTGAGAAAAGCAAGCTGCAGAACCGCAGGCATAGCATGAGCCCGTCTGGTTAAAAACAGTAGAAGCCAAAGCCTGGTGATTTATAGGAAGACCAACATTGTCAGCTGGGATCTCTGGGCCTCTTGAGCTCAGCGGAGAAAAACTCAGCTTGAAACTTTGATCCATACCCCGAGAGTATCCAGTGTTCCCCACAGTGCCTGGAAATGCCAGGAGTCCCCCAATCTCACATCGCCCCTACTACCCCTGCTCTTGCTTCCAGGAGACCCAGACCTGAAATTGGGCCTCTTCCAGCATTTTCACAGACATACATACTATCCTACGGAGCTAGGTTTGTAGTGAGATGGAAGATGTATTCCAGTAAAGCAGACAGCCTGACATTTCAAGCAATACATTTTTGGCCAGGCGCAGTGGCTCACATTTGTAAGCCTAGTAGTTTGGGAGGCTGAGGCAGGTGGATCAGTTGAGGCCAAGAGTTGGAGGCCAGTCTGGGCAACATAGCAAGTCCCCCATCTCTCCAAAAAAAGAAAATTAGCCAGGCATGGTGGTGTATGCCTATAGTCCCAGCTACTCTGGAAGCTGAGGTGGGAGGATCGCTTGAGCCTGAGAGTTAAGGCCGCAGTGAGCTATGATCATACCACTGCACTCCAGCCTGGGTGACCGAGTAAGACCCTGTTTCAGAAAAATAAATACAAGTCCAGGTGTGGTGGCTCACACCTGTAATCCCAGTACTTTGGGAAGCCCAGATGGTTGGGTCACAAGGTCAGGAGATGGAGACCATCCTGGCCAGCATAGTGAAACCCCGTCTCTACTAAAAATACAAAAATTAGCTGGATGTGGTGGTTTGCACCTGTAGTCCCAGCTACTCGGGAGGCTAAGGCAGGAAAATCACTTGAACCCAGGAGGTGGAAGTTGCAGTGAGCCAAGATCACGCCACAGCGTTCAAGCCTGGCAGCAGAGCAAGACTCTGTCTCTAAATGCATACATACATACATACATACATACATACATACATACATACAGAAAAAAGGAGAGAGAGTACAGACAGGCAGCCTTCCTGGCTCCATGTGTTCCCTGCTCCCAGCGTCCCCCAGAAGGGGCTTACGTAACCATATCTGCTAGTCCGTTGCATATCCTGCTCCCCTGCAACATTTATCTCTGAGCACCCACTGTGCAGGGGCTGTACCTGGTCCCTCACTGCCATGATGGGGCTGACAGTAGGGCCAGGATAAGCAGACAAGCAAGTCACAGAGTCCCACTAAGTGCCATAAAAGAGTGGAACAGGGTGACATGGAAAAGCAGAACAGGGGTCCGGCGCGGTGGCTCAAGCCTGTACCGATGTCAGGTCACGAGGTCAGGAGTCTGAGACCAGCCTGGCCAACATGGAAAAACCCCATCTCTACTGAAAATACAAAAATTAGCCAGGCGTGGTGGTGCATGCCTGTAATCCCAGCTACTCAGGATGCTGAGGCAGGAGAATAGTTTGAACCCAGGAGGCGGAGGTTGTGGTGAGCGAGATCGCGCCATTGCACTCCAGCCTGGGTGACAAGAGCAAGACTCCGTCTCAAAAATAAGAAAAAGCAGAACAGGCTGTGGGTAGACGGCGCTGTAGCTGGCGTGAGCCCTGCCGACGTGAAGGAGTGCCCAGGGCTGGGACGGCGGGCTCTCCAGGCAGGGGCAGACCAAGGCGCGCAGGCCTCAAGACAGGAGCCAGCTTGAAGAGCAAAAGAGAGGCCGGGGTGGCCAGGGAGGTGAGAACCTGGTGGGGGAGGAAGACAATGACCAGATGCAGGAAGAAGTGGGCCAGGCTGGTCACTGGGGCCTTCTGGGTCCTGGCGAGGAGCTGGCTTTCTTCAGAAGTCAGTAGCAAAGTGGTGGAGTGCTTTGTATTTTGCGTATGGTTTCTGCCGGAGGAAGGTTGCTGGGGCCATGCCATTGGCCTCAAGGAGGTTGCGACATCAGCCAGGCCGAGGCCAGTGGGGTGCAGGTGGGGAGGGGCTTCAGGGGGCTGTCCAGGCCTGGGGCTCTCTCCCAGGCGTATGGGGAGTGCCAGTTAGGATGGCTGCGGCCAGCAGTTTGGTCTCAGGTGACAGGTTAGGTTTGAGATGCCAAGACGATGTATAATGGTTGAGTGAGTGTTAACCCTTTCTTGGGGTCCTGGGTTTCTTGGAAATTCAGTGGCAACTACAGACCCTTTCCCCCAGAATAACACGCACACACACATGTATACCCAGCAGATGCTGGGAGTCCAGGCCAGGCATCATGCCTGGAAGAGCACGGGTCTGCGTGGCAGAGTGCCTCTGTGCCTTTGAGATACAGCCTCAGAACTTGGAGAAATTGCCAGGCACCATGCCTCACACCTATGATCCCAGCAGTTTGGGAGGATGAGGTAGGAGGATTGCTTGAACCCAGGCGTTTGACACCAGCCTGAGCAACATAGCAAGACTTCATCTTTACAAAAAGCTTTTTTAAAAAATTAGCTGGGGCCGGGCGCGGTGGTTCACGCCTGTAATCCCAGCACTTTGGGAGGCCGAGGCGGGTGGATCACAAGGTCGAGAGATCGAGACCATCCTGGTCAACATGGTGAAACCCCATCTCTACTAAAAATACAAAATATTAGCGGGGCATGGTGGCGCGTGCCTGTAATCCCAGCTACTCGGGAGGCTGTGGCAGGAGAATTGCCTGAACCCAGGAGACGGAGGTTGCGGTGAGCCGAGATCGCGCCATTGCACTCCAGTCTGGGTAACGAGAGCGAAACTCCGTCTCAAAAAAAAAAAATTAGCTGGGCATGGTGGCACATGCATGTAGTCCCAGCAGCTCAGGAGGCGGAGGCGGGAGGATCTGTTGAGCCCAGGAAGTTGAGGCTGCAGTGAGCTTTGATGGCTTCTGTACCCCAGCCTGAGCAGCAAAGCAAGACTCTATCTCTAAAAAAAAGGTGTAAAAACAAGTTGAAAAAGCTGGCCCAGTGGCTTATGCCTGTAATCCCAGCACTTTGGGAGGCCAAGGACGGCAGATCACCTGAGGTCAGGAGTTTGAAACCAGCCTGGCCAATATGGCGAAACACGGAGGCATGGTGAAACCTCGTCTCTACCAAAAATACAAAAAAAAACCAGCACACTTGTAATCCCAGCACTCTGGGAGGGAGGCTGAGGCGGGCAGATCACCTGATGCCAGGCGTTTGAGACCAGTCTGGCCAACATGGTGAAATCCCATCTCTACTAAAAATACAAAACATGAGCCAGGTGTGGTGGTGCATACCTCTAATCCCAACTTCTTGGGAGGCTGAGGAAGGAAAGTCACTTGAACTCAGTAGGCGGAGGTTACAGTGAGCCAATATCGCGCCACAGCACTGCAGCTTGGGTGACTGAGTGAGACTCCATCTCAATGACAACAAAAGAACTTGGAAAGGTGAACTTGAAACTATAATCATCCTAGCAGTTAATCACAGATGGGAAGGTTGATGACAGGAACTCCTGGACCAGTCTGAATGAGTGGAAGGGCCTGGAGTCCCAG
Source organism: Leontopithecus rosalia (assembly GCA_028533165.1). Lineage (NCBI taxonomy): Eukaryota > Metazoa > Chordata > Mammalia > Primates > Cebidae > Leontopithecus > Leontopithecus rosalia. The sequence goes on along the minus strand of CM052656.1, from coordinate 9,650,847 downwards.
GCAGCAGTGTAGGAAACGCTCCTGCGTTACCAGCCATTGGCATGTGGTAGGGCCAGGCAGGGGCCAGGGGACACTGGGCTCCCTAGCTCCAGAGGAGTTCAGGTGTGAGGGTCTCCATAGGTCCTCGAACCCTCTGGAGTCCATGCTTGGGCCTCGGGTCCAGAACTGCTGGTCTGAACCACAAAGCCGCCCTCCCTCGGTTCCTTCCTGGGCTGACCTTCGGCCTCACACCTGGCCTCACTTGCTCTCCGGGCATATTAACCTGTATTCCCCTTTTCTTCTCTCCCCAAGGATCTGGAAGGAGTGCCACCCTCCAAAAAGATGAAACTAGAGGCCTCTCAACAAAACTCCGAAGAGATGTAGGCGATGCTTGAAAGCCTCCGATCCATGTTTCATGGAAGGTACATCAGCAATTAATTCTAGAGCAACTTTGCCCGAGCGATTCCTCTTGGGTACGAACAGAACTACTAACGTTTCAAGTTTACCAAGTGCAAATCCAAGAAGACCCAGAACGGCGGAACTTCTCAGACACTGAAGAACTCTCTGCTGTGAAGCAAAACCCTCAAACCTTTAAGGGACCGTCCTTGGGGAGGCGGCGGGGCGGCAGCTCAGGAGTGTCTGCACACTGCTTGGAAGCCAGGATCCCATTTGTGTTGCTGCTGTATTTTTTCCCACTTCTCTATGTAACGATATAAGCTATTGGAGGGTGGTACCGATCAGGAACGCTTTCCGGCGGGGCTTTTCACTGTTCAACCGATTCCTTCCGCTTTCTTTTTTTGTGCCTTGTGCCCTTGAGGTGACCTCTGGCATGTATCCTGGTGGCTTTTGCATCTCCCCTCTGCAAAGTGCCCTCGTGGTTTGGTTCGGGAGGCAGCTGCCATCCTTCTCACCGCTCTCCTCCCTGCCCCAGGACTTGATCGGAGCAGGCAGGGTGGAGGAGGGGAGCTCTTTAGCCCACCTGGTTTCCAGGTGCACGCCCCAAGCATCAGGCGCCAGGGCCCAAGGACGCGCAGGTGCCAGGCATAGTCCCCAAGGGCTCTGCACCTTGGTCCAGGCTGGGTACCCGCTGTGCCCTCTCTTCCCTGGGGCCTTTCGGGCTGGGCATCTCCGAGCCCACCATTGCCTAGATGGACATGCAAAGCCCTTGGAATTTTCTGGCACTTCCTCTCTCTTGCCCTCACCCCCACCCCCACCCCATCACTGCTTTCTCCCAGACCTCTGGATACAAAATGGCTTCTCTGGCTGACTGCAGGCTGTCTCCTGAAGGCACTGAGTATGCCGGGGAGGCTGGGAGCTGGCGGCGGGATTAGCTGGTGCTGAACTTTCTCTCATAGGACGTCGTCTGGATTTCAAATCCACAGTCACCTGTTGCCCTCCGCCTCCCCTGATGCCCGAGCCCACGCCCCGAGAGGCAGGATCGCAGCGGTCAGAATCCACGTGCTTTCCCATTCGTAGGCTGTTCTGACTCTCAGAGCCAACAGCTGGACCACGTCTCATCCCCAGAACGTGCCGTCGGTCCCCACCGGGGAGCGGGCCTTGATGGCTGGGCCTTGAAGGCCACAAACAAGGCGTCAAGGAATTGGAAAGATTTGCACACCCTCCAGAAAGGAGAGATGGTCTCCCCTCCCTCCCATCCCACACCTGCGCTGGCTCGGCTTCCTCTCACCGAACGGGACGCCCCGAGGACGAACTGCCTAATCGTTTGGTTCTGAGGCCTGGTTTGCTCTTAATGAATATATGGACTCCTCAGACCTTAAACCTTTCCTAAGCTTTCTTTACTGCACTGGAGTTCTGACTCCCTTTGAGTTGTGTGTTACTGGGGGGGTGGGGGTTGCGGGTTTTGTTTTCTGGGGCTAATTGGTGCATATTCAGGTACCACCTTTGATGTGTGGATCTTTCTCCTGACCATCACGGGAAGTGTCTGCCGGATTCCATTTTCTAAGAGTTTCTGAGGGTGAGGCTCTTATTTTTTTTAAGGGATCCTGTCTATTTCCTGCACTTCAAGAAGAATCAAAATGTTCCTGAATTTCAAATACCTCATGCAAAATGTCTCCTGAAATAAGGGAAAAAAAAAAAAAACAACTTTGAAAATCTTAATGTTGAAGTTAGCAATGCCGAAAGGTTTCTGTCTTAAAAAGAAAATTCCTGTACTTATTCCTCTTGCCCCGTAGCAGTCAGTTTTGTTGAGAACTGCGTACCTGATGCGGATCCTCTCCACGCATCTCAAGGCGGCGTGACCTCCAGATCCCGTGGAGTCACGTTTTCTTGGCAGCGAAACTCCATCTTGGTGAGAGATGAATCTGGATATTTATTTCCTTTTCTTTTTTGGGAAATGAGAGGCTACAACCGAGACAGCTGAAGGGGAATGAAACAGACTCATCCGCAGACACAGGCTTAGGTGGCCCTGCCGCTTGCCGCGGCCTCTCTGGACTGGTAAGGGGAGTTGGCGCAGGTGAGGACTCAGACGATGTCCACTGTCCCGAGGCTGTCACTAGTTTTTCTCTGAAGTGCCTGAAGGTAGGAATGGGCCGGCGATCGGGACCAGCTGGGCCCCGCCACGGCCACGCCAGGCAAAGCGCCAGCAGCCCTGCACTCCATGCTGGCCAAGAAGGCCTTCCACGCAGAATGACAAGACTGCAAAAATCCCACGTGCTTCCTTCCCTGGCGCAGCCGCTCCTCCGAGCCGCTGCCCCCCACCCACCCTGCACCCCTCGCCCTCCCCCCACCACAGAATCTAAGACCTTTCAGCTTCGAGCCAGGGGCGGGGGATCCCCAGCAAAAGCCTTCCGTGGACATCAGGCCCCGTGGCCTCAAGGGCTCCCAGGGCAAACCTAATTCCCCTCAAAACTTGAAGTCGGGGAAGCTGCGGCTACACATTCCACAAGTGCTGGCACTTACACCCACAACCCGGAAGGCTGCGGGCCGACTCCTCTAGGGCGGTGACCTCCCGTTAGCAAACAGTGTCATGGTTTGGAATGTTCCTTATCGCTGAGGACCTGATTAGAGGGGTAAAGACCTTTTTTCATCGTTACCTAATTTTCCCCCCCTCAAGATTTTTTTTTGGTGTGTTGTACAGCAGTATAATTTTTCACTTATTTATTCCATCAGTAGATATGGTTTGTACAATGTACAATGGTTTCATTTCAGAAAATAAAAATTTCAAATCCTGAGTTTGAAATTTGATTTCGTTGCGTTGTAAATAGGAGTCAAGTCAGATTGATGGTGATGGTGTCCCTCACTGGCTGCTCCAGCCTGTCCTGCACAGCCAGGTGGCCCTGTTTCTACAAGACACATGAGTTCCTTGCACACAGGAATTGTTGCCTTCCACAGTCATGAGAGCTGCCATTATTAAGCACCAGCTGGATGCCAGGCAAGCCACTAGTCCCTCCTTTCTGTGGTCAGGTATTGTCAGCCACCTTGTGCAGGCGAGGAAGCAGCAGGACAGTCCCTTATGGGGCTCTCATGCCCGGTCAGGACCCCAGGTTAAAAGCCACACCTGAGGCCAAACGCAGTGGCTCATGCCTGTAATCCTAGCACTTTGATTACAAGAAGAGTGGATCACGTGAGGTCAGGAGTTTGAGACCAGCCTGGCCAACATGATGAAACCCTGTCTCTACTAAAAATACAAACATTAGCCAGACATGGTGGCACCCACCTGTAATCCCAGCTATTTGGGAGGCAGGGGCAGGAGAATCACTTGAACCTGGGAGGTGGAGGTGGCAGTGAGCTGAGATCGCACCACTGCACTCTAGCCTGGACAAACAGAGTAAGACTCTATCTCAAAAAAAAAAAAAAAAAAAAGCCACACCTGATCCCTCTATCCTGAGGCCTGGGTTCCAGCAGGGACATGTTTTCCGTTTCCCCGTCTGAGAAGGCTCTGGCTTGTGGTAGGGACTCAGGGGTGTCAGTGCATGAGTGGACTGCAGCCTTGGCTTAGCTTGTCCTAATGGCCTCTAGTGACTTACATGGTGGGGCTAGAACCGGACCTTTCCCAGGGCCCTGGCCCTCTCGGCCCAGACCCTCCCCCAAGTTGACTTCCCCACCTCTGTCCAGCCTCACCCAGCCCTGGCTCAGCCCCTAAAGGGAGCTGGCAGGGGTGGGGGTGTCAAGTCAGCGGTCTGGGCCAAGCCACATTGTGCCTGGCCTGGCCTGCAGGCAGATGCTCTCTCCCGTTTGTTCTGTCTGGCTCTCCTCCCTACCCGTTCCTAACATGTTCCAGTGTTTTTAACAGAACTGGTTGCTCAGCTAAATAAACTCCTGATATGGAAAGTTCAGCTTGACAAAACACAAATCATACAGGCCTTGTTTACTTAAGGAAAAAAATGCCTGAGCTGGCACACGTTCCCGCGCTTCCTTTCTGTCCCCTCTGCATGTCTGTTTCCAGCTCTCGCTCTCTGGATGGGCGTCCCTCCCTGGTCTCTCCTGCCCTTTCCCCCACCTCCCATGTCTCCACCCGCCTAGATCACTGTTTCTCAGTTTTTTTCCATGTAACTTCCTCTGTGTCTCTCACTGAAGCGGCCCAATTTCCTCTCCCACCTCCCTTCCTCGAGGAGCAGTCATGCCCAGGAGCTAGAAACGTGGGCTTTGCAGGCATTGGTGGAGCTGTGCTGGGCCCTGGACAGCAATGACTCAAACTTGACCCTTAACCCCCAGGCAGGTTAAGTGAGCCCCACTGCATTACGGTGCCGGCCACAATTTGGAATTGGGGGATACAGACATTCCGATGGGCAGGGGTCAGGGGATCTCCTAGGACACCAGAGGAATACCAGACATGGGACTAAGCAGCTTGTTTTCTTTTTTGACGCAAAGGAGTGGCTGGAGGCTTCTGAGCCAAGGCTCTGCTGGACTAGGGATCGTGTTGCCAATGAATAGCATGGATTGGAAAAGACCAGGCTGGAGGTGGGAGCAGGGCAACTAGGGAACTGGAACAATAGGCCAAGCAGGGGGCCGGCAGTTGGCAACAGGGCCCACGTGCCCCCAGGCAATGTGAAGGCAGTCAGTAGGCAGGGAGGTGGGGTGGGGAAGGGATAAGTTTGGGAAGGTAGACAGAGAAGGCTCAGGTCAAAGTTCCAGTCTATGCCAAGGCAACAAGTGTCACAGAGGTCCGTGGTGGGGCCGAGGATGGATTGCAGACTCTAAAGGCCAAGTCCAACTTCCCTCTCTCGCTCCTCTGAGTGAAGAATGCATGTTTCCTCCAAAGCCTCGGATTGGCCTTGTCTGTCCATTGGCCTTGTCTGTCCAGTTCTGTTTCCCTATTCTTCCCATAGGGGTCGCCCTCCCTCCCTAGACCTTAAGTGGGGCAGGCACCTATCCCAGGGTGGCCATGTGACCCCGTCCTATCCAATCACCATGGTCCCGCCTCCTGGCTACCCCAATTGGTTCAGGGATGAGCACGTGGCCCAATGAGAGTCAGTCCTGAGGTTTCTGTGGGAAGTGGTGGGAAAGAATTCTGCTGGAGCGTCTGGAGTTGCTCAAATGGCGGCCTGCGGCCATCTTTCCCTCCACGTGGGGAGGAGTCGGCCTGAGAATGAAAGCAGCACAGGAAAGGTCTGAAAGACAGTGAGTGTGTGCTTTCTGAGGGCAGCATTTGAGCCTCGGCCCCATCTGGCCCCGAGGCCAGCACTCCCCCTGAACTCTCAGTTTTGTGAGCCAATAAATCCCCTTGATGGTTTAGGCACGTTTTCACTGGGTCTTACCCCACGTGAGCCCCCATTCGTCCGTATGGCCCTGTTTTGGATCAGTGAGGCATCCCCATCTGTCGTCTTCCAACATGCGGAGCGTCACCACTCCCGAGCAGTGTGACCTCAGGCAAGTATCTTAACCTCTCTGGGTCCCTGTTTTTTCATCTGTATGATGCCTACTAAGGTTGTTGTGAGGATTAAATGAATACGTGTAAAGCACTCAAGGCAGGTCCCGGCACATGGTGAATCTCAAATGTTAGCTGCTACTTTATAATTATTATCCTCACGCACCTCTAGCTTCAGAAGACCAGTTCCGAGGGCAAGAGGCACAGGGAAGAGAAGAAAACGGCCCACCTCTGGGTTGCCTTGGGTTTGCCCTCAGTACGCTTTACTCTCTGAAGACCCGCCTCTTCCCCCAGTGATTGACACTGGAGTAATCGACACAGCACACCCCAGATGCGACACAGCCTGAGTCAGGCCTTGTGGGATAAGCCCTCCCGGGAACAGGAAGGAAAGACAAGACGTGCCTGACTGAGCAGAGAGCTAGAGGTCAGACAACACGTCCCTACCCTGGACACTGGCTGCTCAGTCATTAAAGCAGACCCAAATAGCTTCTGGCCGGGGGCTCAAAGGAACAGCCTATTAGAGACTCATTTTACAGTTTCTTCCACTGTTGTTGTGTCTCCACAGGTGGGGTTGGGGAAAGACTCAGGGTGGCAAGGACCAGGATCTGCTGCCAAGCATGTGGGTCCTGTCTCCCTCTGGGATGCCCCTGGCACTCTGTGCCCATGGATGCACTGGGTGACTTGAGGTCAATGGCTTTCTCTCTCCAGACCTAGGCAGAAAAAGCAATCTGCTTTGCTTCGGAGAACCTCAAGAGGCTCTTAATCCTGCTCTTTTCTCCCTCTGGGCTCCCTCTGTGATGAGCTCATCTGACCTCCTGGCAACCCCAAAGGGTAGTTTAGAGCAGGGAATCAGCCTCCCGATTTACAGAAAGGATAACTCAGGCCAGGGAAGCGACTTGAACAGGGTCCTGTAGGGACTCAGTGAAGGAGCTTCGGAACCCAGCCTGTCTTCCAGCAGACCAGGAATCAGCAAATCTGGCTGACCACCTGTTTTTTATTTATTTGTTTATTTAGAGACGGAGTCTTGCTCCTGTTGCCCAGGCTGGCTGAGATTGCTGCAGTGGCGCAATCTCAGCTCACTGCAACCTCTGCCTCTCGGGTTCAAGTGATTCTTGTGCCTCAGCCATCAGAATAGCTGGGATTACACGTGCATGCCACCACCTGCCTGATTTTATTTTTAAATAAAGTTTTATTGGAACAAGCCATGCTCATTCATTTACATATTGTTCCTGGCTGCTTTCACACCATACAACAACAGAGTCCAGTACAGATGCTCTTCAATTCACAATGGGGTTACTTCTCAGTAAGCCAATAAACTGGCCTGTGGTCCCAGCTAACTTGAGAGGCTGAGTGGGAGAATAACATAAGTCTGGGAGGTCGAGGTGGCAGGGAGCCCTGATGGCGCCACTGCACTCCAGCCTGGGTGACAGAGTGAGACCCTGAATGAGGGTCCTGAGCAGCTGGAACCACACAGGTGTGTGCCACAATGGGCAGGTATTGTTTTTATTTTTATTTTTTGGATTTTTTGTAGAGATTGGGTTTTGCCATGTTGCCCAGGCTAGCCTTGAACTCCTGGCTTCAAGTGATCCTCCCACCTTGGCCTCACTAAGTGTTGGGATTACAGGCATGAGACACTGTACCCAGCCCTGAATTTTTAATCAGCATGTAAGGGTGTAGCTCAATGATTTTTCACCCACTACATACACCTTCGTGACTTGCACCTGGATCAATAAACAGAACAGCACTAATTCCAAGTCCCCTTCTGTTGGAAATAGACGCTCGGTGTTGCAAAGAAAAATTAACACTGAGACAAAGAATCTTTCAGCAAGGCAATTTTTACTTCTGGGACTGGAGGAAGGGTACCTCTCCAGCCATCTTGCCACGAGAGTACCTTCCTATCCCCGTCTAGTCATCACCCTGCTAAGTGTGGCTGATACCCTGACTTCTACCTGCACCGATTTCTTTGGCTTATTTTCGAGCTTTACATTTACAGAATGATGTAGTATGTGCTCTTATGTGTCTAGCTTCTTTCACTCAACACAATATTTGTGAGATTCAACACTGGTATGTGAGAGCAAATGCCATTCATTCTCATTGCTGGAAAAACTCCATGGGGTGAGTGTACTACAATGTGCTATCCATTCTTTGGACATTTTCGATATTTCCAGCCGATGGGGTGGGGAGAATTATAAATTCTGGAGGATCACTTGAGGCCGGGAGTTCAAGGCCAGCCTGGGCAACATAGCCAAACCCCATCTCTACAAAAAAATTTAAAAATTAACCAAGCATGTGATACACACCTCTAGACCCAACTACCCAGGAGGCTGAGGTGGGAGGATGGCTTGAGCCCAGGAGTTGAAGAGCGCAGTGAGCCAAAATTGTGCCACTGCACTCCAGCCCGGGCAAAAGAGCAAGACCTCATCTTAAAAAAAAAAAAAAGGAAAAAAAGGCCTAGCACAGTGGCTCATGCTTGTAAATCCATCACTTTTTGAGGCCGAGGCAGGCAGATCACTTGAGGTCAGGAATTCGAGACCAGCCTGGGCAATATGGTGAAACTGTCTCAACTAAAAATTCAAAAGTTAGCCAAGTGGCCAGGCGTGGTACGCCTGTAATCCCAGCACTTTGGGAAGCTGGCCAAGGTGGGTGGGTCACCTGAAGTCAGGAGTTCAAGACCAGCCTGGCCAACATGGTGAAACCCCGTCTCTACTAAAAATATAAAAATTAGCTGGGTATGTTGGCAGGGGCCTGTAATCTCAGCTACTCGGGAGGCTGAGGCAGGAGAATCACTTAAACCCGGGAGGCAGAGGTTGCAGTGAGCCCAGACTGCGCCACTGCACTCCAGCCTGGGTGATGCAGTGAGACTCTGACTCAAAAATAAAAATTGGAAACCCACACGCATCTATTTCTTCACCCTTCTGAGCCTCATGTTTCCTGTGTGTAAGATGAAGGTAACTGTCCCTGACCTGCCACCTCCCAGGGTTGTGTGGGAAACAGTTAGATCTGGACCTGTGAGGAAAACTGTACAAACCTTTGAGGGCGGTTCAGTCATGAAACTCTTCTACCCACACCCCTACATACAATTAGGTGCTTGCTGCAGAGGCAGCGGGGTCTCTGGCCAGAGGCAACATCCGAAGCAATCAGGATCCTGTTGGGTTTTTCTGCATCCGACCTGCCGCCGGCCCAGGGCAAGAGAGCCACGCGCGGCGGATGCACCGGCCCTGAACTCTTTCCCGAGTAGTCCCCAGAGGTAGCTGCTGCCTTTCAGTTTCTGCACTTGTTTATTTTCAAAGGGACGTTGCCAGACCGCGAGGCCACCCTGCCCTTTCATGGTTTGCTTTATGCAGATTTCAGGAAGAGAGAGAAGAGGTAAAGGGACCAGAAACAAAGTCTTCTGCGAGCAAACAACGGCCACAGGCCCAGCTGTCAGGTTTGAGGGGCAAGTGAGGCAGGGGACTGAACTGCAGAGTTGGGCCAGAGGTCCCCTTGCTGACCCCCTGAACCCCAGGAGCCTTGAGAGTGCTGACCGTGTTAACGATAACTGCAAATATCCCACATAGGACGCTAGAGTAACGGGACATCTGTGTGCCGAAACCAGGAATGTATACCTTGCACCTCATCACAAAATTCACTCCAAATGGACCAGAGACCAAAATGTAAAACATAAAACTGAGAATCCTAGGGGAAAACAGGAGAAAATCTTTGTGATTTGGGGGTTAAGCAAAGCTTTTTGCTAAAGACACTGATAAGAGATTGAAAACACAAGCAGACAGATTGGTAGACAATCTTTGCAAAACATATATCTGATAAAAGACTTGTATCCAGAATATATAAAGAACTCTCTCCTTTTTCTTGATTTGTCGTGTTTTGTTGTGTGGTGTTTTGTTTGAGATGCAGTCTCATTCTGTCGCCCAAGCAAGAGTGCAGTGGGGCGATCTTGGCTCACTGCAACCTCTGCCCCCTGGTTCAAGCAGTTCACCCGCCTTAGCCTCCTGAGTAGCTGGGATTATAGGTATGTGCCACCGTGCCTGGCTAATTTTTTTTTTTAAAACAGAGTCTCACTCTGTAACCCAGGCTGGAGTGCAGTGGCACAATATCTCAGCTCACTGCAACATCTGCCTCCCTAGTTCAAGCAGTTCACCTGCCTCAGCCTCCTGAGTAGCTTGGATTACAGGCATGTGCCACCACGCCTGGCTAATTTTTTAATTGCATTTTAGGTTTTGGGGTACATGTGAAGAACATGCAAGATTGTTGCATAGGTACACACACGGCAGTGCGATTTGCTGCCTTCCTCCTCATCACCTATATCTGGCATTTTTCCCCATGCTATCTCTCCCCAACTCTCCGCGCTGCTGTCTCTCCCTATTTCCCCCCGACATACCCCAGTGTGTGATGCTCCCCTCCCTGTGTCCATGTGTTCTCATGGTTCAACTTCCGCCTATGGGTGAGAACATGCGGTGTTTGATTTTCTGTTCTTGTGTCAGTTTGCTGAGAATGATGGTTTCCAGGTTCATCCATGTCCCTACAAAGGACACAAACTCATCGGTTTTGATGGCTGCATAATATTCCGTGGTGTATATGTGTCACATTTTCCCTGTCCAGTCTATCACTGATGGGCATTTGGTATTGTAAACAGTGCCGCAATGAACATTCGTGTGCATGGGTCCTTATAGTAGGATGATTTATAGTCCTTTGGATATATACCCAGTAATGGGATTGCTGGGTCAAATGGAATTTCTATTTCTAGGTCCTTGAGGAATCGTCACACTGTCTCCCACAATGGTTGAACTAATTTACACTCCCACCAGCAGTGTAAAAGTGTTCCTATTTCTCCGCATCCTCTCCAGCATCTGTTGTCTCCAGATTTTTTAATGAACGCCATTCTAACTGGCGTGAGATGGTATCTCAATGTGGTTTTGATTTGCATCTCTCTAATGACCAGTGATGATGAGCATTTCTTCATATGTTTGTTGGCCTCGTGTATGTCTTCTTTTGTAAAGTGTCTGTCCTTATCCTTTGCCCACTTTTGAACGGGCTTGTTTGCTTTTTTCTTGTAAATCTGTTTTAGTTCTTTGTATTAGCCTTTTATCAGATCCATAGATTGCAAAAATTTTTTCCCATTCTGTTGGTTGCCGATTCACTCCAATGTCTGTTTCTTTTGCTGTGCAGAAGCTGTGGAGTTTGATTAGGTCCCATTTGTCTATTTTGGCTTTTGTTGCCAATGCTTTTGGTGTTTTGGTCATGAAGTCCTTGCCTACACCTATGTCCTGAATGGTTTTGCCTAGATTTTCTTCTAGGGTTTTTATGGTGTTAGGTCTTATGTTTAAGTCTTTAATCCATCTGGAGTTAATTTTAGTGTAAAATGTCAGGAAGGGGTCCAGTTTCTGCTTTCTGCACATGGCTAGCCAGTTTTCCCAACACCATTTATTAAACAGGGAATCCTTTCCCCATTGCTTGTTTTTGTCCGGTTTGTCAAAGATCAGATGGTTGTAGTTGTGTGGTGTTGCCTCTGAGGCCTCTGTTCTGTTCCATTGGTCTATATCTCTGTTTTGGTACCAGTACCATGCTGTTTTGATTACTGTAGCCTTGTAGTATAGTTTGAAGTCCAGTAGTGTGATGCCTCCAGCTTTGTTCTTTTTGCTCAAAATTGACTTGGTTATGTGGGCTCTCTTTTGGTTCCATATGAAGTTTAAGGTGGTTTTTTCCAGTTCTGTGAAGAAGGTCATTGGGAACTTGATGGGGACAGCATTGAATCTGTAAATTACTTCAGGCAGTATGGCCATTTTCATGATATTGATTCTTCCTAACCATGAGCATGGAATGTTTCTCCATCTGTTTGTATCCTCTCTTATTTCCTTAAGCAGTGGTTTGTAGTTCTCCTTGAGGAGGTCCTTTATGTTCTTTGTTAGTTGTATGCCTAGGTATTTTATTCTCTTTGTAGCAATTGTGAATGGCAGTTCATTCTTGATTTGGCTCTCTAAAAATATGGAATGCTTCACGAATTTGCATGTCATCCTTGTTCAGGGTCCATGCTAATCTTCTCTGTATCATTCAAATTTTAGTATATGTGCTGCCAAAATGAGCAGTTTTTTTTGTTTTGTTTTGTTTTTGAGACAGAGTCTCGTTCTGTCGCCAGGTACCAGGCTGGAGTGCAATGGCGCAATCTCCACTCACTGCAACTTCTGCCTCCCTGGTTCAAGCAATTTTCCTGCCTCAGCCTCCCAAGCAGCTGGGACTGCAGACGTGCGCCACCATGCCCAGCTAATTTTTTATAGTTTAGTAGAGATGGGGTTTCACTATGTTGGCCAGGATGGTCTTGATCTCTTGACCTTGTGATCCACCCGCCTCGGCCTCCCAAAGTGCTGGGATTACAGGCGTGAGCCACCGCGCCCAGCCTGTTTTTTTTTTTAACAGACAGAATCTCACTCTGTAACCCAGGCTGGAGTGCAGTGGTGCGATATCTCAGCTCACTGCAACATCTGCCTCCCAGGTTCAAGTGATTCTCCTGCCACAGCCTCCTGCATAGCTAGGACTACAGGTGCATGCCACCTTTGCCTAGCTAATTTTTGTATTTTTAGTAGAGATGGAGTTTCATCGTGTTGGCTAGGCTAGTCTTGAACTCCTAACCTCATGATCCACCCACCTCCACCTCCCAAAGTGCTGGGATTATAGACATGAACCACTACACCCTGCCCAATTTTTATATTTTTACCAGAGATGGGGTTTTGCCATGTTGTCCAGGCTGGTCTCTGACCTCAAGCAATCTGCCCATCTTGGCTTCCTAAAGTACTGGGATTACAGGCGTGACCCACCACACTCAGCCTCTTTTCTCTTTTTTTTCTTTATGTTTTGTTGAGACAGGGCCTTGTTCTGTCAACCAGGCTGGAGTGCAGTGGTGCGATCTCGGCTCACTGCAACCTCCGCCTCCTGGGATCAAGCAATTCTGCCTCAGCCTCCAGCATAGCTGGGACTACAGGTGTGTGCTGCCACGCCTAGCTAATTTTTGTATTTTTAGTAGAGACGGAGTTTCACCATGTTGGCCAGGCTGGTCTTGAACCCCTGACCTCGTGATCTGCTCGCCTCAACCTCCCAAAATGCTAGGATTACAGGCGTGAGCCACTGTGCCTGGCCCATTTTTTATATTTTAACTAGAGATGGGATTTTGCCATGTTGGCCAGGCTGGTCTCTGACCTCAAGCAATCTGCCCATCTTGGCTTCCTAAAGTGCCGGGGTTACAGGAGTGACCTACCATGCCCAGCCTCTTTTCTCTTTTTTAGCTCGCTTTTTTTTGTTGTTGTTATTGAGATAGGGCCTTGCTCTGTCACCCAGGCTGGAGTACAGTGGTGTGATCATGGCTCACTGCAGCCTCAGCCTCCTGGGCTTAGGTGATCCACCCGCCTCAGTCCCCCAGGTAGCTGTGATCATACCACTGCACTCCAGCCTGGGCAACAGAGCAAGACCCTATCTCTAAATTTTAAAGAATTGCAAAAATCTGGATGTAAATATTTATAGTGGTCTTATTCATAACCACCAAAAACTAGAAACAACTAAAATGGCCTTCAGCTGACAGATGTATAAACACGTTGTGGTACATTCATAAAATGAAATACTACGCAGCAATAAAAAGGAATGGACTACACTCAGCAGCAGGGCAGAATCTCAGATGTCTATGCTCAGTGAGAGAAGCCAGTCTCAAGGCCACTTTTTGAAGGATTCTATTCCAGAAAAGGCAAAACAATGGGAACAAGAAACAGATCAGTAGTTGCCAGGGACTAGAACAGAGAGAGGGACTGACTACAAAGGGCAAGAGGCAAGAGGGAAATGGGGGTGAGGATTGGCATTGGAACTGGTGTGTGTGTGTGTGTGTGTGTGCGTGTGTGTGTTTGTATATGTGTCTATATGTGTGTGTGTTTGTATATGTGTCTATATGTGTGTGTTTTTGTATATGTGTCTATATGTGTGTGTGTGTGTGTGTGTGTTTAATTAGTTTTTGAGATGGAGTCTCACTCTGTTGCCCAGGCCGGAGTACAATGGTGCAATCTTGGCTCACTGCAACCTCTGCCTCCCGGGTTCAGGCCTGCCTCAGCCTCCTGAGTAGCTGGATTGCAGGCATGTGCCACCACGCTGGGCTAATTTTTGTTTGCATTTTTAGTAAAGACAAGGTTTCATCATGTTGGTCAGGCTGGTCTTGAACTCCTGACCTCAAGTGAGCCACCTGCCTCGGCCTCCCAAAGTGCTAGGATTACAGGTATGAGCCACCACATCCGGCCATGTGTATATTTTTTTTAACAGATGAGATCTTACTGTCATCCAGTCTGGAGTGCAATGGCATGCTCACAGCTCATTGCAGCCTTGAACTTATGAGTTCAAGGGATCCTCCTGCCTCAGCCCCCTGAGTGGCTGGATCCACAGGCTCACGCCACCATGTCTGGCTAATTAAAAAAATTTTTTTTTTGTACTGACAGGATCTTGCCATCTTGCCCAAACTGGTTTCCAACTCCCGGGCTCCAGCAGTCCTCCCCTCTCAGCCTCCCAAAGTGCTGGGATTACAGGTGTGAGCCATTGGTGCCTGTCCTGTCCTATATCTTTTTTTTTCTTTTGACAGTCTCACTCTGTCGCCCAGGCTGGACTGCAGTGGTGCAATCTTGGCTCACTGCAAACTACACGTCCCAGGTTCAAGCAGTTCTGCCTCAGCCTCCCAAGTAGTTGGGATTACAGGCACATGCCACCACGCCCAGCTAGTTTTTGTATTTCACCATGTTAGCCAGGCTGGTCTCAAACTCCTGACTCAAGTGATCCGCCTGCCTCGGCCTCCCAAAGTGCTGGGATTATAGACCTGAGCCACCGCGCCCAGCCCTGTCCTCTATCTTGATTGTGGTAGTGGTCACTTGACTGTATATGTTTGTCAAAACTCCTGGAACTGTACATTAAAAACAGAGAACTTTTCCAGGCGCAGTGACCCATATCACCACTTTGGGAGGCCGAGGCAGGTGGATCATTTGAGGTCAGGAGTTCAAGACCAGCCTGGCCAACAGGGCAAAACCCCGTCTCTACTAAATAATACAAAAATTAGCTGGATATGGTGGCACATGCCTGTAGTCCAGCTACTGGGGAGGAGGAGGCAGAAGAATCCCTTGAACCCAGGAGGCGGAAGTTGCAGTGAGCCAAGATCACGCCACTGCACTCCAGCCTAGGTGACAGGGTGGGACTCCATCTCAAAATAAATAAATACATAAATGAATAAAGAGGACAGTCAGGCTGTGCATGGTGACTCATGCCTATAATCCCAGCACTTTAGGAGGCCAAAGCAGGAGGATCCCTTGAGCCCAGGAATTCAAGACCAGCTTGGGCAACATAAAGAGACAGTGTCTCTATAAAAAAATTAAATAGCTGGGTGTGGTGGCTCACGCCTGTAATTGTAGCACTTTGGGAGGCCAAGGAGGGTGGATCACCGGAGGTCAGGAGTTCAGGACCAGCCTGGTCAACATGGTGAAACTTGTTTCTACTAAAAATACAAAAATTAGCCGGGCATGGTGGTGCACCTGTAATCCCAGCTATTTGGGAGACTGAGGTGGGAAAATTGCTTGAACCTGGGAGGCGGAGGCTGCAGTGAGCTGAGATTGAGCCTCTGTACTCTAGCTTGGGCAACAGAGCAAGACCCCATCTCAAAAAAAAATTAAATAATATAAAAATAAAGAGGACATTGGCTAGGCATGGTGCTCAAGCCTGTAATCCCAGCACTTTAAGCGGCTGAGGCAGGTGGATTACCTGAGGTCAGGAGTTTGAGACCAGCCTGACCAACATGGGGAAACCCCATCTCTACTAAAAACAAAATTAGCCAGGCATGGTGGCACATACCTGTAATCCCAGGGCTGAGGTAGGAGAATCCCTTGAACTCGGAAGGTGAGCCGAGATCACTCCAGCCTGTGCAATAAGGGCAAAACTCCGTCTCAAAAAAAATAAAAAATTAAGAGGAGAGTTGCTCCTGAGCTCATTGCTTGCTGTTATGTGGAAATAAGGACTCAGTGTTGTCAGGTGTTCTGATAGTTCAGAAAAAATATAACTTTCTTTCTTTTTTTGAAAAAGAGACCCACTCTGTCACCCAGGCTGAAGTGTAATGGCATGATCTCGGCTCACTGCAATCTCCGCCTCCCAGGTTCAAGCGATTCTCCTGCCTCAGCCTCCCAAGTAGCTGGGACTACAGGTGTGTGCCACCACACCTGGCTAATTTTTGTATTTTTAGTAGAGATGGGGTTTCACCATGTTGGCCAGGCTTGTCTCAAACTTTTGACCTCAAATGATCCACCTACCCTGGCCTCCCAATGTGCTGGGATTACAAGCCTGAGCCACCTCACCCGGCCAATCCTAACATTCTTATGTCTTTATAATATGAAATGTCACAATTTTTACAACATTAGCAAATCATTCAAAATTTTACTAAACTTTCTAGATGTTAGTTTTTACTATGGTAAAAACATGGTCACCCCTTTTGCTCCCAAATCATCCTCAAAGTACAAGAGAACAAGAAACAGAAGGAGAAAATCCATATTCAGTGAAATAAGACAACATCTGTAGCCCCAAACCTACAGAAGCAGATCCCAGTGAAAGCAGGTAGGTCCTCTCCTGGAATCCCAGAAAGTCTCAGGAATTGGAGGCTTCAGTGCTGCAATAGGGAGGGGACATCCAGGTTCTCATCCCCATCTTGCATGGTCTTGGGTGACTAGCTCTCTCCCTCTCCAGGTTTAGCTTTTGGAGAAATTAAATCAAAGAGGCTCCAGAACTGGGGATGGCATAGAATGAGTGCAGGGAGTGAGTGAGTTGCCAGAGGCTGAGAGCAGAGAGATTTAGTGGCAGTGGGCAGAGCAAACAGCAAAATGACTGCCCGCTTCCCTAACCTTACTCCAGAAACTGAGCGGCCGGACGCACATTCCCAGAAGGCAATTGGAGGTCCTCCCCTGGGCAATCAGAACCACCCACAGAGAAGACCTCCAGATACTGACATTTAGAAGCCTCCGACCAGAAAGCTGCCTGGCCACCCACTGGCTCACTGGCTGACAGGCCAGGCTCCTGCCGTACACACCGATCCTATCAGTCATCCTCATGGGCTCCTTTCCAGAATTCTGAGGAAAGCTTCCAACATGAAGAGGGAGTTCAAAACAAACTGAGAGAGAGAGAGAGAGAGAGAGAGAGAGAGAGAAATATAAACAATTCAGGGAGCAAAAGGTAACTTCATATAAACTCAAAATATTCTTCTGGGAGAGATAAGAGACAATATTGCAGGCCGGGCGCGGTGGCTCAAGCCTGTAATCCCAGCACTTTGGGAGGCCGAGGCGGGTGGATCACGAGGTCAAGAGATCGAGACCATCCTGGTCAACATGGTGAAACCCTGTCTCTACTAAAAATACAAAAATTAGCTGGGCATGGTGGTGCGTGCCTGTAATCCCAGCTACTCAGGAGGCTGAGGCAGGAGAAATTGCTTGAACTCAGGAGATGGAGGTTGCAGTGAGCCGAGATCCCACCACTGCACTCCAGTCTGGGTAACAAGAGCGAAACTCCGTCTCAAAAAAAAAAAAAAGTAACACCCAGAAAGTAAGAAAGACCTCTAAGAAATTTTTCTGAAATGAGGTATAATTTTTTTTTTGAGGGGGAGTCTCACTCTTTGATCCAGGCTGCAGTGCAGTAGTGCGATCTCAGCTCACTGCAACCTCTGCCTCCCAGCTTCAAGCAATTCTTGTGCCTCTGCCTCCCAAAGTGCTGGGATTACAGGCATTAGCTACGACACCTGGATTTTTTTTTTTTTTTTTGAGACGGAGTTTTGCTCTTGTTGCCAAGGTTGGAGTACAGTGGTACAATCTCGGCTCACTGCAACCTCTGCCTCCTGGGTTCAAGTAATTCTGTTGTAACCTCCTGAGTAGCTGGGTTATGCTACTATGCCTGGCTAATTTTGTTTTGTTTTGTTTTATATTTTTAGTAGAGATGGGGTTTCACCATGTTGGTCAAGCTGATCTTGCACTCCTGACCTCAAGTGATCCACCCAGTTCAGTCTCCCAGAGCGCTGGGATTATAGGCATGAGCCACCGAGCCCAGCCTGAAATGAGGTATAATTTTTAAAATTTTGGTAAAATTTTCTTTTTAGTGGGTCAAAAAGGGAAAAATTAGTAAATGTAATATAAATGGAGGGTTGATTCAACAAGTTCAATATCTAAAAGAAGTTCCAGAAAGCAAATGAAAAAATAAAAGGGAGAAGATAATCAATTAGATAATATAACAAAATAACTTTCAACTGAAGACATGAACTTTCAGGTTAAAAGATCCTACAGAGACTCAACCTTTTTAACCTTAAAAGGACCTACACTGGCCAGGCACGGTGGCTCATGCCTGTAATCCTAGCATTTTGGGAGGCTAAGGCAGGTGGATCACGAGGTCAAGAGATTGAAACCTTTCTGGCCAACATTGTGAAACCCCGTCTTTACTAAAATACAAAAATTAGCTGGGCGTGGTGGTGCGTGCCTGTAGTCCCAACTACTCGGGAGGCTGAGGCAGAAGAATTGCTTGAACCTGGGAGGCAGAGGTTCCAGGGAACCAATATCACACCACTGCACTCCAGCCTGGCGACAGAGCGAGATTTCCTCTTAAAAAAAAAAGGACCTACACCAAGCCACATAATTATGAAATTCACAAAATTCAGAACACTAGTGATAAAGAGATTTCAAAGCTCCCAGAGGAAAAAGCTCACACAAAAAGGATCTGACATAAAAATGACAGATCGGACATCTCAAAAGCAACAAGACAATTGAACGATACCTTTCAAATTCCAAGGACGAATGATTTTTTTTTTTTTTTTGAGACAGAATCTTGCTCTCTCACCAGGCACCAGGCTGGAGTGCAGTGGTGCAATCTCGGCTCACTGCAACCTCCGCCTCCCGGGTTCAAGCAATTCTCCTCAGCCTCTGGAGTAGCTGGGACTCCAGGCGTGTGCCACCATGACCAGCCAATTTTTTTTTTTTTTTGAGACGGAGTTTTGCTCTTGTTGCCCAGGCTGGAGTGCAATGGCGCAATCTCGGCTCACCGCTACCTTCGCCTCCTGGATTCAGGCAATTCTCCTGCCTCAGTCTCCTGAGTAGCTGGGACTACAGGCACCCGCCACCATGCCCAGCTAATTTTTTGTATTTTTAGTAGAGACGGGGTTTCATCATGTTGACCAGGATGGTCTTGATCTCTTGACCTCGTGATCCACCCGACTCAGCCTCCCAAAGTGCTGGGATTACAGGCGTGAGCCACCGCGCCCTGTGACAAAGGATTTTTTAATTTACATTCCTTTTCCTAGCCAAACTATCAAATACATGTCCAAGTAGAATGAAAGCACTTTTAGAGATGCAGGGTTTCAAAAGTTCTTTCTATGTCCTTGCTGAAAAGGCTTCTGGAGGATATGCTTCTGCAAAACGAGGAAGTAACCAAGGAAGACAAAGACAAAGGTCTAGAAAATAGTAGATTTTTACACAAAATCCCAGGGAGGGAAGTTGAGACTTCCTCCTTGTTCTTACAGACATTGATTGTGAGGTTGGAGCACCTTTCATGACTGGACCGCCATGCAGTGATCCTTTGCTTTTTGCGTTTTTTTGTTGTTTATTTTATTTTATTTTTTCCACTCACCTAATACACTTATTTGTTTTTTGCATTTTTAACTGCAATTTTCCCCAAGAGTCTTCCCTGATACAGTCTCTTAGGAACTGATGGTGCGATTGAACAGGCATGTTTCTTCATTGAGTGTGGTCTCTGGGTTTCCACTTTACAACCTCAGCCTTGAGGCTTATCTCCTTCCAGGGAACCAATTTTTTTTTTTAATCAGCCCTGCAGAAACAGGGCCTCAAAAAATTGGATTAAGCCGGGCGCAGTGGCTCACACCTGTAATCCCAGCACTTTGGGAGGCCGAGGCGGGTGGATCACGAGGTCAAGAGATCAAGACCATCCTGGTCAACATGGTGAAACCCCGTCTCTACTAAAAATACAAAAAATTAGCTGGGCATGGTGGCGCATACCTGTAGTCCCAGCTACTCAGGAGGCTGAGGCAGGAGAATTGCCTGAACCCAGGAGGCGGAGGTTGCGGTGAGCCGAGATCGCGCCATTGCACTCCAGCCTGGGCAACAAGAGCGAAACTCCATCTCAATTAAAAAAAAAAATTGGATTAAGACTCAGCATTGTTCCTCTACACGGAAATCTTTAGTAAAAGGCGAAAGATTTATATGATTTGAAGAGAAACCAGAGTCAGAGAACTGATTTTAACCTTTTTTTTTTTTTTTAAAGCAGAGTCTCACGCTGTCACCCAGGGCTGGAATGTGTGGTACAATCTTGGCTCGCTGCAGCCGCTGCCTCCCAGGTTCAAGCAATTCTGCCTCAGTCTCCTGAGTAGCAGGGACTACAGGTGAATGCCACCACACCTGGCTAATTTTTAAAAATTTAAAACATGTTATCCTATGACTGTATTTCTAGTTATTTAATTTTTTAAAAATTTTTAGTAGAGATGGGATTTCACTGTGTTGCCCAGGCTGGTCTCGAACTACTGAGCTTAGCCAATCCCCTCACCTCGGTCTCCCAAAGTGCTGGGATTATAGGCATGAGCCACCAACCACACTCGGCCAATTTTAATTTAAGTTAAAAATGTGTATATACGCCGGGCGCGGTGGCTCAAGCCTGTAATCCCAGCACTTTGGGAGGCCGAGGCGGGTGGATCACGAGGTCAAGAGATCAAGACCATCCTGGTCAACAAGGTGAAACTCCGTCTCTACTAAAAATACAAAAATTAGCTGGGCGTGGTGGTGTGCGCCTGTAGTCCCAGCTACTCGGGAGGCTGAGGCAGGAGAATTGCTTGAACCCAGAAGGCGGAGGTTGTGGTGAGCCGAGATCGTACCATTGCACTCCAGTCTAGGTAACAAGAGCGAAACTCCATCTCAAAAAAAAAAAATGTGTATATACATAATACATGTTTATTTTGGAAATTAGAAAATACAGGCTAAGTGTGGTGGCTCATGCCTGTAATCCCAGTATTTGGGGAGGTCAAGGTGGGAGGATTTCTTGAGCCCAGGAGTTCAAGACCAGCCTAGGCAACAACAGGGAAGCCCCATCTCTACAAAAAATTAAAAATTAGCTGGATGTAGTGGTGCCCACCTGTGGTCACAGCTAATTGGGAGACTGCCACCCCCACCCCAGACTGGTTTTGAGGTGGGAGGATAGCTTGGGCAGGGGAGGTTGAGGCTACAGTAAGCCGTGATCACACCAATGTGACACAGTGAGACCCTGTCTCAAAAAAAGAGATAAAATATAGGTAAACATAAAGACAAAAATAAAAACAGGGCATGGTGGCTCAAACCTGTAATCCCAGCACCTTGGGAGGCTCAGGCAGGAGGATCACTTGAGGTCAGGAATTCGAGACCAGGCTGGGCAGCATGGCGAGACCCCATCTCTATAAAAAATACAAAAATTAGCAAGGCACAGTGGTGTTTGCCTGTGGTCCTGCTATTTGGGAGGCTGAGGTGGGATCACTTGAGCACTGGAGGCTGAGGTTGCTGTGAGCCATGATGTCACCACTCCACTCGAGTCCAGGTGACAGAGCCAGACCCTGTCTCAAAAAAAAAAAATAAATAAGTGGCTGGGCATGTAAACTTACCAAGGAGACAAGTCTTCACATAAAGGAAGGCAACTCAAAGGATGAACTTTCAAACATTTGCAACCAGCACTGGGAACAGTAGTAGGAGGGAAATCTAGAACTCACACCTGAAAGCTGCCAGACATCCAGCCCATTTTTCCTTACAGACATTGGAAAGAAGTTAGTGTGGCCATTTTGGTGAAAACCCTCTGTTCCCTTCAGGAGGCCCTTGTCAGGAGGAGGGTGGAGAAGTGTACTCCTCCCCAACCAAATCTGGAACTGAAATTAGCTTCAAAGCCCAGTGCAGAGCCGGATTGGTGGCTCTCGCCTGTAATCCCAGCACTTTGGGAGGCCAAGGTAGGTGAATCACTTGAGGTCAGGAGTTCCAGACCAGCCTGGCCAACATGGTGAAACCCTTTTTGTACTTTTTGTACTAAAAGTACAAAAATTAGCCGGGCATGGTGGCAGGCGCCTGTAGTCCCAGCTACTCAGGAGGCTGAGGCAAGAGAATCCCTTGAACCTGGGAGGTAGAGGTTGTAGTGAGCCAAGGTTTCGCCATTGCACTCCACCCTTGGGTGACAGAGGAAGACTTTGTCTCAAAAAACAGAACAAACAACAATAAAACAGAGTGCAGGCATGGCTGTGGAGGACTCCAGACGCCCTGCTAGGATTAAGATGGGTGCTTCTGGCTCATAGGCCTCACTGGCTCTCCTGCTGCACTGCCACCCCCACCCCAGACTGGTTTTGAGCCCCGGAAACTTTGACAGCTTTCTCTAGAAGTGTCTGTAAGTTAGGTTGTGCCATGTGAAGTTCACGTTTCTGCAGGTCAAAAGTGGTAGACTACTGGCAATTTCTAGGCGCCTCTGGTCTGGATGATCCAAACCCTCCAACCTGTGGCAAGTTTATTTAGTGCTCATTTTGTGCCAGCGTCCCGCTAAGCACCTTATAGTCATTTTTATTTAAGTTTATTTATTTATTTTTGAGACGGAGTCTCGCTCTGTCGCCCAGGCTATAGTGCAGTAGCGTGATCTCGGTTCACTGCAACCTCTGCCTCCCGAGTTCAAGCGATTCTCCTGCCTCAGCCTCCTGAGTAGCTGGGACTACCTGCGCCGGCTACCACGCCCAGCTAATTTTTCGTATTTTTAGTAGAGACGGGGTTTCACCGTGTTAGCCAGGATAGTCTTGATCGCCTGACCTCGTGATCGCCCGCCTCAGCCTCCCAAAGTGCTGGGATTACAGGCGTGAACCACGGCGCCCCGCTATAGCCATTTTTAAATTGTCACAAGTTTCTGAGGCACAGGAATTGTTCCCCATTTGACAGAGAAGAAAACTCTGGCTTAGATATTCCCCTTTTGGAATTGTTTCGGGCGCTGGCTTGTCCGTCAAACTTAAAAAAAAACCAACAACAAAAAACCAGCATCCTGAGTTGAAGTTAAAAGAGCTGGGGTCTGCAGGCCGCTGGGCTCAGGGGCGCTGCCACTCAACAGCTGCGCCGCGCTAAGGACGTGCACGGGCAGCAAGTTCCCAGCTCTCTGGATGCCAGGTCTTAGAAAAATCCTGTCGGGGGGTGGGGAGTTGTGGAGAGATAGCAAGGGGAGAAATGCCAGATACAGGTGATGGGGAGGAAGGCAGCAAATCACACTGCCATGTGTGCACCGATGCAACAGTCTTGCATGTTCTTCACATGTACCCCAAAACCTAAAATGCAATAAAAATAAAATAATAAAATAAAATACAAATCCTGTCGGTATTCAGCCACCCAGTCTTCCCGTCAATACGATGAGAATAATGGGGACAATAGCCACCACGCCGGGCAAAGTCAGACGTGAGCTGCGAGGACTCGGTACCGCCCGGCTGGGAAAGCAGGGCCTGGAGGCAGAGGAGCCCCTCCCGCACCCACCACGTGGAGCCAGCCCGGCCCGCGGCGAGGCTGTAGGGTTACTCCCGGGGCGCGGGGCGGGGAGGGGGAGGGACCAGCCCGGCCCCACTCCGCCGACGCCTCTCCCAGGCCGCGACACCGGCGAGCTGCTCCAACCGGCCACCGCGTCCCTCGGCACCCGCGGCCGCCGGGAGGGGAGAAGGCGGCCAGGGGCAGGGCCGGGAGGTGTGGCCTCC
Organism: Leontopithecus rosalia; assembly: GCA_028533165.1. Lineage (NCBI taxonomy): Eukaryota > Metazoa > Chordata > Mammalia > Primates > Cebidae > Leontopithecus > Leontopithecus rosalia. The sequence goes on along the minus strand of CM052656.1, from coordinate 9,627,286 downwards.
GCTTCCCTTTTTTTTTTTTTTCGGTCCGCCTAGCTAAGGAAAGGTTCCCCTGCGCCTTTAAGAGGCCGATGCGGGCAGCCGATTGGCCCAGACGCCCCGGTGACGTCACGTCGGGGCCGGCGCCCTCCCCCTCCCGCCGCGCCGCGCGCTCGCGGACAGTCGGCGCGCGGGCCGGGCCGGGCCGGCGCCCCTCAGCTGCAAGCTGGTCTAGCGTCTCCCTGGGCTCCGGGGGATGCCGGGCCCTTCTCATGGCCGCCGACGTCTTCATGTGCTCCCCACGCCGGCCCCGCAACCGGGGCCGCCCGGTGCTGCTCAAGCCCCAGGTGCCCGAGGACGACGACGATTCGGACACGGATGAGCCGTCCCCGCCGCCCGTCTCTGGTGCGGCCGCCCCAGCTCGGGCCCACGCGAGCACCGCGCTGCCGCCGCCCCGGGCCGGGCCGGGCCGCGACGAGCCTCCGCGCCGCCAGCAGATCATCCACAGCGGCCACTTCATGGTGTCGTCGCCGCACCGGGAGCACCCGCCCAAGAAGGGCTACGATTTCGACACGGTCAACAAGCAGACGTGCCAGACCTACAGCTTCGGCAAGACCAGCTCCTGCCACCTGTCCATCGACGCCTCGCTCACCAAGCTGTTCGAGTGCATGACTTTGGCCTACAGGTAGGGACCCCAGCGACCTCCGGAGGCCCCTCTGGCAAAACAAGCGTGGAGGGAAGGGCCACCTGGCAACCCCGTGGCTTCCAGCATTTCCTTTGGGTCCTACCCCTTCGGAAGGGTGTATGAATCTGGGGTTCCCCGCATTGCCAGAGGGGCCGGGGTCCTGGCCGCTTCCCCTGCCAGCGGTTCCGGGGTCCTTTGGGCTTCACGTCCCCATCCAGGCCCTCCCCTCCAGTATCCTGGGGCCACCGATCTTGGACGAGAAAGAGGTATAAACACTGGCTGGATCTTGGGTTACCCGACTCTCGACTCCTTCCCCCAAATGCTTTGTGAGTTTCCCGCACATCCAGCAGTGGTCAGGACCACGTCTTCGGGGTGTCTGGAGGCTGGCTCTGCTGTTGAATGATTGTGTAACACTTCGGAGCCTGTTTCCTCCTTTATCAAAGGGGGATGACTGTAGTGTCTGCCTCCCAGGGGCTGTTGTGGGGATGGAGTTGGGTAAATTGCTTATTCCAGTGCTTGGCCAGTTAGGTGTCCCTGCACCTGGAGGCTGGCCCCCTTACAACCCGCTCATCGGGAGGCCCTCCCCCATCTCGGGAGGGTTTTGGGTGCCTCCTGAGAAGACTTTTGGTGCCACAGCTGTTGGAGGTGCAGTCTGTCCTCCTGGCAAGTCGGAGGGTTTTCTGGCCGGTCCTGAAACATTATATGAGGGAGATGTCAGTGTTGAGGGCAGACATCCCAGACACCATCCTGACCTGTGGATTCGGCTCTGGGCAGAGATCCCTCTTTTCCAAGTCAGGGAAAATGCCTGGCGCTCAAAGATTAAAGCACTTTTCCACTCTCTCTCCCTTCTCCAGTATCAATATTAGGTATTTGCTGCAGGTGACTTTTCTGCCTGTGCAACAGAACTTCTTTGGACGGGCAGCAGCGGCCTTGAGCAGCTCGGCCCTACATAAAACTCATGATAGGATCTCTGCTGAGTTGAGCGTGTTGCATTAGTAACTGGACTGGCTGGGACTGTCTTAGATCTGCTCTGCAGGCGTCTCTGGAGAAGTTTCCTAGGAGACTCCAGAAACAGTGTAATATAACAGCAGGAATATCCTGCCCCCCACCCCAGGCTTAAACCTGGATATGTTTGTGAGCTCCAAGCATATCCAGGTTTAAACATTATGCATTTAATTAAAGTTAAACTATTAGATACTTAGCTCTGGATGCCCCCACCCCCACCTCTCACTGCCGCCATCCCAGGAATAAACGATTAGTCAACTTGTTCTTTGTTATGTTCCTGAAACACCCCTATTTCCTCTCTTGAAGGTTTCCCTGATGATCTGTTCCTGTAGCTCTTCCTCCCATCCCCCGTACGGGGCACATTGGTCAGTCTCTGCTGATTCTCTGGTCTTGCCAGTTTGAGCTGGCACTGAGCCTGTAAAGATGTTCTCCTTTTTAAAAAACAAATGGTGTTGACTCTGCAGCTCTGTGCACCCTCCAGTCTCAGATTTTGAGCACTTCCATTGGAATCAAACCCAACTAGATCACAGGATATGCTGTGCCTCGAGAAAGCCTTTTCAAACAAAGCTCGAGGTGAAAGACTGGAATGTGTCTTATTAAGAAAACTTAATCCTCTTCTTTATTTAATATAAATGTCTACATATACAGGGAGAGAACGGATGATTGAGTCACTGGAGGCATGGGCTGAGAAGGTCTCACCTAAGTAAGCTCTGCTAAATGAAAATGAAATCAGTCTCCCCTTTGCACTGTTTGGATAACCTAAAGGCTTATTAAACAACACCAAAGAATTTTAGTAATGGCATTTTTTTTTCATTTATTTCAAAAATATTTTGACAGCCAGCCATTGCTCAGTTAACTTTCTTGATTGCAAAATGCACCATCAGTTTGGTTCAAGCTTACCTTGCACTCTTTGCTCTCTCCTTTTGCTGCTTTTCCCTGTGCCTAAGGTCGTCCCCGCTAAGGTCTATGCGGCAGGCCCTTGGATGGGATCTGTCCAGTCCTTTCTCATGAAGATGCCCTTTGTCTGTGCGAGGCTGCTTTGTCCAGTCCTGAGTTTAGTTGACAGTGTGGAACTTTGGTATGGATGACAGACAAATGACTCAAAACCAGTTGTCTGGGCTGTAGCCTCTGGCACAGAAATAAGCTAGGAGAAGGTAAATTTCTGACCCCAGCTCTCCTAGTGAGGACCACTACCTGGCTTTCAGGGAAGGAAGGTCAAGATTGGGGCAATGCTGGGTGCAGTGGCTCACGCTTTAATCACTTTGGGAAGCCGAGGTAGAGGATTGCTTGAACCCAGGAGTTCAAGATCAGCCTGGGCAATGCAGCAAGACCCCATCTCTAAAAAAGAAAAAGAAAGAAAAAAAGGATTGGGCAGGGCAGAAAGAAGACTTAACCTCAGTGCTGGTCTGGCTTCCATCCCTGTGGGGTTGGTGCCTTCTCTGCTAGCTGTCTGGGTCCTCCCCTCCTGCCTGGGCTGAGGAAGGCCAGCTGGGTCTCCTCTTCAGTGACTGTTTCTGGCCTAGGTTCTTTCTAACTTCAACTTCCTGTCTGTCCCCTGTCCTCTTCGCTCTAGCTGTCTAAGTCTCAGTGGTACACTCTGCTTTTTTGTTGTTGTTATTTGATTTCCTGTTAGCTACTGCCTCCCAGCAGTTTCCAGATGAGGTTCAGCAGCTCTTTGGGGAGGAACTAAGTGCAGGGGAAGTTGTGGTTATTTTTTACCCAGTCCTGAGAAGTGGCCTAGGGAATCGACTGTGATCCGTTCCTCAAATGGCAGCAGCTTTACCTCCTGAAGGGTCTTTGCCCAGGGCTGACTTTGGGTGGGGTACAGAGTGTTTGAGGACTTGGGTGTGAGTGCGCCCAGGGCATGCTGGGTAGGGAACAGTGCAGATGGGATTCCATGTTCTTCTCTCTCTGTTTTGCTGAGAAGCCCTGTGGCGACGGGTCTTGATTTGGTCCAGAAAACAAGTGCTCAATTATTGAGACATTTTGGAGAGAAGGGGTTGCCTTTGCCCAAGGCAAACCAGGTATAAATGATGGTGGTGGTGGTGGGGGGGTGGTTAGTTAGCATACCTTGTCTAAACTCTAAGAACTCTATTCCATGGGGAAGATAAAGCTTCCCTGCAAGGTGGAAGTGAGGATCAGCAGAGATAACCTCTGGGAATGTGGCTGGTGCTGGCAAATAACAGACTAGAGGAGGGTTAACTGGCTCCGAGCAGCAGGCCGGTGATGGCGGAATTTTAGTTCTGCATCTGCATTCATCTGACATTTATGGGGAGCCTGTGTCTTATCTATGAACTGAAGGAAATAGTGTATCTGACTGGGGTCTTAGCTGGGCTTTCTCATGCCTGCTTGACAAATACTAAATAGAAGCATTCTTGATTTGACCGGGTGCTTTCTGAGGCTCTACAATGGAGCTATGTACTGCAGAACCATAGTTCATGGTTCTTGCCCTTTTAACACTGTAAGGAATGTCACACATGTACATCACCCACACATAATTTTTTTAAATTGATTAATTTATTTAATTTTTACCAAGATGAGGTTTCACCATGTTGGCCAGGCTGGTCTCGAACTCCTGACCTTTAGTGGTCCGCCTACCGCGACCTCCCAAAGGGCTGGGATTACAGGTGTGAGCACCACGCCTGGCCCAGAATTTTCTTTTTTTTCTTTTTTTTTTTTAAAAAGACGGGGTTTCACCATGTTGGTCAGGCTGGTCTTGAACTCCCGACCTCAGGTGATCCACCCCCCTCGGCCTCCCAGAATGCTTGGATTACTGGCATGAGCCACCATGCCCGGCCCCAGAATTTTCTTTTTTTTTTTTTTGAGATAGGGTCTCACTCTGTTGCCCAGGCTAGAGGATAGTGATGTGATCATAGCTCACTGCAGCCTTGACCACCTAGGCTCAAGCAATCCTCTTGTCTCAGCCTATTGAGTAGCTGGGACTGTAGGCACACACTATCATGCCTGGCTAATTTTTTATTTTTTGTAGAGATAGAGTGTTGCTATGCCTCCCAGGCTGGTCTTGAACTGGACTCAAGCAGTCCTTCCCTCTCGACCTTCCAAAGTGATGGGATTATAGGAGTGAGCCATGCCCACAGATTCTGAACACTAGATTTTTGTGGTTGGTTTTGGTTCCTTTTATTTGCCTTTTTAGAAACTCCTTATCTCAGGGAGGCTTGGTATGAATATTTAAGGGTCGGGGGTGAAGAGATGGCCTTTTTCTGTATTTAGAGGTAATCAGTTTCTAGAAAATGGGTTTTTGTTTAAAAAGTGGTTGTTTGAGGAGACTTACATTAGGGCTTGTAAGATAACCTTGGGTTTTAAGTTTCTAAGATGTAGCCCAGGCCAGGCGTGGTGGCTCATGCCTGTAATCCAAGCACTTTGGAGGCCAAGGTGGGCGGATCACCGGAGGTTGGGAGTTCAAGACCAGGCTGACCAACATGGTGAAACCCCATCTTTAAAAAAAAAGGCTGGGCACGGTGGCTCATGCCTGTAGTCCTAGCACTTTGGGAGGCCAAGGTGGGTGGATCACCTGAGGTCAGGAGTTCAAGACCAGCCTGGCCAACATGGTGAAACCCCATCTTTTTTTTTTTTTTGAGACAGAGTTTTGCTCTTGTTTACCCAGGCTGGAGTGCAGTGGTGCGATCTTGGCTCACTGCAACCTCCGCCTCCTGGGTTCAGGCAATTCTCCTGCCTCACCCTCCTGAGTAGCTGGGATTACAGGCACGCACCACTATGCCCAGCTAATTTTTTTTTTGTATTTTTAGTAGAGATGGGGTTTCACCATGTTGACCAGGATGGTCTCGATCTCTTGACCTCATGATCCACCCGCCTCGGCCTCCCAAAGTGCTGGGATTACAGGCATGAGCCACCGCGCCCGGCCCAACCCCATCTTAAAAAAAAAAAAAAAAAAGAGGTAGCCTCCTGCATGAATGCTTTGTATAGTAACTCTTCATTCTTGATCAAGGTGGGAATCTGTGCCAGACTTAAGGAATAGCAAGGACCAAAGGTTAGAGCACTGTGTCTTCCAAATCTTGAATTTCCAGTAGAGGAAGCTTCTAATGCTAGACTCAGTTAACCAGTTGTAAATGGAAACCTTTCATGCAAATAACTAAATTGGTTTTTCTCTTTTGCAGTCATAACGAAGATAAGCAGTGTTTCTTCTCTTGCATTCTTCAGTCTTTAACCATGGGATAGTGTGCCATTGTTGGGGTGTGCACTGAGGCAGGAGCTGAGGTGCAGAGATGAAAAACAGTCTCTCTCCTCATACAGTTGTAGAACAGTTAGTAAGGGCTGTGAGAACTGTGACCAGGTTTTGTGGCAGTACCGGGGAAGGATGTCTCAGCCAGACTGAGAGCGCATGTGTGTGTGTGCGTGCATGTGTTGACATGACAGGAGCAGTGCAGATGGTTTTCCTGACATCAGGGTTTAACGCGTATCTCCCCTTTTGCTGTTAACTCTCAAAGATTATGGATCATATTACCCAACAGGAAGCCCCAGTGCTCCCCGCTTTAGTGGAGCACTAAAATTTCATTGTATGTAGAGGCTTACATACAACTTCCATTGTATGTAGAGGCTGGTTGGTTCATTGCCCACATGCTGGAAGGGGAGGAAGGGTTGTTAGACTTGGGGAAACAGAATCTGGGCAATGAGGTTGGAGGAGAGGATGGAGGGGGAGGTTATTTTCTGGGTGGGAGAAGAAAAGAGAATTCACATAGATTGAGCATTTATTATGTTCCACATTCTCTTTCCATTTTGAGATGGAATTTTGCTCTTGTTGCCCAGGCTGGAGTACAGTGACACGGTCTTGGCTCACTGCAACCTCCGCCTCTCAGGTTCAAGCAATTCTCTTGCCTCAGCCTCCAGAGACGCTGGGATTACAGGCATACGCCACCATGCCCAGCTAAGTTTTTTTCTTTTTAGTAGAGACAGAGTTTTTGCCTCAAGTGAGGCAAAAACTGGCCTTGGCCTTCCAAAATGCTGGGGTTACAGGCTGTCAGCAACTGTGCCTGGCCTCTTTGCATGATCTTAAGCAACTCACCCAACAACCCTCTCAGATAGGTGGTGGTGGAGTCCTCATTTAAATAAACAAATAAGTTAAAAACCAAGCTCAGAAGTTAATTAGCTGTGTTTCGAGAGATTAGGCAACTTCTCCGTGGAACAGCGTCTCTAGCAAAAAAGTGACCTGCCTTATCTGCCCACAAAAGCCCAGCTGCTGTTAGCGGGGAGTGCAAATGCCAGTTCCTCTCCAGATGGGGAAGGCGGATGGCTTGGGCTACTCCACATCCCTCTGTGCTGCCCTCCCTGCCGTTGAAACCCTGTGCTTCCCAGAGTGCATGAGCATCACATGCCCCTGGAAGCTGCCCTGATGTCATTCAGCCTGTGTCATGGTGTGATCCTGGCTTACCAGAATCCCTGCTGTCTTCACCTTTGACTTCCCCACTGAGCCTAACAGTGTTGGCGCAGCCTAGACTATTCAGAATTATATGATGGATTGAAAGGGACACTCAGGGACCTGGAAGCAAACTTTATAACCTTAGCAAAATCTTTTCTTTCTTTTTTTTTTTTTGAGACAGAGTCTCACTCTGTTGCCCAGGCTGGAGTGCAATGGTGCAATCTCAGCTCACTGCAACCTCCACCTCCTGGGTTCAAGTGATTCTCCTGCCTAGCTGGGATTACAGGTACACCACCATACCCAGCTAATTTTTGTATTTTTAGTAGAGATGGGGTTTCACCATGTTGGTCAGGCTGTTTTTTGTTTTTCTTTTCCTGCTTGCAGGCTAACAAGTTAAGCGGATCCTGTTTATCTTCAGCTCTGTAGACACAAACACAAGCTTTGTGGAACGTGCTTTAGGGGACATTGGCGTGGAGTGGGACAACAGGAGAAGTGCTTTTGCTGGGTGGTGTTTGTATTGTGGCCTGCTTGGGCTGGTGTGGTGGCCAGATTGATGGCCCCCCGAGGATGTGCACATCCTCATCTACAGAACCTGTGACTGTGTGAGGTTATATGGCAAAGGTGAATTAGGGTTACAGATGGAATTAAGGTTGCTGGTCTACTGACCTTAAAATAGGGAGATTATCTGGATCATCCGAGTGAGCCTGGTGTTATCACAAGGGTCCTTAAAATTAAAAGGGAATCAAAGAGAGAACCAGAGAGCGAGCAGTGGAGGAAGGATGTTGGCTGCTGTTGCTGGCTTCGAAGATGGAGGAAAGGCTATAGGATTAGAATATGGGCCCCTCAGAGCCTGAAAAGGCAAGGGGACGAGGCCTCCCCCAGAACTTCTGGGAAGAACGCAGCCCTGCTGAACCTTGGTTTTAGCCCTGTGAGTCCCAAACCAGACTTCTGACCTCTGGAACTGTAAAATCATAAAGTCTGTTGTTCTGAGCCACTAAGTTTGTGGTAATTTGTTACAGTGACAACTCATCTTCACTCTTCTTCCACCACAGGAGAGCACAGGAACCTACCTCTGGTGTAAGATTGAGCTGTGCCGTGTGTCCTCGGCACCAGCCAGGGCATCTACTGATAGGAAGGCCCTGGCTATAAAAGGAAAGGTTTGTGAAGTGGATCCTTGTTCCCTGGTATAGTATTTATAATAGATTATTACAGAAAGTTAACTTTCCTGTTTTAAAAGGATTTGTGTAATGGCCAGTGGGAGCCTGAACTCTCATTCCCTAGAATTGAATTCCTTCTTGGGTATAAACTGTGCAGTCCAGATAGCCAGTGTCTTAGATGATTGCGTTCTGTATTTTGTTGGAGTTCTCTTGTCAATGATTAGAATTCAGGCTACAGGGCTGAATTCCAGTGTGTTTTAGGCAGACCTCTCTGTCTGCTTGGATCAGGGGCCCTCATGCTAGCCTGTGGAAAGGGGGTGCTGATTACCTCATGCTAATTCCGGGACTGGCAGATTTCAGTGGAAACTGGTCCTGGGTTCCAGGCAGCGCTAGGTCCCCAGCAGGGGGAGATGCTCTTCTTCACTGTTAGGCCAGACGCCATGAAGAGACTGGCTTTCACAGACTGGCCCCCGCCCGCTTTGCATCCCTGCTTCTGGCTGCCACTGGCTCTCACCCACCACCTTGTTTCTTCTCTGGTGCACAGCTCTGCTCCTGGAAGCTTCTGCGTCCGCTGAGCTTGAGCCTGCTAGGGCCTGTGTTTCACATATGGACCTCGCTATGAGCTTCCTGGGACCTTCAGCGCTCTTTGCCAGTTGTCTAATTGAATTAGCTCTGTGGTCTCCATATCTGATGTTTGAGAGGGATCCTGGCTGGGTGGGTCCCACAGCATGAAGCTGGCTATGGTCTGGGTTTGGCTGCCCCAGCACAAGCGCTTTTTCCCTCCAGAAGTATTAATCAGGCACATCATGTTGTATGCAGGCACGGTTCTAGCGCTTGGGGATAAAGCAAAATGGATTAGTCCTCTCCCCTTATGGGACTCCTATTCTAGTGGGGGGATCATCAGCATATCAGGTCTTATATTGTGAGTGCAGGCAAGAATGGAAAGAAGATGAAAGTTAGAGAGTGCTGGGGCTGGGGAGGCTGGGCAGAGGAGTCCTCTGAGGCAGGTGACCTTTCTGGGTGAACTGTGAAACCTAAGTGGCGAGTAGGAGCCAGGTACCATGGTCATTCAGGCATGGGAAGAAGCCCAGGCAGAAGCCCGTGGTTGAGTGAGCTTGGGTGCATCGTAGGGTTAGAAAGAAGGCCGGCTTGGCTAGAATGTTGAGGGCAGGGGTGAGCAGTAAGAGGTAAGATAGAAGAGGCAAGGGGCCTTTGGGCCAGGGTAAGAAGTTAGGAGACAGTTTGGGTTGCACTGGGGAGTACTGGTTTACCTCTGCAGGTCGGTTCAGACCAGTCTACAGGAGATGGGTGTAAGGAGGGCGAGGGAAGGGGCAAGGCTACCAGTTGGGCAGCTGCGGAATCCAGCCTCAGACTAGGACGGTAGCAGCCAACATGGTGAGGAGCTGGATTCAGGGTGCTTTCTGGACTTGCTGGTGAATTGGACCTGGCAGATGAAAGGAAGAAAGGAATCAACAGTGACTCCGAGATTTGGCCTGAGAGCTGGGGCCATTACTGAAATGAGGAAGGTTGGGGAAGGAGCAGTCTGCTGTGAAGCTGGGGTGTGTCACGCTGACCACACCGCAGTGCACCAAGCCCAGCTGCCCCAGGGCTGCCCTGACAGCCAGAGGGTGGGTAGCTTCCCTGAGAAGGCCTGAGGTGTCAGTGTGGTGGGCACCACAGCTGTCCACTTTGCTCTGCCCTGCCTAGGTGCCCTGGGTTTCTTCTTGCCCCCCGAGCTCTGCTGTTCCTCTCGAGGGCAGGCTTTGGAGTTTGGAGCTTGCATTCTGAGTGCTGTGGAAAATGTACCTCCTGCGGGCTATTTCTGCTCAACTGGATCTGGCGGTGCTGGGGAAATACTCTCCGCTTTGAATTCCCCAGAGACCTCTCCAAGCCTATTCTTGATGTATTTGGGAGTTGACTGTACCATCAGAAAAATCTAGAAAGAGGCAGTGGAGATGGGGTGATTTGGATAGCTCCAGAAGGGAGTCCAGGATCTGGAGAAAGAATTCTAGAAACAAGTTTCCATGTCATTCACCTTTAAGTCTCAGAAGTGAGCATGAAGAATCCCCATTGGGTGAAGGAGAGGAAAGGCTGAGGAGTGAGAAAAAGCTCCTAAAAAAAGACTGAGCAGTTCCCACAAAGAGGTGGCTGTGGGTAGAAGCAGCGGCCTGGGGAGTTTTCAGGCATTGGAGAGGGGAAGCAGCTTCTCTGTTGAGGAATATTCTGTGAGTGTGCGATCCAGTTTGAAAGCTGGTTACTATTCCCTCCTTCTAGGCCTGCGGGCAGGGAAGGAGGGGAGCCGTGTTTGCTGTGCTCCCATGAGGCAAATTCAGTGACCAAAACAAAAAAGACAGCTTCTTATATAGAAAGAAGGGGAATTAGCCTGGTTTTCAAATATTCACCCAGTATTCTGGCTTTTTCAAGAACAGTCTGGGCCAGGCGGAGTGGCTCATGCCTGAAATCCCAGCACTTTGGGGGGCCAAAGTGGGTGGATCATGAGGTCAGAAGATTAAGACTATCCTGGCTAAGAGGGTGAAAGCCCATCTCTACTAAAAATACAAAAAACTAGCTGGGTGTGTTGGCACATGCCTGTAGATCCAGCTACTTGGAGGCTGAGGCAGGAGAATCACTTGAACCCAGGAGGCAGAGGTTGCAGTGAGCCAAGATCATGCCACTGCATTCCAGCCTGGGCAACAGAGCCAGACTCTGTCTCAAAAAAAAAAAAAAAAGAACAGCCTGAAGAGGCTGGGTGCAGTGGCTCAAGTTTGTAATCTCAGCACTATGGAAGGTTGAGGCAGGAGAACTGCCTGAGCCCAGGAGTTTGAGACCAGCCTGGTCATTGTAGGGAGACTCACTCCCACCCCCACCCCACCGCCATCTCTACAAAAATAAAAAAAATTAGCCAAGCATGGTGGCATGTGTCTGTAATCCCAGCTACTCGGGAGGTTGGGGCAGAAGGATCCCTTGAGCCCAGGAAGTAGAGGCTGGAGAGCTATAATCATACCACTGCACTGTAGCCTGGATGGCAGAGCAAGACCCTGTCTCAAACAAGCAAGCAAGCAAGCAAACAAACAGAACAGCCTGAAGAACCTCTTTGTATGCTTACATGGCCACATGGTAACCAGGCCAATCACAAATGGGCTGACTCATTTTAAGACTGGCACTTGGGACCTGCCCAGATAGCTTGATACTAAGCTTTTTGGTTGATTTTTTTTTTCTTTTTGAGATGGAGTCTCAGTCTGTCGCTCAAGCTGGAGTGCAGTGGTGTGATCTGGGCTCACTGCAACCTCTGCCTTCTGGGCTCAAGCAATTCTCCTGCCTCAGCCTCCCTAGTAGCTGGGATTATAGGCACCCACCACCATGCCAGGCTAATTTTTGTATTTTTAGAAGAGACAGGGTTTCATCATGTTGGCCAGGCTGGTCTTGAACTCTTGACCTCAAGTGATCTACCCACCTTGGCCTCCCAAAGTGCTGGGATTACAGGCGTGAGCCACCACGCCTGGCCTGATACTAAGCTTTTTAGAGAAAGTAAATCAATAAATTCCTTTTATTTATTAAAAGGAAACACTTTCAATGCATTCTTAAAACAGTATATAATTATCTTAGCTGGCTGTTTTAAACAGCTGTTTTTTAGGGTCTTTTAAATTGCCTCCTTTGTTCTTTAAATTTTCAAACATCTTTCTCTGCCTTGGAGCAGATTGCATCCATCCATTTGTAGTCAGACCTTTTTCTTTTTAAAGCAACTTTCTGCAGGTGTAATTTACATAGCATAAAATGTGCTCATTGTAAGTGGAAGGTTCAGTGATTTCTTTTTTAATTGTGCAGTCATTGTCACAGCGCAATGCTGGGACATTCCATCGCCTCAGTAATTCAAAGTTCATCGCCTCAAAGTTCATCATGTTGTAGCACACATCAGGTATTTAGCTCGAAAAGTGTTCAGTTTTTTGGATGTACTACATTTTGTTTCACTGACATGTTTTTGAGGAACCACCTAATGCCTTTGTGATTCGGGTATTGACTTCCCATTCCCTCTAATAAGCCTCTCCTATAGAATCAGCTAGGAACCTCCTTACAGGGTGAGAAGGAAATGGCTGTGAGGTATGTGGAAAGATGATTCTTGCCTTTTGGGAATGTGAGCCTAGTATGATGGAAGCCACAGGACAGCGGAGCTACAGGTTAGTGTCTACCACTTAGCTCCTCTGTGTCTTGGTGCCAGTGAGGGTGGGGGATGCAAGAGAGAGAGGATTAGACTGGAGTCATAGTTACCAACCTTACTCTTCTTTATGGCTTGATTTTTTTTTGAAAGATATTACCTTAGGAACAACCGTGCATTCAGTAATTTCAAAAGAAACAAATTATCAGTATATGCCACAACATAGATGAATCTCAGAAACATTATGTTGAATTAAATAAGCCTTACCCAGCTGGTGTGGTGACTCATGCCTATAACCCCAGCACTTTGGGAGAGTGAGACAGGCAGATCACTTGAGGTCAGGAGTTCAAGACCAGCCTGGCCAACATAGAGAAACCCCGTCTCTACCAAAAATATAAAAAATTAGCTGGCATGATGGCATGTGCCTGTAATCCTAGCTAATTGAGAGGCTGAGGCAGGAGAATCGCTTGAACACAGGAGGCAGAGATCACAGTGAGCCAAGATCTTGCCATGGCACTCCATCCTGGGCAATAGAGCGAGACTCCATCTCAAAAAAAAAAAAAAACATAAAATAAAATAAGATGGATTAATGGATGGAGAGATGGCTTAGTGGTGATAATTTTAGAATCCAGGTGGTGGGTACTTGAGTATTTGTTGTACAGTTCTTTCAACTTTCCTGTATATTTGATAATTTTCTTAGTTATTATAATTCATAAAATGTTAGGAAAATTACATTTATTTAAAGAATGACCATCATGGCTTTATCATGGGCAAGTAAATACTTTAAAAAAGATTGATCTACCTGAATCTATCTTCCCAGAAATAAAAGAAAAAGTATTGAAAACAGCTTTTGAAATGAAGTACTGATGCATGCTCCAACATGGAAGAATCTTGGAAACTACACTAGGTGAAAGAAGCCAGTCACAAAAGACCACATATGTGATCCTGTTTATGTGAAAGGTTCAGAATAGCAAACTCATAGAAACAGAAAGCAAGGTAGTGGCTGCCAAGGTCTGGGGGAAGGGAAAATGGACAGTCACTGCTAACAGGATTTTTTTTTTCCCCTTTGAGGCTGCGATGAAAATGTTCTAAAATTAGGGTGGTGATAGTTACACAACTCTGAATATACTGAAAACCACTGAACGCTTTTAAAAGGTCACTTTGATGCTATGTAAGTTATGTCTCAATAAGCTGTTATCGTTTCAAAAATACTGAAAACAGTTTTGATTTTCAACGTTATCTTTAGCAATCCGACTTGGGAAGTGCAAGATCAGATGATCTTAGAGATCCTAAAATGTCAGTGTCTAGAAATTCCATGACTCTGTATCTTTACTGTGTACAGTAAGTAGAGGAATGTTTGGGAAAGTGACCTCCTTGGAGTGTTCCTTTTAGACTGAAAATGACTTCGGAATTGGTTTCTTCACCTTGCACAGAGCTTTCCAAAGTTAATTTGTTAAGACCTTTATAGCCAGGGTGCATTGGCTCAGGCCTGTAGTCCCAGCACTTTGGGAGGCTGAGGCTAATGCATCGCTTGAGCTGAGCTCAGGAGTTCAAGAGCCTTGGCAACATGGCAAAATCTTGTCTCTATTAAATAAAAAAAAAAAGACCATTTCTTCTCTTAACATTGTTTATCTGTGACAAGGGTCACAAACGTAAATGCTCACAAGGGTCAGGAAATAGGATATCTGTAAGGCTAAAAAGACCTTTTCTATCATTTATTTTGCTCCTTTTAATAAAGTCATGATCATGGAGAAATCTGTCTTTTTTGGGAACACTGTAAGCATAAACTGCAGTTGACTTGGTCTCAACGGCAGGCAGTAGCGAGTGGTGAAGACTGTGGCCAACCACAGAGTGTTTGCTGAAAGGGCAGCCATCACTCAATGATTCTTGCCATTTGGGAATGTGAGCCTAGTGTGATGAGATCTGACATATTTGAAAAACTGGAGGAAATCTGGATTTAAGGTTTGAATTCAGCTATTAGGTATTCTGGGGATGTGAGTTTAAGCTAGATTGAATCTGGTTTAGAAGTGAGTCTTGGCCTAAGAGATAAAGGTGGTGTGCCGTTTGTCACAGATAGGCTCTGGCATAAGAAATATTGTTTTTTTTTCTTTTCTTTTTTTCTTTGAGACAGGATCTCTTTCTGTTACCCAGACTGGAGTACAGTGGTACAATCTCAGCTCATTGCAGCCTCCACATCCCAGGCTCAAACTACCCTCCTGCCTCAGTCTCCCAAGTAGCTGAGACTACAGGCATGCACCACCATGCTTGGCTAATTTTTGTCTTTTTTGTAGAGACAGGGTTTCACCATGTTGCTCTGGTTGGTCTTGAACTCCCGGGCTCTAGCAACTCACCCACCACGTCCCCCAAAGTGCTGGGATTACAGGTGTGAGCCACTGAGCCCAGCCAAGGTAGATTTTTTTTTTAAGGTGTTCTTATGCGTTGTCTACCTTCTTGCCTCTGCTCTGTTGAAAGTTGAAGGACAGTATCTTCTGAATACCAAATCTAAGAGTGTCTGCCTGGTAAACCCCAGAGGTATGCATGTGCCAAGGAGACAGTTAGTTACTCTGAATTATGAGGAGCTAGGGTGATGATTTTAAATATTCTTGTCCTAGGAATGGAGGGCATATTCTCCACTTTGTGGAATTCTTGGACTATAGCTTACATTCCATTTTAAACTCTGACCCCGGCTGGGCACGGTGGCTTACACCTGTAATCCCAGCACTTTGGGAGGCCGAGGTGGGCAGATCTCCTGACGTCAGGAATTTGAGACCAGCCTGACCAACATGGATAAACCTCATCTCTACTAAAAATACAAAATTAGTTGGGCATGGTGGTGCCTACCTGTAATCTCAGCTGCTTGGGAGACTGAGGCAGGAGAATCGCTTGAACCTGGGAGGCAGGGGTTATAGTGAGCTGAGATTGTGAGATTGCATTCCAGCCTGGGTGACAAGAGCAAAATTCCATCTCAAAAAAATAAATAAATAAAAGTAAACTATTACCCCTCAGCATCACCACCATATTTAACTAGGATGATGCTGTTTGCATAGGGTAATTTTGGGATGGGGGAAGGGACAATATTTTCAGCTATAAACGGTTGATTTGCCTGGAGTTGAAACAAAATTACAGAATTAACTTAGACTGAGGAGGCCTCTGTCTTGGCTCTTCCTTAGTTTCTGACCTGCACGTTTTATATTATGTTACATATCTCTGGCTTTGCTTCCCCAGTGTGTGTGTTGTGTGTGATGTGTGTTGGTGTGTGTGGTATGTTGGTGTACGGGTGCATGTTGGTGTGTGGGGTGTGTGTTGGGGTGTGTGTGTTGGCATGTGGGGTGTGGTGGGTGTTGGTGTGTGTGGAGGGTTTGTGTTGGTGTGTGTAGTGTGGTGTGGTATGTGTTGGTGTGTGTGGTGTGTTTGTGGTGTGTGTGATGTGTGGTGTGTGTGTTGGTGTATGTGGTGTGTGGGGTGTGTGGATGTGTGTTTGCAGTGTCTGTGGTGTGGTGTGTAGTGTGTGATGTGTGTGGTGGCGTGTGGTGTGTTGGTGTAGTGTTGGTATATGTGGGGTATTTGTGGATGTGTGTTTGCAGTGTCTGTGGTGTGTGTATTGTGTTGGTACGTGTGTGTGGGGTATGGGTATGTTTGTGGTGTCTGTGTGGTGTGTTGGTCCGTGTGTTGGTATTTGTGTGGAGTGTTTGTGGGTGTGTGTATGTTTGCAGTATCTGTGTGTTGTGTGTGGTGTGTTGGTATGTGTGTGTGTATGCGGTGTCTGTGTGTAGTGTATATAGTGTGTTGGAATGTTTGTGGGTGTGTGTGTTTGCAGTATCTGTGTGGTATGGTGTTGATATGTGATGTGTGTGGTGTGTTGGTATGTGTGTGGGTGTGTGTTTGCAGTGTCTGTGTGGTGTGTGTAGTATGTTGGTAGGTGTGTGGGCTGTGGGTGTGTGTTTGCGGTATCTGTGTGGTATGGTGTTGATATGTCGTGTGTGTTGTGTGTTGGTATGTGTGTGGGTGTGTGTTTGCAGTGTCTGTGTGGTGTGTGTAGTATGTTGGTAGGTGTGTGGGCTGTGGGTGTGTGTTTGCGGTATCTGTGTGTGGTGTGTTGGTGTGTTGTGTGTGGTGTATTGGTATGTGTGTGGAATGTGTGTGTATGTTTGTGGTGTGTGTATCTGTGTGTGGTGTGTTGGTGTGTCGTGTGTGATGTATTGGTATGTGTGTGGAATGTGTGTGTATGGAGTGGTGTTGGTGTGTGAGGTGTGTTGGTGTATGTGTGGTGTGTTGATGTGTGTATGGGTATGTATGTTGGGTCTGGTATGGTGTGGTGTTGTGTGTCGTGTGTGTGTTGTGTTGTGTGTGTATGTGGAGTGTGTGGGTGTATGTATGTTTGCGGTGCACACTCACATACACACGTAGTGCTTGTGCAGCTGCTTTGCCATAAGGAAACTGATTTAGAAAGGTGTTGGCAAGTAGCTTTGTGGTTCTTAAGTGCCTTAGCAGAGGCCTCTAAACCAGATTCAAGGAGCATTTGTATTTATCCCAGTGCAGTGCTTCCTCTGCGGAGATGTGTTTGCTGAAAAGTTGGGGAATTCTTTGAAGCTTAGGACCTTACTTTTTGGAATTTGTCCACATCTTTCAGGCCTCCTTCCAGATTTTACTCATTGTTATTTCTCTATGTTCATGGTATAGATTTTTTTTTTTTACATTTTAAAATTAACCTTTCTTTTCAAGTTGCATTTTAATTATCACAAAAAATCAGAAATATAGGTAAAGCTAAAAGAAAAAATAGAAACTACAGCATCCAGAGATAACCTTTCGATTCTCTAGTGTTTAACCTTACAGACCTTATTTTTTATTTTTATTTTTTGCATGGTGAGTGTGTATATTTTTTCCTTAATTTTATTTTTATTTCTGGGATGGAATCTTGCTCTGTCACCTGGCTGGACTGCAGTGGCACGATCTCGGCAGACTGCAACTTCTACCTCCTGGGTTCAAGTGATTCTCCTTGAGGATCACTTGGGAGGCCTCAGCCTCCCAAGTAGCTGGGACTACAGGCACACACCACCACGGATTTTTCCATTTAATAGACTATGAACATCCTTCCAAGTCACAAAATATTCATTTGAAATTTTTTATTTTATTTTTTAATTTTTTTTAAAGACGGGGTTTCACCATGTTGGTCAGGCTTGTCTTGAACTCCTGACCTCAGGTGATCCGCCTGCCTCGGCCTCCAAAGTGCTTGGATTACAGGCATGAGCCACCACGCCCAGCCTGCAATTTTTTATTTTTTAAAGACAGGTCTTACTCTGTTGCCTAGGCTGAGCTGCAGATGTGTGATTGTAGCTCACTGCAGCCTTGAACTCCTGGGCTCCAGCAATCTTCCAGCCTCAGCCTCCCGAAGAGCTGGGACCACAGGTGCACACCGCCACACTCGGCTTCTGCAGTGTTTCTTAGTGGCTGGATAGTATTTCTTTGTGTGGATGTACTATTGTTTGTTTACTCTCTCTCTGTTGATCACTGAGAATATTTCCGTGGTGTTTTTGGTAACCCCTCTTGTGTTTCTGGGCCCCTGTTCTGTTCATCTGTTTTCATACCTCCAGTTGGCTACTTTCTCTGAAAATATCTGTGCTTCCTCTTTCTTCCCGACAGTAGCCTTTACCCCGGGAAGCTTTCAGCACTCTAAAACGGCACCAATTCCTGTCTCCACATTAGGCACCCCTCCTTGTCCCACTGTCCCACCCTCCTGGGACAGGCATGTCTGGTGGAATGGTGGTCAGCAAGTATGCAGCAGACCTGTTTATTCTGGGTCCAGGGCTGAAAGCTCCTGCACTTTAACATGTGTCCAGTAGCCTGCAGCGGGGCAAGGGTAGAACGCACGGTCAGCAACGTGCCCACAGGACTGATGTCTCAGCTTGCGTGCCTTGTAGCACAGTCCGCTGACAGACCCCTGAGGCTGTGACAGTAGTGTCCCTTTGGAGATTCCTGCCTTTGGCTGTTTATTCTGCCTGAGGTAGGGAGAGCAAGACTGCATGAAAGTTGTGAGTCCTCCCAGCTGGCGTGAGCTCTCACGTGGTACTGGAACGCTGCTGATACGTGTCCCTGCGAGTTACAAAACTGGGGAATGACTCGGTACTTGGAAGGAAGAGCTGACTCAACGCTCTGAAAAATGATTTAAGTACTTCTTGTCAGATCGAGTCCAGAGGTGCTGCTCGCTGGCTTGGCAGCCTTGCTTCTCAGCTGCTCGCTTATGGTGCTTCCTTGGGTCTATCTGTCCTAACACTTACTTGCGCTGTCAGCGGGGTGCTCGGCAGAGGGGCTGTGGGTTGAAGGTATGAGGACTTTGGTTATGTTTTGTTTTTGTTTTTTGTTTTTGACAGAGTTCTGCTCTTGTTGCCCAGGCTGGAGTGCAATGGCACAATCTCAGCCTGCTGCAATCTCTGCCTCCCAAGTTCAAGCAATTCTCCTGACTCAGTCTCCTGAGTAGCTGGGATTATAGGCACCCATCACCATGCCCGCTAATTTTTGTATTTATAGTAGAGATGGGGTTTCACGATGTTGACCAGGCTGGTCTGAAACTCCAGACCTCAAATGATCTGCCTACCTCAGCCTCCCAAAGTGCTAGGATTACAGGTGTGAGCCACTGTGCCCGGCCTTTTTTTTTTTTTTTTTTTTTTTTTGAGACAAGGTCTCACTCGGTTGCCCAGGCTGGAGTGCAGTGGTGTGATCACGGCTTACTGCCACCTTGAACCCCTGGGCTTAAGTGGTCCTCTTACCCTGGCCTCACTACAGGTGTGAGCCACTGCACCTAGCCTCAATTTTTAAAACATAACCAGGGCCAGGTTCAGTGGCTTAGGCCTGTAATCTCATCACTTTGGGAGGTTGACGTGGGAGGATCACTTGAGCCCAGGAGTTCAGATCATCCTGGGCAACATAGCAAGACCCTGTTTCTACAAAAACCAAAAGATTAGCCAGGCATGGTGGCTTATACTTGTAGTCCTAGCTACTCAGAATGCTGAGGCGGGAGGATCTCTTGAGCCCAGAAGTTGGAGGCTGCTGAGCTATGATCATGGCACTCCCACCTGGCTGACAGAGGGAGACCCTGTCTCTAAAAAAAACCCCAACAATAAAATAAATTAAAATAGTTTAGGCCCAGCTGTGTGAAGGCCGGTGTACCCTGCCCTGCCTGCTGTCCCCCTGCTGTGTTCTTGCTGAGAACTCCTTACTGAGGGCTCCATTTCCTGGCCCAGTGGAAGTTCTACTCCCAGCTCCCTAATCTCCCAGGCTGGTCCCTTATCTGTTGACCTAGTCTCTCTTTCCCTTTAGTTTTGGAATCTGCAGTTTTTTTCCCTCCATGAGAAACCTTGGCAGAAGGCCTTGTCCATGGGAGATCAAAGAACCCAGTTAGCAGCTCAGCTCTGGCCTGTCCTTGGCCTTGGCCTTGGCCTTGCACAGTACTGTGAGCCAGCAAGTAAGTAAGCTCACCTGTGCTATGCACAGCCTTCTCCAGATCCTTCTCAGAGCACCCTACCAGAGACTCTATTTGCAGAGGAGCTGGCAGGGCCTATGTGGAGCCAGCTGCACTGCACCTGATAAGTTTGTTTGCTTATCTTTGTTTGTGTGCTTGTTGCTGGCTCCTTGGAGCTATGGGTGTGTTTATGTGGTGTTGGAGATGGCTGACCCTGATTGATAAAGTAGGGATAAAGCAAGCAGGGCAGGGTGTGGTGTGAGAAATTCTGTCATCTGTTCTGCCAGTGCCCCCAGTTCTTCCCCGAAGAGATTTTCCTTCTGTTCTCTGTCCTAGAGGGCCCTGGAACAGCAACTTTTAGGTTCTTGGAAAAATGGGGAGCAGCCACCCCTGCTAAGCAGCTCAGATTGAGGTTGGGGTGTGCTGCCCTCCCAGATGACTGGAAGATTGACACAGCAGCGCTGTGTTTCAGCGCTTTGTTCTTTGTTGGCTGGGATCACTGGAAATATATCAGTGAGACTAAAATGTGTCCTGGGAGCTTGAGCTGCCCAGTAGGCGACCCATGGCTGCAGAACAGCCAGCTCTGGTGATGTGTTGTCTTGGAAGGGCAGCTGGCCTGCCTTCTGTCAGGTCACATGGGTTGGCTGATGTTGGTTTATGTGTAATTTTTTTTCCTCCTTTTTAACATGGTGCCTCAAAGTCATGGGGACTTGAGGGTAGAAATTAGGAGGGAAGGGCAGGTTTTTCAACTGGCTCCTGGGCTCTGCTTGACAAAGGCATCATTGTTTTGAATAAAGTGCCAGTTGGTGTGGTTTGCGTCACTTTGGTGCTCTGAAACTGGCTTCTCTTCTTCCACCTCTGCCTCTGATCTGGGGCTGGGCTGGGAGGAGGACCACTGTTTCCAGAGGAGAAACCGCTTTCCTTTGTGTCTCTGCTTAGCAGGAGCAGTGGGAACGGCTCTTAGGACAGTGAGTTAACTACTGCAGAGCACCCGGGCGTGGTAGCTCACGCCTGTAATCCCAGCACTTTGGGAAGCCAAGGCGGGAAGATCACTTGAGCCCAGGAGTATAAGACCAGCCTGGCCAACGTAGCAAGTCCCTCTACAAAAATTATTTTAAAAATTAGCCAGGCATGGTGGCCTGTGCCTGTGGCCCCAGCTACTTGGGAGGATGGCTTTAGCTGGAGAATTTGAGGCTGCAGTGAACCATGATCGTGCCACTGCACTTCAGCCGGCCTGGGCAACAGAGCAAGGCCATCTCAAAAAAACAAAAACAAAAACAAACCCCCAAACAAACAAACAAGCACAGAAACCAAGCTATTGCAGAGCAGACTGCTGTCTCTCAGTTTGTTAGGCATCCTGGACCCCAGCTGTTGCAGCCAGCCTTGCCTCTTGGTAATGCCCCAGGGGCATTGTGCTTCCAGGCATTACGCTGTATGCTTGTTCCAGACATGAGACCACCTGCTCTGGCCAGGTTCCCCACCTGCTGTCCCTGCAGCCCCGGATGATCTCCCCAACACCTTTTTGGTCCGGTGTCTGTCCTATGTGTGCATGATGCTTCAGGCTACAAATAACCAGCAAGAGAGAACAGTTCCTCTGCTGAACTCCCTTAGGCTGAGGAGCAGAGCCTCGGGGTTTTGGCTTTCTGATGCCAACTTAGGTTGCATTGTCCTACCTCTACCCTTCCTTGGTTTCCTGTTTGTGTGGCTATATGAGGAATATTCCTCATATCCAAATGTCTCTGTGGAAATCCCAGCCCTGAAGGAGTTTAGGGCATTAGGAGAACTCCGCGGCGGGTGGGCGGATGGAGGCTGCTCACTTGGAGAGGTGTTTGTAGTGAGAAGATGGAGACTCATTTCCTCCCCAAGTCGGGAACTTCGTTTCTCTGCATTTGAATTAGTAGCTCTCCAAGTCTGGTGTGGTTATACCCCTACATTTGAAGAGCCTAAAAGGAGGAAATGCGGAGTGCAAAAAACATGTCTGGTCCCTTGCCCCAGACAGCCAAGTTCAAGTGTTTTTTTCTCCAAGCTAGAGCTGCAGTGCAGGAGGAGTGTAGACCTGGTGGACTGAGGAGCTGGATGGCTGGGTGGTGAGATGAAATGACCTTATCCGTAGGGTTTGTCTTATTCAGAGACAGACTTGGGAAGCACCTCCGTGGTACCATTTGAGGAGCACAGAAGAATCTGTGAATGGATCTAAAATGACTTCTTTAGGTCAGTCATTTGAGTTTTATGGGATTAGAGTTGGCTTGCTATTAAAATGTGTTTGCAAAAATACCTAATTTGTCTTCCCATCTCTAATATTTGTTGTTGTTGCCCAGGCTGAAGTATAGTGGTGCAATCTTGGCTCATTGCAATCTCCACCTCCTGGGTTCAAGCGATTCTCCTGCCTCAGTCTCCTGAGTAGCTGGGACTACAGGGGCCTGCCACCATGCCCAGCTAATTTTTGTACTTTTAGTAGAGACGGGGTTTCACCATATTGGCCAGACTGGTCTCAAACTCCTGACCTCGTGATCCACCCGCCTCGGCCTCCCAAAGTGCTGGGATTACAGATGTGAGCCACTGCGCCAGGCCTGTCTTCCCCTGTCTTAAGGAATAGAGAGCTTCCTTTGATATTAACCAGTTCTCTACATCACTGTTGTTTATTTTGTTAATCATCTCTTTTATAAAAATTAATCATTTTTGGCTGGGCATAATGGCTCACGCCTGTAATCCCAGCACTTTGGGAAGCCCAGGTGGGCACATTAAGAGGTCAGGAGTTTGAGATCATCCTGGCCAATATGGTGAAACCCTATCTTTACTAAAAATGCAAAAAAAATTAGCCGGGCGTGGTGGCATGTGCCTGTAGTCCCAGCTACTCAGGAGGCTGAGGCAAAAGAATCGCTTGAACCTGGGAGGTGGAGGTTGAAGTGAGCCGAGATTGCACCACTATACTTCGGCCTGGGCGACAGAGCGAGACTGTCTCAACAACAACAAAAATTAACCATTTTTAATGGGAAGTGGAAATCTCTCTCAAATGCATACTCATTTTGGCTGCTTTCTTGAACATATTCAACACAATATAACTTTTGATTATTTAGAAACATTTTGAATATTATTTATTACATTATTGTGTAATCTATTATTATTTATTTAATATTTATTTAATATTATTTATTACATTATTATGTAACAATCTCCATTGTTAAGGTATATTGAATTCTCTGCTCAGCAGTCCTATATTCTCTCATGAGTTAGGTTTTCAAATTGAGTGATCGTCTCCTCTAGGCTGTTGGCTGCCACTTGCTCAGCAGTGAGTTTCCCTTTTTGTCTGGTGTCTCCCATTTTCTGTTGGTTTGCATATGTTGTTAAATTGAGTGTAAAATCAGGGTAATTAACTTAATAAGGGTTTAGAGACCCTCCTCTGAGTCAAGTGCACAGACCTTTGTTATCTATCTTGAATTACTTTTACTGACTTCTGGTTAACTAAATTAAGCTCCAGATAACTGTGAGATAATGGTATATGTACAGACTCCTATTACAGAATACTCCAAAGCCATTATTAACCAGTAACATCCGTGAATGTTGTTCACCAGATTAACTTGTATATGTAATAGAAATTATCTGCAGATCATGTGAAAGGGCAAAGATTCTAAACTCTTCAAAAAATTACAGTATATTCTCATTTTTGAAATGTGGCAGATAAGTAAACTCAATCAACAGGGTAGACTGTGTCCCAGGCTAACTGAATTTTGCTTTTTGCCAATTATGAGATGGACATTCACTTCTTCCCCTTTGTCAAGAGGAAATTGTTGGCCGGGCGCGGTGGCTCAAGCCTGTAATCCCAGCACTTTGGGAGGCCGAGGCAGGTGGATCACGAGGTCAACAGATAGAGACCATCCTGGTCAACATAGTGAAACCTCGTCTCTACTAAAGATACAAAAAATTAGCTGGGCATGGTGGCGCGTACCTGTAATCCCAGCTACTCAGGAGGCTGAGGCAGGAGAATTGCCTGAACCCAGGAGGCGGAGGTTGCGGTGAGCCGAGATTGCGCCATTGCACTCCAGCCTGGGTAACCAGAGCGAAACTCCGTCTCAAAAAAAAAAAAAAGAAGAAATTGTTTTGTGGAGGTTCATACTCATGGTCAAATATGGGATTCAGACATTTCAGAAGGATAGGAAGAAAGCCTTGGAAAGGTGCTCTTGGAGTTACACCCTGTTGTTTTTTCACTTTGCTTTTTTTTTTCTTTTTTTCTGTGCCCATGTAGGTAAAAAGAGACCTGAAGCGTCATTTTCAGTAGTCTTTTGAAGAGCAAAAGTTTATTTTGAAAAAGTCTAATATATCTGTCTTTTTTTTCCTTTTCATGCTTTTTGTGTTAAATTTAAGAAATCTCTGCCAATCTAAGTTCTCTAAGGTTTTTCTCCTATATTCTCTTCAAGAAGTTTCATAGTTTTAGCTCTTACATTTAGGATGTGAATCATTTTAAGTTAATTTTGTGTATGGTGTGAGGTAAGTGTTGTGATTCAGTTCAATAGTCCTTTGATGAAAATCCTTGTTAATAGCTCTTCTCATTACACTTCTTAAATTGTTTCCTTAAGATACATTCTTAAAAGTGAAACTACAGGGTCAAAGTAGGTATCTACACTGAAGTCTGATGTATATTGCAAGGGTAGTTTTCAAAAGTTCTATTAATTAGAAAAGACAACCCAAGAATGGGAGAACATATTGGCAAAGTATATAATTTAATAAATTATGTATACTTAGAATATATAAAGAATTTTACAAATTAAAAATAGTCCAATTTTTAAAAATGGACAAAAGACTTGAGTAGACATTTTCCCAAAGAAGATATACAAATGGCCAATAAACATGTGAAAAGATGTTTCATACCAATAAGCGTTAGGGAAATGCAGGTCAAAACCACAGTAAGAGGATACTTCACAGCATTAGTATGTGGAATGTGTTGGTGAGCATGGAGATCAGATCCCTCTGCATGCTGGTGGGAACGTACAATGGTGCAGCTGCTGTGGAAAACAGTCTTGCAGCTCCCCAACACATTAAACATGGAGTTACCATGTGACCCAGCAATTTCCTTCCTAAGGATCTCCCCAAGAAAATATAGTCCCTACAAAAACTTGTACACAGATGTTCACAGAAGTGTTACTCATAACAGCCAAAAGTTGGAAATAATCTAAATGTCCACCAGCTGATGAATGGATTAAACAATGTGATACATCCATACAGTAGAATATTATTCAGCAGCAAACAAGAATGGAATGCTGACAAGTGCCACATGGATGAGCCTGGAAAACATGATGCGGAGTGAAAGAAGTCAGTCCCAAACGGTTACATATTATATGATTCCAGTTCTATGAAATACCAAATGTCCAGAATATGTGTTCATATAGAGACAGAGGGATTGACAGTTGTTTAGGGTTGAAGTGAAATAACTAAAGAGTGTGGCCATTTCTTTTAAATGTGCTAAAATTGTGATGGCAGTTGCATAGCTCTCTGAATATATGAAACACGATTGAATTGTACACTATATTTTTTGAGGCAGGGTCTCATTCTGTCGCCCCAGCTGGAGTGCAGTGGCTTGATAACGGCTCTCTGTAGCCTTGACCTCCCAGGCTCAAGCCATCCTCTTGCCTTGGCCTCCCAAGTAGCGGGGACTACAGGTGGACGCTGCCATACCTGGCTAATTTTGTATTTTTTTGTAGAGGTGGGTTTTTGCCTTGTTGCCCAGGCTGGTCTCTAACTCCTGGGCTCAAGCAATCCTCCAGCCTTGGTCTCCCAAAGTGCCGAGATTACAAGTGTAAGCTACCATGCCTGGCAGAATTGCATACTTCAGATGAGTGGACTGTATGGTATGTGAACTATATTCTAATAAAGCTTTTACAAAAAGCAAGTTGTACCAGTTAATAGTGCCACTAGCGTTATTTAAGAAGGCCCAACTCCTTACATTATTCCTGACCCTGGGTATCATTACTATAATTTAAAAACTTCAATCAGCTCTATTAAAGTATAATATGTAAACAATAAAATTCACCCTTACAACTGTACTTATCTATAGTTTTGGCAAGTTTATGCACACATGTGACCACTGCAATCAAGATCCAGAACATTTCCATGACCCCAGAAGGTTCTCTCGCCCCCTTGCCGGGCATCCTCCCCTTCACCATCTGCATGCTATTACTGTGAATTAGATTAGTCTTTCTGTGTGTTTTATATAAATGGAATCAGACAGTTTGTAGCTGGTGTCTGCCTTCCTCTGCTCGGCATGTTGCTGTCTGCACCTGTAGTTCATATTCTATTGTATGGATATAGCAGTGTGTTTTCCCCATTCATCTGTTGATAGATGTATTTGGTTTATCTTCAGTTTTCTTGTTTTCAGCTTTACGTTGTTACCCTTTTGCTTTTTTTTTTTTTTTTGAGACAGTGTCTCACTCTGTTGTCCAGGCTGGAGTGCAGTGGTGTGATCTCAGCTCATTGCAACCTCTGCCTCCTGTGTTCAAGCGATTCTCCTGCCTCAGCCTCCTGAGTAGCTAGGACTACAGGCGTGCACCACCACACCCAGCTAATTTTTGTACTTTTTTTTTTTTTTTTTAAGTAGAGACAGAGTTTGACCATGTTGGCTAGGCTGGTCTTGAACTCCTGACCTCAGGTGATCCACCTGCCTCGGCCTCCAAAAGCGCTGGGATTACAGGCATGAGCCACTGCACCTGGCCTAATTACCCTGCTTTTTAAAATCTTTGTTAATCTGAAAGGTAAAAGAAAAAAAAAGATATCTCTGGTACTTTAATTTGCATTTCTTTAGTCTCTAGTTTTCTAAGTTTATTTATGTTTGAGAACGTCCTTTTACCTCTTCTGTTTTTTTATTTTTTCTTTTTTATAATTGGGATGTTGGCCTTTTTGCCAGTTTTTTTTTTTCAACTTTTTATTACAAAAAAAATCGTAGCAGAGAAAAGTTAGAATAATGGTGGCATCATCTTTGCAGCCACTGTCCCACTTAACGTTCGCCTCACTTGCTCTATGGATCTCTCTCTCCCACTTTCAGACAGTTTAGGGGAAAAGTTGCAGATATTTATATCATTTTTATGCCAAAGAAAATGTTGATTCTATAATATGTAATATATGGTCTATATGAAAAGATTTCCCAGTTTTCCTCAAAATGTCTTCTGTGATTAGTTTTACTAATCAGGACCCAACTTGGCAGTTGTTTTTCATCTCTGTAGCCTTTTTTCTTGTAGAAGAATCCTTCTGCCCTTCCACCCACTGTGGCTCCGAACTTTTGAAGGGACTGGCCCAGTCGTCATGAAGTTTGCCCCACAGTCCGCATTGTCCTCTGGTGTGGAACGTGTTTCCCTGCTCCCTGTGTTTCCTCCAGGCCACATGTGAGTCCTGAAAGGCTTTGTTAGATTTAGGTGGAACATTTTTGGTGGGTGCGTCACAGGTGATCACATCAAAGGTACATACTGCCAGGTTGGCGCACCGTTGGTGGGGCTAAGTTCGGCCATTTGACTCAGACCTTGACAGCCACATCTTTTTGATCTCTGTGCAGTTAGTCGTTGGTGAAGCTTCACTGATTGTGGAGCTCCTTACACCTTAACGACTAAGCTTTTTTCACAATGCCTCCCTCAGTTTGACACTTACCTTCTAATTTTGCTTATTGATTTTTTTTTAATTTAGAAGAGATTTTTCACTTAAAAAAATTTTTTTTAGACCGATGGGGTTTCACCATATTGGCCAGGCTGGTCTCAAACTCCTGATCTTGTGATCTGCCTGCCTCAGCCCCGCAAAGTGCTGGGATTACAGGTGTGAGCCACTGCACCCAGCCCACTTTTTTTTTTTTTAAATTGAGTCTCACTCTTGTTGCCCAGGCTGGAGTGCAGTGGTGCCATCTCGGCTCACCACAACCTCCACCTCCCAGGTTCAAGTGATTTTCCTGCCTCAGCCTCCTGAGTAGCTGAGATTACAGGTATGTGCCACCACACCGGGCTAATTTTGTATTTTCAGAAGAGACAGGGTTTCTCCATGTCGATCAGGCTGGTCTCAAACTCCCGACCTCAAGTGATCTGCCCATCTTGGTCTCCCAAAGTGCTGGGATTACAGGTGTGAGCCACCGTGCCTGGCGATTTTTCACTTTTATGTAGTCAAAAGACCCATGGTACAAAAGAGGTTATCTCAAAAACTTCCCTTTCGACCGGGCGCGGTGGCTCAAGCCTGTAATCCCAGTACTTTGGGAGGCCGAGGCGGGTGGATCACAAGGTCAACAGATCGAGACCATCCTGGTCAACATGGTGAAACCCCGTCTCTACTAAAAATACAAAAAATTAGCTGGGCACGGTGGCGTGTGCCTGTAATCCCAGCTACTCCGGAGGCTGAGTCAGGAGAATTGCCTGAACCCAGGAGACGGAGGTTGCGGTGAGCCGAGATCGCGCCATTGCACTCCAGCCTGGGTAACAAGAGCGAAACTCCGTCTCAAAAAAAAAAAAAACTTCCCTTTCATAAGCTTTTCCTTCCCCTTCTTTTCCTCTCCTCTTTCTTGGCCTGCTTTACCTCACAACCTGGTGTGATAAATTAGCTTTGATTCCTATTCTGTCATCTTTTTGGACTATAGATTCAGAAAAGTACATTTGACTCAAGTGTGAAATCTTGGCCAACTGGCTTTTCCATCGCTTCACTTGCTCTTCTTTTTCAAGGACTTGCCTGTTGCCCAGGCCAGCCCCTGGCTGGGAAAAGTAGCAGCAAAGTTGGGACTTTGATCCTAGGCTCCACACCACTAGTGGTGTTATCTTAACTCCTCTGTCTTCAAAGCTGCAGGCCCATTTATGGTGGTGATGGAGAAGGGAGGGAAGAGCATGGGCCAGATGCCAAAGCTGTTCATATCTGGAGAAGGCCTCCTGATTCTCTCTGCCTGAAACCCTTTTCTCTACCTTCTCTTTCCCTTGGAGATGCTGCTCAGGCATCTTGATTAAGGAAAACACCATTGAGTGCCCCTCCATTGGGTTTCTGTACACTCTACACATGCCTTTCCTCACTCAAAGGAAGACCTTTTATCTTCTACATTAGCTCATGAGATCCTGAGGGCAGGGCCGGGGATAGCGTCTCGTCTCTGACCCTCTGTGCAGAGCCTGACACATCAGGCTTTGGTAAGTGTTGCTGGGATGTTCCACTCCCTGGCCTGCAGAGGGTTTCTGTATGATGTGGATGCATTTGATTCCTGGTGGTGAAAGCCAAATGGAATTGCTGGCTCTTTTTTTTTTTTTAAATCCAAACAGACATTTATCTTTACCTTATAAATAGAAAGGACCTTTTGTCCTCTCCCTTTGTAACCATTGCAGCTCCCCTGAAGCTGGCTTCTCAGCATTCTAGGGGAATCGTTTCTTATTTCACTACTTTTGTTTGTTTGTTTGTTTGTTTGTTTGTTTGTTTGTTTAAAGACAGAGTCTCACTCTGTTGCCCAGGCTGGAGTGCAGTTGTGCAATCTCAGCTAACTGCAACCTCTGCCTTCCAGGTTCAAGCGATCCTTCTACCTTAGCCTCCTGAGTAGCTGGGACTACAGGCTACTCAGTCCCAGTAGTCCCACTACTCAGTGCACCACCACACCTGGCTAATTTTTATATTTTTAGTAGAGACAGGGTTTCACCATGTTGACCAGGCTAGTCTCTAACTTCTCGCCTCAGGTGATCCACCCACCTTGGCCTCCCAAAGTGCTGGGATTACAGGCGTGAGCCACCACGCCTGGCCTCCACTACTGTTTATTCCCATAGATTCATAGAACTGAAAGAGATGCAGCAGCATCAGCGGCACTAGCTACTGGGTGCAGGACTCCAGCTGGGCCTGTGCCTCTCCTCGGAGAGCACTGACAGGTGTTCACCCATCACCAACACTCCTCTTTGTGTTCTCTATCTCTCACCCTCTCCCAGGTTGTCCCCTCTCTAGCCTGACTAAGAGGCACTTGATAAGGGTCACTGCTGTGAAGTGTGTCTGAGAGCTGATGCTGCAGGCAGTCATCGGGCCCGAGGCAGCCTTTCCTTGCTGCGGGAGCTGGGGGTGCAGGTGATGGGACAGCTGTGAAACCCCCAGCTGCTATTCCTGTGGAAGGGCTAATAAAGAAAGACACTTCTGCTTGTTCCGTAGCTCCTGGTGGGATGCGTTTGCATTTTTCTCGATGTACCTAATCTCACAGCTCTGGTGCTCTCCAGCTTCCCAGCACCTTTGCTCATCACCCTCTCTGCCATCCCCCACAGTAGTACCTCCTCTTCCCCTCCAGAGTTACAGAGACTTTAATCATGCCTTCTCACAGCACATGGAGTCAGAGAGCCCTGAACGTCTTGGGAAGCATCAGCGGAATGCATAAATTCTTTTTACTGAGAACCTCCTGTGTTCTAGATAGAATACTCAGTCTGCTCTAAATACCTGGCTTCATTTCCTTCTTACCACAGCTCTATGAAGCAGGTTTCTTTTTTTCCCAAAGAAAGTGAAGTTCTGAAAGGCTGCAGAGCTGGCAGGGGTGACACTGGCTGCCTTCTCCAAGCTCTCCTGTAGCCAGTGGTGATGGGGTGGTTAGAGAAGTATCTTTCCGAGTTGGCCCTGATGGAAGGTGTGGGGTTTGGGGGACACTGCCCTCTCTCGGCTCTCCCCTGGCCATCGGTGACTGGGTGGTGAAAAAACATCTTTCCGAGTTGGCCCTGATTGGAAAGTGTGCCATGTGTCTCCTGTGAAGGGCAGCCTGGTCTGTGATGCTGCTGATGAAGAAAATGAATTTTTTTTTTGTAGAGAAAATGAATTTTTATGACATTAAGAAAGAATCAGATTTCCTCAGTAAAATCTGGGATAATATCTAATTCCTTCAGATATTATCATTCCTCCTTAGGAAAAGGTCGCAGGCGCTTGCACATGAGTCATATTACAGTCAAAAATCAGCGTAAGTAGTTGGCTTCAAGTTTTGTTCATAGTTCCTCTCTCCCTTCTTGACTCCTCCCCACCTCTAAATGCATACTGGTCCCCAAAATCTACAGGAAGAAGAAGGCACAAAATCTCCTTCGAATTTGGGTCACACCCTTTCATTAGTCTGTGGTCACTGCAGGACCTGTGTTTTGATTTCATTTGTGAGTGTGGAGGGAACCTATAGTACATCAGGGACTTGGAGAAGTTTCACTCTCTGGGCAGACTTCTTTTTCCTGCTGTGTAGTTTTTCTTAAATTGTCTGTGCCTTACAAATTCTCATTTCATTTTAGTCTCTTCTTCCAGGAGGCCTTGAAATAAGGGTAAATGAAAAAGAGAGACATTAGTTACTTTGACCTTGACTTTTAGTGATTAAACGGGTACTTACCCTCACATGAAACTATAAAAAATATACTTTCTGTTTTAGGTGGCACAGTCCCAGCTCACTGCAACCTCTGCCTCGTGGGCTTAAGTGATTCTCCTGCCTCAGCCTCCCGAGTAGCTGGGATTACAGGCACCCACCAGCTAATTTTTGTATATTTAGTAGAGATGGGGTTTCACCATGTTGGCTAGGCTGATCTTGAACACCTGATCTGAAGTGATCCGCCCACCTTGGCCTCCCAAAGTGCTGGGACTATAGGTGTGAGCCACCACGCCTGGCTAATTTGTATTTTTAGTAGTGACGGGTTTTGCCATGTTGGCCAGGCTGGTCTCAAATTCCTCTTCTGAAGCAATCCGCACTAGGATTATAGGTGTGAGCCACCATGCTTGGCCCAAATTGTTGCTTTTGACAGGAAGGAAAGAAATGTAGATATGTGGAATGCTGACAAAGATATAATTCATTCATACATCTCGGGACACAGACAGAAGGACTGTTTGACCTCAGTTGGTTTGGCCAAGGAGATTTGCAGCATTTCTGAAATATAAAAACTGTTTCTACAGCTTGCCTTCGATTTAGTGGATTAGGCTTCAACTCTTCTGCCCATCCTAAACTCCTCTGCTACTTGGGAGGTTAATAAGTTGACTAAAAAACACCCATGGGAAGAGGATAAAAAGGAGAGATTTAGGATGACGACTGATTCTCAGTAGCAGATGGGAGGGAAATCATCTTTAGCAGGCAAAGGGAAAACGAATTTTATTTTGGAATTTCTATTATGTGAGGAGGGTAGTACAAAGTTGTTTGTATGCCTTTTTTTTTTTTTTTGAGACGGAGTTTTGCTCTTGTTACCCAGGCTGGAGTGCAATGGCGGGATCTCAGCTCACCGCTACCTCTGCCTCCTGGGTTCAGGCAATTCTCCTGCCTCAGCCTCCCGAGTAACTGGGATTATAGGCACACGCCACCATGCCCAGCTAATTTTTTGTATTTATAGTAGAGACGGGGTTTCACCATGTTGACCAGGATGGTCTCTATCTCTTGAACTTGTGATCCACCCGCCTCGGCCTCCCAAAGTGCTCCCAAAGTGAGCCACCACGCCCTGCCGTTAGTATGCTTTTTTGAATTCTCTTACTCAAGCCAGAATCCTGTGGTTGCGTTGTTACAGGATCCAGCTATTCTTCCTTTTGCCTAATGGAAGAGGGTGTGACCCCAGCGCATCCCTGCTCTGGGTGCCTCTCATTTGTATTTAGGACCAGGAACTCTTTTTCTGGGGAGGGGTACAATTCCAGACCATTAAAAGTAGAAAATAATTGGGAACAATCTTATTTAGTTATCTTTTGTCTATAAAAGGGAAAAACCTATTTAAAGCCTCTTTAGGTTTAGGGTCAGGCATAGTGGCTCACGTGTAATCTCAGCACTTTGGAAGGCCAAGGCAGGAGGATTGCTTGAGCTTAGGAGTTCGAGACCAGCCTGAGTAGCATAGGAAGATGCTTATCTCTACCAAAAAAAAAAAATTTTTTTTTTAGCTGGGCATGTTGGTGTATGCATGTAGTCCCAGCTTCTTGGGAGGCTGAGATGGGAGGATCACATGAGCCCAGGAGTTCAAGGCTGCAGTGAGCTATGAGTGTGTACTGCACTCCAGCCTGGGTAATAGAGCTAGACCCTGTCTCTTAAAAAGAAAAAAAAGGGTCTATTTATAGTTCTTGGCTACCTGGTGAGTGTTACCTTATCCTTTTAAATGCAACAGATAGCTTCAGATTTCTCTGACTTGTAAGTAGGTTGTATAGCCGGCAGTGCCTTGAAATGACTAATAATGGTGATAATATCAAATTTGTTTTTTGTCAGTCTTCATAGGTACGTTTCATTTGCAATTATGCTCTGTTTCTCTGGTAGCCAGTTTCTAGAGTCTTGATTCCAGGTGTGTACTCTGGCCAGAGAGCACTGTTCCTTGATTTATTTCCTCTTTAAGCCAGATGCCTGCAATTGGGTGGAGTTTTTCATTCTCCCCCCCTCCCCCGCCAGACGGAGTTTCACTCTTGTTACCCAGGCTGGAGTGCAGTGGCGTGATCTTGGCTCACGGCAACCTCCGCCTCCTGGGTTCAGGCAATTCTCCTGCCTCAGCCTCCTGAGTAGCTGGGATTACAGGCGCGCGCCACCATGCCCAGCTAATTTTTTGTATTTTGAATAGAGACAGGGTTTCACCATGTTGACCAGGATGGTCTCGATCTCTTGACCTCGTGATCCACCCGCCTCAGCCTCCCAAAGTGCTGGGCTTACAGGCTTGAGCCACCGCACCCGGCCTTCATTCTTTACATAAACATTTTACCTTGGTGAATATTTGAACAAACTACCAACTAATTACCTTTTTATGAAGGTGCTAGGGAAAAGCTGTATTCTTTGCGGACAGTCATTTCTAGTACTGAATATAGTGGAAACCTTGCCCTTTTGTCTGTGGCTTAGCCACTGGTCAGGGAGAGGGTGGCAGTTTCCCTAATCAGTTAGGTGGGGCTATGTCAAACACAATAAAATGTGGATAGAGCTTATGTTTGAGTGCCGTAACTGT
Source organism: Leontopithecus rosalia (assembly GCA_028533165.1). Classification (NCBI taxonomy): domain Eukaryota; kingdom Metazoa; phylum Chordata; class Mammalia; order Primates; family Cebidae; genus Leontopithecus; species Leontopithecus rosalia. The sequence continues at coordinate 9,593,594 of CM052656.1, read as the reverse complement.
GTGATTTGGTTTGTTTTGCTATTTTTTCTTTCTTAATTTCCTTTTTACATTATTTAGAAATGTTATAAAAGTATGATCGGAAATATGAAAGAGGTACATGAGGCAAATTATAGAAAACCAGACAGCTTTAGATTTCTCTTACTGTTTAAGTAGGTTAAGTAGTGTAGGTAGAGTAACATTTCTTAATCTAGTATGGAGATGGCCCGCTTTAAAGTGGGGTGCTGCCCACATTAATTTATTAAACACAATCCCAATCAAAATATTAGAATCGTTTTTTTTTCTTTTAGAATAGTTTTCTTTTGAGATTTGTCAACATGGTTGTAAAGTTCACTCGAAAGAACAGGAGGCAAGAATTCTAAAATTGTTTTAAAAGATGATGGGTGCTAACCTTACCTAGATAGTAAAGCATATCACAGAGTCGTGATTGTTAAATCATTGTGATAGCAACACAGGTTTGGACACGGGTCAGTGGTGATGCAGGGGCCAGAACAGGCCCTAGTGTGTGTGAAGAATCAACGTATCTTAATTGAAGTGTCATAAGTCACTGTGGAAAGATGAGACAATGAGATAACTAGTTGGAATTTGTTTTGGTGAGCTGGGTAAAGACTAAATTGATTTTTTTCCCCAGATGAATCAGTTATGTGAAAAGTAAAATCATTAAAAATGTATGTACAAAACACCATAAGAAACAGAACATCCAGAAGTGGTCTCAAATATATGTATCTATAGGGAGGTGGGTGTATGATGAAGATGGACCTTAGTTTAACGATGAAAGATGGATTATTTAGGAAATCCTACGTAAAGCAGGATCCCTACATCATCCCTGTATGTTCATTCCACCAAATAAATCCCAGTTGACTTTATTAAACTGAATGTAACAAGGGAAGCTGTGAAAGTTCTAGAAGAAAATAGATAAGTGTTTTCACAGTCTTAGGCTAGGAAAAGCCTTGTTAAGTACAACACCAAAAACAGAAACATAAAAGAAAGGACTTTTAAATTTCAACTATGTTAATGAAAGTTAGTGTTTATCACAGCATTGTTTATAATAGTGAAGAACTGAAACAGCACATCTCTTAATATAAATGTATATCTATGGGGAAATAGCTAAGTGGATTATGATAAATATGTACAGTGAGTACTCTGTATCTAAAAATAAAAACAATATAAAACTTTATTGACATAAGATGTCTGTGACATATAAGTGAAAATTAGTAATAAAATAAACTTGTTGCTACCTGTTTAAGCATTATGTTATTCGCGCGTGTGTGTGTGTGTGTGTGTGTGTGTGTGTGTGTGTATTTTTTTTTTCGAGGCAGGGTCTCCCTCTGCCACCTAGGCTAGACTACAGTGGTAAGATCACAGCTCACTGCAGCCCTGGAGCCTCTGCCTCCTGGGCTCAGGTGCTCCTCCCACCTCAGCCTCCTGAGTAACTGATACTGAGGGCATGTACCACCACACCTGGCTAATTTTTTTTGAGACAGAGTCTCGCCCTGTCACCCTGGCTGGAGTGCAATGGCGCAATCTGGGCTCACTGCAGCCTCCGCCACCCGGGTTCAAATGATTCTTCTGCCTCAGCCTCCTGAGTAGCTGGGATTACAGGCATGAGCCACCATGCCTGGCTAATTTTTTGTATCTTTTTTTTTTTTTTGAAATGGAGTTTTGCTCTTGTTACCCAAGCTGGAGTGCAATGGTGTGATCTCGGCTCACCGCAACCTCCACCTCCTGGGTTCAGGCAATTCTGCTGCCTCAGCCTCCTAATTTTTTGTATCTTTAGTAGAGATGGGGTAGCCAGGCTGGTCTCAAACTCCTAACCTCATGATCCACCCACCTCTGCCTCCCAAAGTGCTAGGATTACAGGCATGAGCCACTGCGCCGGCCAATTTTTGTATTTTTAGTAGAGACAGGGTTTCACCTGGTTGGCCAGGTTGGTCTCAAACTCCTGACCTCAGGGGATCCACCCGCCTCAGCCTCCCAAAGTGCCAGGTTTACAGGGGTGAGCCACCACACCTGGCCCTAATTTTCGTATCTTTTGTAGAGATGGGGTTTTGCCATGCTGTCCAGGCTGGTCTGGAACTCCTGGGCTCAAGTGATCCACCTGCCTTAGCCTCCCAAAGTGCTGGGATTATAATTGTGAGCCACCATGCCTAGCCTTTTCATATTCTTTATTTGTATACATAGGTACAGATAAATATGTATTGCCAGGACTTAAGGGCCAACTACAGAGTTAGAATAGGACATACAACTACCTTCATTTTCTTTTTTCTTTCTTCTTCTCTTTTTTTTCTAAGACAGTTTCACTCTTGTTGCCCAGGCTGGAATTCAGTGGCACGATCTTGGCTCGCTGCAACTTCCACCTCCCAGGTTCAAGTGATTCTCCTGCCTCAGCCTCCCAAGTACCTGGGACTACAGACATGTGCTCCCACACCTGGCTAATTTTGTGTTTTTAGTAGAGACAGGGTTTCATCATGTTGGTCAGTCTGGTCTCGAACTCCTGACCTCAGGTGATCTATCCACCTTGGCCTCCCAAAGTGCTGGGATTGTAGGCATGAGCCACTGCATCCAGCTGACTGCCTTCATTTTTTTTTTTTTTTTTTTAGACGGAGTTTCGCCCTTGTTACCCAGGCTGGAGTGCAATGGTGCGGTCTTGGTACATTGCAACCTCTGCCTCCTGGGTTCAAGCAATTCTCCTGCCTCAGCCTCCCAAGTAGCTGAGACTACAAGCATTCACCACCATGCCCAGCTAATTTTTGTATTTTTAGTAGAGATGGGGTATCACCATGTTGACCAGGATGGTCTCGATCTCTTGACCTCATGATCCACATGCCTTCGCCTTCCAAAGTGCTGGGATTATAGGCATGAGCCACCGTGCCTAGCCAAAATTGTTTATTTTTTATTTTATTGATTGATCGAGACAGAGTCTCACTCTGTCACCAGACTGGAGTGCAGTGGTGCAATCTCAGCTCACTGCAACCTCTGCCTAATTCCCCTACCTCAGCCTCCTGAGTAGCCAGGACTGCAGGCACATGCTACCACACCTGGTTAATTTTTTTTTGTATTTTAGTAGAGACCGTGTTTCACCTTGTTGACCAGGATGGTCTCGATCTCCTGAACTCGTGATCTGCCCGCCTCAGGCTCCCAAAGTGCTGGGATAACATGTGAGAGCCACCATACCCAGGCTATTTTTTTTTTGAGACAGTCTCACTCTGTTGCCCAGGCTGGAGTGCAGTGGCACAGTCTAGGCTCACTGCAACGTCTGCCTCCTGTGCTAAAGAGTTTCTCATACCTCAGCTTCCCAAGTAGCTGGGATGTATCACCATGCTGCAGGCATGTGTCACCATGCTCGGCTAATTTTTGTATTTTTAGTAGAGATGGGGTTTTGCCATGTTGGCCAGGCTTGTCTCCAACTCCTGGCCTCATGTGATCCACCCACCTCGGCCTCCCAAAGTGCTGGGATTACAGGTGTGAGCCACCACACCTTGCCCAGTGTGGCTATCATTTATATACAGGGATAGTCACACACAGACACATAGGAAAGGAAGGAGGAGAAAAGACAGGACCAGACCTCAAGATGGATACATTAGAAAAGGGTAAAAGTGACAGCAATTTCTCTTTGCAGAGATGAGCTGGAGTGTTAACTGGTCACTGCTTAGTATTGTTGAAACAGAACACTGGATTGTACGGCATTCCTCCCTTTTCTGCGCTATTGTGGTTTACTCATGATCACCTGCTGTCTGAAAATATTACGTGGAAAGTTGTAGAAATAAACAATCTGTAAATCATAAACCGTGCATGGAATTTCATGCCATACCACTCTGTCCTGCCTGGGACATGACTCATCCCTTTGTCCAGCAGATCCACGCTGTAAATGGCACCTGTCTGCTAAGTCACGTAGCGGCCATCTCAGTGATCAGATCCATGGTTGTGGCGTCACAGTGCTTACGTTCAGGTAGCCCTTATTTTACTTTTACTTTTACTTAATAATGACCCCAAAGCGTAAGAGTAGTGATGTTGGTAATTCAGATATGCCCATGAGAAGCCTTAAAGTGTTTTCATTAAGTGAGAAGGCAAGTTCTCAATAAAGAAAAAAATTGTATGCTGAGGTGGCTAAGATCTATGGTAAAAATGGATCTTCTGTCTGTGCAATTGTGAATCACAGATTGTCGTCATTGCTCTATGTGATTATTGTTGTTAATCTCTCACTGTGCCTAACTTATCAATTAAGCTTTATCACAAATATATACAGTGAAAAAATGTAGTGTATACAGGGTTTGGTACTATCTGTGCTTTCAGGCATCCACTGGGGTCTTAGAACACATCCCCTCAGATATGGGGGGATACTGGATTACTTTTTCAAAATAAACAAGGAAAAAAGACCAGGCCAGGTACAAGACATTCCAGGGCTTCTAATTAGTTGTGGAAAGCAGTTAATCACAAAAACAGATACAAACTTAGGAATGAGTCAATTTTGTGCACCAGATCCAGATATGAGGATCACGGTTATTAGGTGGTTTCAGTGAGGGAATGGAGGAATGACTCTACAGGAGTCCAATTTGTTTGCTTCAAAAGGGCAGTCTCTATCAGCTCGTCCTGGAATCTGGGCCTGGTCCCACAGGCTGCCAGGAGCCAAAGCTAACAGGCTACAGACAGACAAAGGTACACTGAGGAGCCGGGATGCAGGAGGGGCCACAGCCAGTGGCCTGACAGGAGGGGCAGTGTGCATGTGGGCCACCTGCCCGAGCAGAGAGCCTCCTACAGAGGAAGCCCAGGGGTTTCAGGCCCTGCTGCATCCTCATAGTGGATCCCTTGGCATCTTCATTTTTTCTGTTCTAGAACATCCTGTTAGAGAAGCGGGCTCCGAGGGCTGTGACAGGAAGGCAGGAGTACCCTCCAGTGTGCCAGCATTCGAGTGCATGCAGGTGCTCTGCCCACGTGTGTGCCAGCTTGTTTGTGAGGGTGTATGTTTGTCTTTTTTGTGTGTGAAAAGCAGGGAGTAATCATTCCATGATGACCCGAAAATAGTGCATCTTGAGGGAGTGGATACCAGGCAAGATATGCCTGCTGCAGTGGTGACTTCACTCTGCCTGGGAGGGCTGTGTCCTGGCCTTCCGCTGAAGCACAGACACCATCATGCCTACACCACTGCTAACCAACAAAGAAAGGAAAGTGGCTCCATTTCTGGCCTCATCACTCAGGCCGCCCCAGCCTACCCTCAGCAAAACAGCGACCACATCCACCAGGCAGGATAGCTGGGTGGGCCACAGCAGGTAGGAGGGTCAATGCTGGGATACTGAGGCACACTCCTGAGTTTTAGGAGATTATTGGGCATGTTCTTAAGTTTCCTGTCAGATTCGAGCCAGAACTGGACTTTCAAGCAGGGGCAGCGACCCCTGGGCAGGGTACCATTTAAAGCCAGAGTCCTAGGTTTCCTCGCCAGGTGAGTAAACCCCAATCAGACTCCAGGGTGTTCCCGACTCCCCTGGACTGGAGATGGGACCAGATTTGCAACAGACAAACTTGATGTTTCACTTCAGTTTGTATCATTTGTTAATGAAATTTCATAATTAAAAACCTGTACATTAGCTATGTGTCTCTTATTTTCTGAGCTGTTTGTCCATGCCCTTCGCTTTTTCTAAAAACTTATTTTGAAATAATTATAGACTTACAGGAAGTCACATAAATGGAACAAAGAGTCCCATATACCCTTCACCCAGCTTTCCCCAGTGGTGGCTCTTGTACTGCTGCAGCACAGTGTCAAAACTGGGAAATTTGCTTTGAGACATTACTAGCAAACAGACTACACATCATTTACAGCCATTGAAATGTCAGTCGCTCTGTGTGTGTGTGTGTGTGTGTGTGTGTGTGTGTGTGTGTGTGTGTTTGGTTTTTCTTTTGAGACAGTCTTGCTCTGTTTCCCAGGCTGGAGTGACGCAGCATGATCTTAGTTCACTGCAACCCCTGCTTCCCAGGTTCAGGTGATTCTTCTGCCTCAGCCTTCTGAGTAGCTAGGATTACAGGCACCCACCATCACACCTGGCTAATTTTTGTAGAGACAGGTTTTCACCATGTTGGCCAGGCTGGTCTTAAACTCCTGACCTCAGGTGATCTGCCCACCTCGGCCTCCCAAAGTGCTGAGATTACAGGCGTGAGCCACCACGCCCAGCTGTCAGCTGTTGTTTTCCTTGCTATTTTATATTTGCAATATTGTAATATTAGTGGTACTAACGTTTTGTGATGTTTCAGCAAATGTTTCCCCTAGGATTTTCACTGTCTTTTACTTGTTTTTATGGCAAGTCTTTGAATATAGGTTACATATTTGTGGAGTCATCTCCATTGGTGTTTTTTTTTTTTTTTTGAGACGGAGTTTCACTCTTGTAACACAGGCTGGAGTGCAATGGTGCAATCTCAGCTTACTGCAACCTCTGCCTCCCAGGTTCAAGCGATTCTCCTGCCTCAGCCTCCCAAGTAGCTGGGATTATAGGTGCCCGCCATGATGCCCGGCTAATTTTTTGTATTTTTAGTAGAGACAGGGTTTCACCATGTTGGCCAGGCTGGTCTTGAACTCCTGATCTCAGATGATCCACCCGCCTCAGATTCCCAAAGTGCTGAGATTATAGGCGTGAGCCACCGCACCTGGCCTCTACTGGTCCTTCTTTAATTTCTTGTATTGCCTCCCTGTCTGCCCTTCCACCCATTCAGAGATTTAGTTTTCTCTTTTCTCTTTTAAGCTTTTGTAGTTTTATTGATTAATATATATATATATATATATATATATATATATATATATATATACACACACACACTCATAATGAAAGAAAATTCAAACAATAAGGAAAAGTACAAAGAACAAAAGCAAAGCCACCTTCAATTCCACCACCTAAAAATAATTTGTTACATTTTGGCAGTAATACTGTGTAGTAAAGAAGTAGCCTCGGCCGGGCGTGGTGGCTCACGCCTGTAATCCAAGCACTTTGGAGGTCAAGGCGGGTGGATTACCTGAGGTCAGGAGTTCAAGACCAACCTGACCAACATGGTGAAACCCCATCTTTAAAAAAAAAAAAAAAGAAGTAGCCTTCCTGGCTCAGAACAGTGGCTTATGCCTGTGATCCCAGTTCTTTGGGAAGCCGAGGCTGATGGATCATTTGAGGTCAGGAATTCAAGACCAGCCTGTCTCTACTAAAAATACAAAAATTAGCTGGGTGGTAGTGGCACCTTCCTATAATTTCAGCTACTCAGGAGGCTGAGGCAGGAGAATCACTTGAACCCGGGAGGCAGAGGTTGCGGTGAGCTGAGATCGCACCATGCACTCCAGTCTGGATGACAGAGTGCGATCCTGTCCCTGCCCTCGCTCCCCGGTAAAAAAAGAAGTGACCTTCCCAAAGAGAGGTCCAGCCTATACCCTGGGCTGCTGGGAGGTGAATTATAGGCCCCTGAAATTAGAAATTAGTTCTGCCTGATGGGAGTGTCTTTGTTTAGCCACAGAACAGTTGCCAATTTGATTTACAATGGGGGTCCTGCAGCACAGGGTATCAGTTCCAACCTCCAGAGGAGAGGATAACTAAAGGTCTTCACCAGACATCTGGGAGGAGCTGGAGACTGCAGGTCAGCCACAGGGGTAGAATGAATCAAGTCCAGTAAAAACGAGGCTCTTGGCTGATTTTAATTTGAATCCTTTCCTTACAATACACTGCAACCACGAATACAGTGCTTTTCAGTGTGTTCTGTTTCTCCAGTGAGTTACTGAACCTTAGGGTGGCTTTAGGAACTCTCTAACCACCCTTATTTTCATTTGGTGTTAGAAATGAAGGTTTCTTTTCTTGCACCTAGGTTTTGTTTTTGTTTTTTCACTTACTTAACAGTCCATCTTGTAGGTCTTGCCTACATATTACCACATAGAAATGTGTTATTTTAAAAATTGCCCCATAGTGTTCCACTATGTAGATATGCCACAGTTTTAGCTGGTGCCCTGTGATGAATATCTAGGTTATTTCAACCCTTTGCTGCTGCAAACAGTGCTGCAGTTTCATGTCCCTCTCTTCACATCTCTGTGCCTATGTGCAAGTGGATCTGTGGAATCACTTCCTAGAGTGGTTTGTGGGTCACGGATGCACATTTATGATGTGGATGGGCAGTTGTCAGCTTGCCCTTCAGGAAGGCTCACAATTGTTTTTGCCCATCATTCTATCCCCAGCACCAGCTCAGTGATAAGAACTCTTCCCTGCCAAGAGCCCTAAACTGATTGGGAAATAAGACAGAGGAGTCACTTGGTAGCAGCAATATTCGCAGTAGCCCAAAGGTGGAACGACCTGTGTCCTACTGATGATGGATAAACAGAATGTGGTCCATCTATGAGTGTAGTATGATTCTGCCTTGAAAGTAGTGAAGTTCCAAGAACAATTTTTTCTTTCTTTCCCTCTTTCTCTCTTTCCTTCTTCCCTCTTCCTCCTTCCCTCCCCCACTTCCCTCCCTCCCTTCTTTCCTTCCTCTCTTTTTTTCCAAATTATTTGGGAAAGAACTTCCTCTCTCTTTCTCTCTTCCCTTCCTTCTTTCCTTCTCTTTCTTTTCTCTTTTCTTTTGAGACAGGGTCTTGCCCTGTCATCCGGGCTAGAGTGCAGTGGTACAATAGTGGCTCACTGCAGCCTTGACCTCCCAGGCTCGAGCAATCCTCCCAACTCAGCCTCCTGAATAGCTAGGAACACAGGCACATGCCACGAAGCCCAGCTAATTTCCTAATTTTTGTCGAAATGGGGGTCTCACTATATTACCCAAACTGGTCTCGAAGGCCTTGGCCCTTCAAAGTGCTGGGATTACAGGTATGGAACTAAGTAATGGTGCTGGTTATAAAACATGGTGAATGTTCTTAATGGCACAGAACCATCTACTTTAAAATGGTAAATTTTACATTTATTTTGCCACAAGAAAAAGTCAGCAGATGGTGGCCAAAATATTCCCTTTATTGTTGACCAAGTGAGGGTGTGGCTTGTTAAGTAAACCCCAGATTGACCTTCCACCCCCACCCTCCCTCCAGGAGCAGAGGAAACGACCCCAGCCCAGGTTCTCCTTCAGCACTCACTGTGACATGTCCCACTCTACCTGTCTGTCAGGGAGTAGGGAGAGTCTGGAGGAAGCCAGGGATTTTTTTTTTTTTTGAGATTGAGTCTTGCTCTGTTGCCAGGCTGGAGTGTAGTGGTGCACTTGGCTCAGCTCACTAATCTCTGCCTCCTGGGTTCAAGTGATTCCCCTGCCTTAGCCTCCTGAGTAGCTGAGTCTACAGGCATGTGCCACCATGCCCAGATAAGTTTTGTGTTTTTAGTAGAGACGGGATTTCTCCATGTTGGCCAGGATGGTCTTGAACTCCTGATCTCAGGTGATCCACTCACCTTGGTCTCCAAAAGTACGGGATTACAGTTGTGAGCTACCACACCCAGCCATTTTTTTTTTTAACTGAGACTGAGTCTCGCTCTGTTGCCCAGGCTGGAGTGCAGTGGCAAGGTCATAGCTCACTGCAACCTCCACCTCCTGGATTCAAGCCATTCTCCTGCCTCAGCCTCCTGAGTAGCTGAAATTACAGACACACACCACCACACCTGGCTAATATTTATACTTTTAGTAGAGACAGGGTTCACCATGTTGGCCAGGCTGGTCTCAAACTCCTGACCTTGTGATCTGCCCACCTCGGCCTCCCAAAGTGCTGGGATTATACACATGAGCCACCACACCTAGCCTCTGTCTGCTTTCTTTTGGAGAGAATGGTCTGAGCATGAGTCAGGAGTTTGTCCCAACCGGAACCAACAAAATTAGGGACCCCTGACCCGGCCATGCCCTGCCTGCCCTCTCTGCCTGCCCCTGTTCTTACTTCCAGCTTGGTCTGTGCAAGTCTTGCAATTTAATTTCCTTCCATTCCAAAGCACTCTTTTGCCAGACCTCTGAGGAATTCATAGTTTGCTAGTTTCGTCCAAGACAAGTTTTGAGAGAGACCTTTGTTGTACTGTGAATTTCCTGTTTCACGCCAATGACCTGCCTTCTAGGAAGGGCGGCCGTGGCAGGGCAGTGTCAAGATTGTTCTTCATGGAAAATTTAGTGTTCGTTTAATAACTCCATATTTAAAACACCTCTCATGTGCCAGGCCCTGTGCTGGCGACCCTAGGCAACAGTCTTCCCACAGAGCGGGAGGAGAGGGCTACCAAATGGGTGAATGCAGTCCGGCTTTGCTGTTTTGATGGGGAGATGGCAGGGGTGGGTTCAAGGGGCAGAGGCCGGAGGAGGATTGTGGGTCTTGGGGGAAGCCAGTGGTCTCACAGAAATGGTCAGAACATGTTTCTGGTCTGCTTTTAAGAAAGAATTCGACATAATCCTGAGTTAGACTCAGGGGCAGCCCAGTCATCTTTGTCTGGAATATGTTAAGCTGGTGGCTTGAGTTGGGAGAGCAGAAGTCCCCCCAACCATAGATGCTTTCTGCTGGTGCTGCCCTGGGGGCTCTGCCAGGGCAGGCTCCCTTGTGGGCTTTTTAAAGGAAAATTTTAGACAGGGTCTCTGTCACCCAGACTGAGGTGCGGTGGTACCATGATAGCTCACTGCCCTCTCCAACTCCTGGGATCCAGGGATCCTCCCAGCTCAGCCTTCCAAGTAGCCGGGACCACAGGCTGCTTGGTCTGTACTTGTCTATTTTAGCATTCATTTAATAACTCATTTAGTAACTACACACATTGCATCCAAAGGCACAGGCCACCACTCCCTGCTATTTTCTTTTTTCTTTTTGAGACAGAGCCTTGCTCTGTCACCCAGGCTAGAGTGCAGTGGCGTGATCTCGGCTCACTGCAACCTCCGCCTCCCAGGTTAAAGTGATTCTCCTGCCTCAGCCTCCTGAGTAGCTGGGATTACAGGTGCCCACCACCATACCCGGTGTATTTTTAGCAGAGACGGGGTTTCACCATGGTGTTCAGGCTGGTCTCTAACTCCTGACCTTGTGTCGCCCGCCTTGGCCTCCCAAAGTGCGGAGATTATAGGCATGAGCCACTGAGCCTGGCTGACTTTGTCTGCCTCCTTCCTGGTTCCCGTCCCATCCCGTCCCCTGTTCTTTTGTCTGTCTTTAGTCTTGCTGTGTTGTCCAGGCTGGTCTGGAACTCCTGGGCTCAAGTGATCCTACCACCTCAGCCTTCCAAAGTACTGGGATTACAGGCTTGAGCTGTTGCACCTGGCCTCTTGTGGGACTTTTAGAACAGTTTTTTCTGAGTACCTTGTGAAGAAGGGTCCCCGTGGATGTCTGTCCTCTCCCCTCCTTTGAAGATTGACAGTGCACAGCCTAACAGTTCTACCAGACCCATCAGGAGAGAAATCTATACACAAGCCTGCCCGGTGTGTCTGGGCATGAGTTGTCCAGGGCATCCCTTCCTTTGTAACACCTGAAGCATTCATTGTCCCTCGCCACCTTCTGAGGCATCATAGAACTGCGCGCATTGCTGCCTAAGATCTTGACTTGAAATTGGCATGGGGGTTGTCTGGAGGTGCCAGCCGACCCTTTCTGGCTGTGGCTGGTCTGTTTGGGTTTTGATTTGGATGCCCTTCTTTGTGTTGGTTGAGCACCACCTGTTGGCCATGGAGATACTACAGAAACCCGGGGTGGAGGGGCGATCCCATTTGGGAGTTCTGGTCTCTTGTGTTGCTGCTGAAGTCTGACTGTTGGACGTAAACACTAAAGAAAAGGGAAACATTTCAGCTCATGGAGAGGAAGAAGAGGGGACCCTCAAACTAAACCTTGAGGTTTCTAGCCTGTGAGGCTAAAATTTCCCTGCGTCTTGCCACTCCCCTCATTGCATGGGATTGAAGCTGTTGGTGTGACACCCTTTTTGGTTGCCTTTTTTTTTTTTGGAGACAGAGTCTTGCTCCTTCACTTAGGCTGGAGTGCATCGGTGCCATCATGTCTCACTGCAGCTTCAAACACCTGGGCTCAAGCAATCTTCCTGCCTCAGTCAACCCAGTAGCTGGGACTACAGGCAGGTGCTACCACACCTGGCTCATACATTGAGGGCTTTTCACTGCCTGAATCAGGCTGAGTTCCTGCTCACTGGAGCCACCACAGGCCAGGCAGAAGGAACTGCGTGGGCCTTGTCTCCTCTCTGCTGAGCTGGTGTTCCTTATCCATAGGCCTTTGCTTAAATGCCACTTCCTCCAGAAAACCTCCCCTGGCTGCTCTGGCCAGGTTGGTTATCCACTTTGTGCCTACAGCTGTCTGCCCTTCAGGACACTCAGCTCGCAGGCATGACGTATGCCTTGGCCAAGGGCATGCTGCATGAGGGGGACCTCACCGCCTCACCCGTCCCCCGACCTCAGTCTTCAGCTCTTCACAGTGCAGAGCAGGTGAGGCTTCTGCAGCTACATGGATCCCACCCTCGGGGCTGGCCTGGCACTTGGGGCCGACCTCTGCCCAGGTCTCTGTTCCTGGTGTTGGCAGAGGGCACAGGTGTCACCTTTTCCACTTGGGGAGGAAGAGGAACCACATGGCAATATGGCAAATGTAAGAGAATGGGCTTTTGAAGTCAGGGCAGGGGTTGTTAAAAACATCATACCTGGCTGAGCATGGCGGCTCACACCTGTAATCCCAGCATTTTGGGAGGTGGAGGTGGAAGGATCACTTGAGGTCAGGAGTTCAAGACCAGCCTGGCCAACATGGTGAAACCCCATCTCTACTAAAAATACAAAAATTAGGCTGGGCGCAGTGGCTCACACCTGTAACCCCAGCACTTTGGGAGGCCAAGGTGAGTGGATCACCTGAGGTCGGGAGTTTGAGACCGGCCTGACCAGCATGGTGAAACCCCGTCTCTACTAAAAATACAAAATTAGTCAGGTGTGGTGGCGCATTCCTGTAATCCCAGCTACTTGGGAGGCTGAGGCAGGAGAATCACTTGAACCTGGGAGGCAGAGGTTGCAGTGAGCCGAGATCGTGCCATTGCATTCCAGCCTCAGCAACAGGAGTGAAACTCCATCTCAAAAACAAAAAAAATTAGGTGGATGTGGTGGCTTATGGCTATTGTCCCAGCTACTCGAGTGTCTGAGGCTGGTGAATCACTTGAACCCAGGAAGTGGAGGTTGCAGTGAGCCGAGATCGTGCCTCTGCACTCCAGGCTGGGCAACAGAGTGAGACTCCATCTCAAAAAAAAAAAAAATTATGCCTTTCAGTGATAACTATAGATCTTCAAGATGGTTATTAATATCTTTGTGTTTGCTTTATGGTTTACCAGTTGTGTGTGTGTCTAAGCATGTACATGAGTGTGTATTTTACTGTACACAAGTATGCTCTCATTTAGTCCTTATTAACACACTCTGGAGGAGAGTGTGTCATTCTGCTTGTACCCAGGACACCGCTGTGGCTGCCACAGGTAGGCAGCAGGTATGCCCTGACACAACAGTGGCTCTGATGTTGCAGCTGCCTGCTGTACCACCAGTGAGACCAGGCCATCAGCATAGAGGTAGGTTAGACAAGCCTGTGAATTGGGGAGAGAAGGAAGGAAGAAGATGTGTGACAGCTCTGAGCGCCCAACCTGCTGGGCGGAGGCTGCTGCTCTCTGCAGGTCTCTCGTGTGCTAAGAGGATGCACTGTGACGTTTTTCTGGGGGTGACATAACCTTCTGGCTTGTATTGCCCAGAACCTGGGCTCCTTGCTAGGTTGGGTGGGGATAGGCGTGAGGGTCCTGCCAGGGTCATAGCCAGGGGCATCTGCCTTCCAGAGCAGGTTCCAGCTTCACGGAACGTTTGTTGCTCAGGCGCTTCCTATGAAGTCTGCAGCTATCATTGGCAGATCTAGGCTTGCCACGTGGCCTTTCTGAGTGGGACTGGAGAAGGGGCAGGGCTGTGGCCTGCGGTCAGACAAAACCTCCGCAGCCCCCCTGTAGTAGGGGCCAGAAATAGTGCCTTGCCCATCTCAAGCCATCTGAAAAAGAGAAACCCTATGCCACTGCCCCGAGACGGCTCCTGGCCTAGCACTTGGAAAACTGAGCTGCCCAAGACGTCTGTGCCACGGCGAGGCTGGGTTTACAAATGCTCTTGACTTATTTAATGAATAATTGTTAATTGAGCCCCTACTGTGTGCCAGGCCACCTAACGGTCCTCCCTAGAGAAGCTGCACTGTCCACAGGGGAAGGTGCTTGTGTGCAGACACTGCCACAGAAGTGCTCCTGTGAGACTGTCCTGAAGCAGAGAGCAGAGAGACCCTGAAGGATTTGGCGCGGCCTGTGAGTGGCCAGGCCAGCTCAGAGGAGATGATGTGGGGGCAGCATCTTGAGGGATGAGGAGGTGGCCCAGTGGAGGGACATCAGGATTGAGGACCATGTCAGAGGCTCTGGGAGGCAGGAAGGGCCCTGCCCTGCAGCAGCTCAGGCCAGCAGGATACTCAGGTGCTTGGATGATGAATGCCTCACGGGGGCTGGTGGCAAAGCAGGCTCAAAGGAGCCTGGTTTTCACTCTGTGGTCAACAGATTTCTGTTTAATTTTTAGTTATGGAAAATGTGTAGCGTATGCCAAAGTAGACAGAGACTATAGTGAACCCCATATGCTGTCACCCGTGCCAGTGGCTACACCCCATGGCCAGTCCTGTCCTCTGAACCCTGACAGCGTCCCCGCCACTCCCTGCCCCATGTATCACTGCAGAAATCCCCCAGTGACCTGAATTCCTTGAAGCCCGACCTGTGGCTGGGGTGGATCAGTCAGGAGTTTGGTCCTGGAATGATTGGGTAGCACTTTTAAATTTCACTTCATTTTCAGAGGAACCACTGAGTCTCCCCACTTTGCTTTGCCTTTCAGTGGGAAGTTGGTGTCTCCAAAGTGGAAGAATTTCAAGGGCCTGAAGCTCCAGTGGAGAGACAAGATCCGGCTCAATAATGCCATCTGGCGGGCCTGGTACATGCAGTGTAAGTGCCACCCAGCCTGGGTGCCCATGGCAGTCAGAGCTCCATGCCCTGGAGGCCTGGGCACCCAGGGGCCAGAGTCTGCTCTGCTGACAGGAAACCCAAGCCAAGTTTCTAACAGAAGTTTAGTCTCTGCCGACAAGAAACCCAAGCCGAGTCCTAGGGAAGTGGACATTTGAGGGGTGACATCTGAGAGTCGGGGAGCAGGTCTAGGAAGACTCGGGAACGGGCCGTCTCTCTCCAACCTGGGTACTGTGGACCTGGCAGCTTCTCCGGGAAATGAGTGTGCTGGGGCAGGCTTGTGTTGGGCTGGTCTTTCTCTGAGAAGCCATGCTGCTTTTCTGGCTGAGGGGTTATTGACAGATTCCTCCCCTTTCACCTGGACTCCTTTATTCCCCTGAAATCGCCTTTTCGAAGGGATGGAGAAGGAAAGGGTACCTGGGAATTTGTCTGCCCTGGGGGAGGGGTGCAGCAGACAAGATGGGGCTCCCTCGGGTTTGGATCATGGTAATGACTCTCACCCTCTCTCTTCTCAGATCTGGAGAAGCGCAAGAATCCTGTGTGCCACTTTGTGACGCCCCTGGACGGCTCTGTGGATGTAGACGAGCACCGCCGGCCAGAGGTACTTGGTGGTGACTCAGGGTGGCTGAGAGAGGAAACGCACTGGCACCTCACCAGGAGCGGCTCACAGCAGGCTAGTCCTGCAGGAGAGGCTGTGGAAGGGAGCCATGGGCCTGTCCCGTGCCATCCATGGCCTGGGGGCCAGGCCTGGGACCTGGTGGCCTCTGGCAACCCCAGGCTGCCAGAGCCTACCCCTTCTCAGAAGGGCCAGCTCGAGGACAGAGAGGGTTAATGTCTTTCTGGTAATTTTTAAAGTGTTTGTCTATGTATGATTATACATACACAGGAAATGTCTAGAAGAATATACAGAAGTCTCTTAATAGCAGGAGCCTCTGGGGATAGGATTAGGGCCGCCGGGCGAGGGGAGGATGTCTTCTTCCCCGCATATTCTTCGAGTTGCTTTCATGTTGTCCAGGCATGTCTCTGTTACAATAAAGGTGGAATTTAGAAGGTAAGCTAATGAAAGACAGCTGTGAGACAGTCAGGTGTAATCTGGTATTAGATAGTATCAAGGGATATCATTTTGTTGGGTATGGCAGTATTGTAATCGGTTCTTTATAACAAAGCATCTTCACTGTCGAGGACACACACTGAAGTGTTCGTAGGTGAGGTGATTCAGGCCTTGAGATTGGAAAGTGAGGCAGGCCCAGGCATGGGGGGAGCTCCTTAGCTCTAGAGCTGGAAGGCTGTCATGCAAGGCGTTCACGCTGGCAGCCTGTGAAGGTTGGATTCGAGGCCCCTGGAGGGCTCATTCCACCTGAAACTTCCTGGAATTGACTGTTCATTTTTGCCCTTTGAATGTGGCAGAGGCATCGGGGAAGGGGCATTTGTTGGGGGCTTGGGAGTTTCCACAGCATTTCCCTGCTTCTTCCCCCGTTGGAGCATTCTGCTCTCACCCCATGCTCCTGGGCAGAGCCTCAGGACTGTGCCCCCAAGGCCTTTGGCTACCTTAGGTCTTGAAATGAAAGCTCATTATTAGCTAGAAGACCTGCTGTAGCACAGAAGTGGGATTTGCTTTCCGAGTGACATGGTAGCCACTGTGGGATTTCCAGCTGGATTGCCTCAGGCCTGATCATAGTGCCAGACAGGTACACCAGTTAAGCTTTGCTAATCAAGCAGAGCACCCTCTTTTCACTCTGCCCTCTGTCCCTCAGGCTATCACCACGGAAGGGAAGTACTGGAAGAGCCGCATCGAGATTGTGATCCGGGAGTATCACAAGTGGAGAACCTACTTCAAGAAAAGGGTATCTGGCTAGGGTGTTCAGGCAGCCAGCTGAGGGAGGGAGGGGCAGAGCCCAAGTTCAGAGCCCTGGCCGAGACTGTAGACTCCACAGCTGTGCCACCTGGGCGTGGTGCATCAAGAAGTAAATCTGGGGCCCAGTGTGCCAGACTAGCCCAGGCGATGGCCTGCCTAGGTCATGTTGTTTTTGCTCTCAAGTTTCCCCATCTGTGCCCTGGGTGGGAGTCTCCTTTGTGCAGGCATCAGCTGGGGTGACATGAGCAGGACTCTTCTCCCTACCTGCCTCCCTGAGAGTTCTGTATATTCTAGAGCCCCTGGTGACCACCCTGTTCTGTCCCTTTGCCCATAGCTACAGCAGCACAAGGATGAGGACCTCTCCAGCTTGGCCCAGGTGAGTGAGCCTGGAAGCTCTGAGGACCCCCACTGTGACATGAGACAGCAGGCACTTTAGTGGCCCACTGGGAGCCCTACAGAAGGTGGCAGGCCATGAGCCCTCACTGGGGTCTTAGGAATGGCTCAGAAGCAGTCCAGCTCTCTTTCGGGGGTGAGCTGGAGGGAGCCGCTCTCTGAGTGCCTTCACCCTGGTGCCTCACTTTCGTGGAGCAGCCCCTGTGACGAATTCCCCCAGGTGACAGGTATGGGAATTCTGTGTCCCACTGTTACTCTTTGATGCTTCCTCCTCTGTGTTGGTGTTGTGTTAGGACTATGACATGCTGTACTGGCACAAGCACAGGGACGGATGGAAGACCCCCGTCCCCATGGAGGAGGACCCCCTGCTGGACACAGACATGCTCATGTCAGAATTCAGCGACACCCTCTTCTCCACGCTGTCTTCACACCAGCCAGTGGCCTGGCCCAATCCCCGGGAAATAGGTAACCCAAACCAGGGCCTTGGGCTTTGAACAGCCAGCTGCTTCCTTCTCTGCCAGCCCGCTCCAGGCCGGGCTTCCTTCAGGGCCATCTCTGAGCTGCTGTGTGTCACAGTTGGGGGCAGGCAGTAAGGAAGGGAAGGATAGCTGGCCTCATTTAACATCCAGGCTGCACATACTGAGTGGGTGGGGTCTGCAGAGTGGGCCTACTGGGCAGCTGCCATTCCCGTGGCACCATGGTGGGAAGACAGCAGCAGGGTCTGGTCTGAGCCACTGGCACATTTCAGTACTATTGCCTTCACAGGGGACATGTGCCATGCCTAGGCTGAGGTGGCCAGGCCGTGACTCATGCTAAAGAAAGTCGGAAACACTCCTGGGTGTGACCGCTCACCTCAGTGACGTTCAGTCTTCAGTTAACCCCCCAGGGAAGAACACAAAGATTGAAAATTAGAACAGTATTGGAGGAGGTCTCTGTTCTCTACTGAGCTCTTCACAACTTCCTGGGGGTGTCCATTCCCTGATACTCAATTTACCTTCCTGGCAAAAACTTACTTTCCTGCCTTTTGAGGGTGCAGAATGGCCACAAACCCATGAGAAGGTAGAAATCCCAGCCAGCTCCTTGGAAAATTCTAGAATGTGAGCAGGGCCTGGAAGGTCTGTTTCAGGCCTTTCTTCCAGTCTTACATCATTGTCTGAGAAGACAAAATGGTTCCTCTTCTCTGTGGTTCCTGCAGCACATCTGGGAAATGCAGACATGATCCAGCCGGGGCTGATGCCTCTGCAGCCTAACCTGGACTTCATGGACACCTTCGAGCCTTTCCAGGGTGAGAACCAGAGGCCGAGCGCGTGGCTGCCTGCCTCTCCGGGCCCAGCACAGAGCAGATCGCTGCCTTCCTTTAAGAGCAAGACTTGGTAGAATGGACAAGGGGACAGGCACAGAATTTTTTTTTAAACTGAACTGTTTTTTATAGTAACTGCAAGGTCTGGAAAGTTTTTCTGGGACATTGTTCTCCAAGGAAATTGGCCCTGGGTTTAGCCACGACTGTAAGCAGTTCTCCCTAGAAGCAGCAGAGGGCAGTGATGACCCAGCCAATTCTCTGCCAAGGCCCTGCAGTTAGGTGGGTCTTTGAGCCCCTGCCGTGTGAGAACAGCAGAAATCCCAGGCCTGGGAGTGTTTCAGAGCCCAAGATAGTTGCCAGCATGTGTGGTTCCAACCAGAGTCCCCTTTCTACAGAAAGAAAGATGTCTCTGAGGGTAATACCCTCTGGCCATGGCATCCCCCTCGGCCATGTGGGGTTTAGGGGTTTAGTCCTTGGTTTGTTTGAGTCTTTTGTTTTTAGAGACAGGGTCTTGCTGTGTCACCCAGGCTGGAGAGCAGTGCCTCAGTCATGGTTCACTGTAGCCTTGAACTCCCAGGCTCAAGTGATCCTCTCAGTTCAGCCTCCTGAGTATCTGGCACCAGGGGCATGTACCACCACACCTAGTTTATTTCTTCATTTTTTATAAAGATGGGGTCTCCTATGTTGCCTAGGTGATCCTCCTGCCTCTGCTTCCCAAAGTGCTGGGATTACAGGTGTAAGCCACCACACCCAGCCTGTTTTAGTCTTTGTTATTTTGAGACAGAGTCTTGCTCTATAGCCCAGGCTGGAATGCAGTGGAACGAACACAGCTCACTGCACCCTCAATCTCCTGGGCTTCAGCAATCTTCCTGCCTCAGCGTCCTGTGTAGTTGGGACCATTGGTGTGTACCATCATGCCTGGCTTTTTTTTTTCTCCCTAAGACAGAGTCTTGCTCTGTCACCAGGCTGGAGTGCAGTGGTGCAATTTCGGCTCACTGCAACCTCTGACTCCCTGGGTTCAAGCAATTCTCCTGCCTCAGTCTCCCAAGTAGCTGGGACTACAGGCGTGTGCCACCACACCCAGCAAATTTTTGTATTTTTAGTAGAGACGGGGTTTCACCATGTTGGCAGGGGTGGTCTTGATCTCTTGACCTCATGATCCACCCGCCTCGGCCTCCCACAGTGCTGGGATTACAGGATGGTCTTGACCTCATGATCTCCCCTCCTTGGCCTCCCAAAGTGCTAGGATTACAGGTGTCAGCCACCACTCCTGGCCGGCTTTTTTTTTTTTTGTACTGATGAGATCTCACTTTGTTCCCAGCCTGGTCTTGAACTCTTTATCTCAAGTGAGTGATGATCCCACTTAAGCCTCCCAAAGTGTTGGGAATATAGGCATGAGCCACCATGCCTGGCCCTGTTTGAGTCTTGATTCCAGCAAATGCTGGGCACACTGAGCTCACAAGCCCCTGTTGTTTTTCAGACCTCTTCTCTTCTAGCCGTTCCATTTTTGGCTCCATGCTACCTTCATCTGCCTCAGCACCTGTACCAGATCCCAACAACCCACCTGTACAGGTAGAGGAAGTTGGGGAATGGGTGGGGGAAGGGACCGGCAGGCACAGGGCTGCTCATCAAAGCTTTGCTGCCAGAGCAAGGCTAATGACACAGCCACACAGTCACCAGCAAAGCACCAAACAGTGCCAGACCAGCACTGATGTGCAGAGGCACAATTCCAGCCCTGTTGATGGCATCCTTCAGCACCCATGAGGTGCGAGAGACCCTGTTGGTCCAGGTGTGCTCCCCCCTGAGGTGCCAGGTAACCTATGTGCAGCTAGCTCCACTCCGGCTAATTAAGACAGAATTAGCTAGACAGAGAAGAAAAACATGGATTACTAATAAAAATAACATCTGTATATTTCTTTCACATTTTACTAAGCAATCAAAAAAGTTGGTCACAAGTGCTTGGGCTGCAGAGCTGAGTGAGGAACCCATTCTTTGTCCTTATGGATCCCTCATGATTATGCCCATGACCAGTTAGACACTGGTAATAACCTGCTCCGGGAAGAATTTCTGATGCACAGACTGGGATCTGAACCACTGATTCCTCATAGCTTTTCCCATTTAGCAAGAGGTGACCTCACGAAGAGTTAACACATGAAACTGTTCTTGGGGAGCCCCAAGCAGCTACAGTAATAGAAGATGGCAGAGACTGGGGAGACTCTGCTGGACTCTAGAAACAAGATATCCCCAGGCTGCTAACCAGCTGTGGCAGGGCCACTGCCTGGTCTGAGGACTGAGTATTTAGTTTTTAATGGAAACAAGACCCCCACAGCTACACAGGAAAACACAGATCGGTGTCCCCAGATTAGCAGCCACGGGCATGGAGAGATGGCCTTTGTCCCTCTGTCCCAGCACCCAGCTTGTCTTGTTGGACTTGGCAGTGTGCAGCTCTGGAAAGGACTTGTCTGAACCAGCGTTGCTTCCAAGCTCCTCTGTTCCTTTTTCAGGAGAGCATCCTGCCGACCACCACCCTCCCCACCGTGAGCCTTCCTGACAGCCTCATCGAGCCCCACACTGCCGCATCCCTGGATCCTGTGGATGGGCAGGGCTGTGAACGCGCTTCCCGGACTGAGGACCCGTTTATCCAGCCCACAGACTTCGGTCCCTCAGAGCCGCCTCTGAGTGTCCCGCAGCCCTTCCTGCCCGTCTTCACCATGCCCCTGCTGTCCCCCAGCCCCGCCCCGCCACCTGTGTCCCCCATGTTACCGATAGTTCCTTCTCCAGCCACTGCCCTGAACCCTCCAGCTCCACCCGCCTTCCAGCAGCCACAGAAGTTTGTTGGAGTCAGCAAACCGCCGTCTGTCATCACCCACACAGCCTCCGCCACCCTCACCCATGATGCCTCCGCCACTACCTTCAGCCAGAGTCAGGGCCTCATCATCACCACCCATCACCCTGCCTCATCAGTGAACCCCTGTGGCCTGACACTGTCTCCTGTCACCCGGCCTCCCCAGCCTCGGTTAACTTTTGTGCACCCCAAACCTGTATCCTTGACGGGGGGAAGGCCTAAGCAGCCTCACAAAATAGTGCCTGCTCCCAAACCAGAGCCGGTGTCCTTGGTGTTGAAGAACGCCTGCATCGCCCCAGGTGAGCCAGGTGGAGGACTCAGTGTGGGGCTCCCCCAACCCAGAGGGATGTTTTCCTGTCCCAGAGGCTTTCACTCTTGTGACCACCACCACCCTGGTGCACACACACAAAAATGAAAAGTGTCATGAAATAATACATGTGTATGATCTATTCTGTTTTCTGTTCTCTATCTTTTGTTTTTTGTTTTTTGTTTTTTTTCTTTAAAACAGAATCTCACTCAGTTGCTCAGGCTGGAGTGCATTCTTGGCTCACTACAACCTCCCCTCCTGGGTTGAAGCGATTCTCCTGCCTCAGCCTCCTGAGTAGCTGGGATTACAGGTGTGCACCACCATACCTGGCTAATTTTTGTATTTTTAGTAAAGACAGGGTTTCACCATGTTGGCCAGGCTCAAACTCCTGACCTCAGGTGATCTCCCCACCTTGGCCTCCTAAAGTGCTGTGATTACAGGTATGAGCCACCACTCCCACCCTCTACTCTCTACCTTTTTATAAAGTTAGTCACAACCTACAATGTTAAAACATGTGGTCCTGGCCATCTCTTTCCTGGGTCTATAACATGTCTCCTTCGAAAAATTACACAAAGTTTTAGGTGCCTTGATGGCTTTGTCTTCCTATCCCCTTCGATTGGGAACAAGCTGTCTCACTGGCAGAGAGGCGGCCTCGGCAGGGCGGGCCAGGCACTGTGGCCCAGGGCTGCAGCTGAGCCTCCTTGTCCCGGCAGTTCCCTTTTCAGGCCAGCCACAAGCGGTGATCATGACATCAGGGCCTCTGAAGAGAGAAGGGATGTTGGCCTCCACGGTGTCCCAGTCCAACGTGGTCATCGCACCTGCCGCCATCGCCAGGGTGAGGAGGGCCCTGGACAGACCCCCGGTGTCCTTATCACCCTGGAGCACCTTGCTCTTGGGCGGCTCTCACCTGAGATGACAGGTATCCTGCCCTGCTGTTCATCAGCGGTCGGGGTGACCTCTCTCCCATGTCACTGCAGGCTCCTGGGGTCCCGGAGTTCCACAGCAGCATCCTGGTGACAGATCTTGGCCACAGCACGAGCAACCCACCCGCCCCCATCTCCCGGCTCTTCCCAAGCACAGCGCAAGACACCCTGGGGAAGGCCGAGCAGGTCCCAGTGCATGGGGGCAGCCCCCAGGTCACTGTCACAGGGCCCAGTGAGTATCCACTCAGGGACAGTGGGGCATCACAAGGGAAGTAACTGGGCCTGCCGTGGATCATGGGGCCGTTTGCTGGGCTCTCCCGGACAGAGCCTGGGCTTAGGACACACAGTGAGGTCTTGGGAGCCCGCTGATAACACAGGCTGGGAACATGCTCTGTGGGTGGCAGGATGACCTGTGGTGGCACTGGCAGGGCGAAAAGTAGTGGGCATGTGGCAGTGTAGGTGGCCGGTGTGCTTGGGAGTCCCTGCTGACCACCCTCAAAGGCCTGACTCTAAGCTGCCATTCTGACCCATTGAAGGGATTGAGGGACCCTGGTGTTCCAGTCTCTGGGAATGTCAGCCTGGGGTTGCTGTGGCCACAGAAGCCACCCGGCCTTATCCGGGCACCAACGTGGCCTTCCCCAGCAGGTCTTCGCCTACAGGTCTGTGCCCCATGTTCACTCTTGGACCTTCCAGGGATGAGACAGTCAGGGCAGGACTGATTTTGCCCGGGGGCATCTGAAAAGCTAACAGGCCAGGTCAGGGATGAACGGCTTGCCCAAGGCTGTGCTGCTGGTAGGGGATGCAGGCAGATGGGGCCCCTTCCCTCAAATGCCTGCCACGCCAGGAAGAGAAATAGAAATGTCCCCTTTTCTTAAATAGAAGCATGATGTGGGTCGGGGGCAGTGGCTCATATTTGTACGCCCAGCACTTTGGGAGACTGAGATGGGTGCATCACTTGAGGTCAGGAGTTTGAGACCAGCCTGGCCAACATGGTGAAACCTCATCCCTGCCAAAAAAAAAAAAAAAAGCCAGGTTTGGTGGCATGTGCCTATAGTCCCAGCTACTCAGGAGACAGAGGTGGGAGAATCAGTTGAACCCGGGAGGTGGAGGTTGAAGTGAGCCAAGATCAAGCCACTGCACTCCAGCCTGGGTGACAGAGTAAGAGTCTCTCAAAAAAAACAAAAGCATGGTGTAGCTGCTCCTGGAACTCTGTGAGCAGACAGTTGTCTCCCTCCTCCGTCAGCAAGACACAAATGAGGAAGGAAAGTTATGAGTCAAGCCCCTCAAATAATTGAGGGAGAGGTTAGGGCCAACATCACTTCGTCTTTGGAGTCTCAGAACACAGAACTTAGAGCCTGCTGCACAGCCTCACAGGGAGCTGGGGGAAGATCATCCAGCACAGAGGAAAGGAAGCAGAGGCATCTGTACAGTAAAACAGCATGGGCCAAGAAGGCTGAGTCCACCTGGGCTGGGCACAGTGGCTCACTCTTGTAATCCCAGCACTTTGGGAGGCTGAGGCAGGTGAATCACTTGAGCGCAGGAGATTGAGACCAGCCTGGACAATATAGTGAGAACTTGTCTCTATAAAAAATGTTTTTGGGCCGGGAGCGGTGGCTCAAGCCTGTAATCCCAGCACTTTGGGAGGCCGAGGCGGGTGGATCACGAGGTCTAGAGATCGAGACCATCCTGGTCAACATGGTGAAACCCCGTCTCTACTCAAAATACAAAAAATTAGCTGGGCATGGTGGTGCGTGCCTGTAATCCCAGCTACTCGGGAGGCTGAGGTGGGAGAATGGCCTGAACCCAGGAGGCGGAAGTTGCGGTGAGCCGAGGACGCGCCACTGTACTCCAGCCTGGGTAGCAAGAGCGAAATTCTGCCTCAAAAAAAAAAAAAAAATGTTTTTGTGGCCTGGTGTGGTGGCTCATGCCTGTAATCCCAGCACTTTGGGAGTCTGAGGCAGGTGGATCACCTGACAGTGGGAGTTCAAGACCAGAAAGTTTTTAAATTAAAAAATATAATAATAAAGAGCCCACCTGGGAAATACCTCCTAAAGTGACACCAGTGACTGGAGCACGTCACTCAAGGTTGCTCCACTGTGTTCTGTGTGGGTTAAGGGTGTTTTTGTTGTTGTTATTAATTTAAAATTTTCAGGGAATGGGTAAGAAAAATCCAAGGAAGCATGTGTGCGCAGTTTAAAGAACCAAGTGCCATACGTGGGTAGCAGCAAGCACCTCATAACCCTGCAGAGACCCCAGGCTGCCTCCTGGTGGCTTTGGGGGCCAGAGCTCCGTCCCTCAGAGGAGACTGTTCTCACCAGGTCGGGACTGCCCAAACTCAGGACAGGCCTCTCCGTGCGCATCAGAGCAGAGCCCCAGCCCTCAGTCTCCCCAGAACAACTGCTCAGGGAAATCTGACCCCAAAAACATGGCTGCATTAAAGGTACCGAATGTCTCTCTCGGGTCTTGGTTCCCTTGGGAGGATGGGAGGGAAGGGCAGAAGGATGTTAAGAAGCTGCGTCTGTCTGGAACTTAGACCTAGACCCAGCCAGAGCTGCCCCAGGCAGGGGTGGATCAGAAATAGACTTCTCCTTGTCCCTTCCCATGAACCAGCCCTGTGGGGTCAGTGGGCCCGCTGGAGGCTTCTGGGTAGGCCCCAAGCCCGGGAGCCAACAATGAGTCCACCTAGTGTGGCAGGTGTCACTCAGGCTGCCCGGCCCCGGAGAGGCCAGGGCACCAGGGCTGGGTTGGGGGAGGAGGCAGGACTGGGTGGGGAAGAAGAGGCTTACGGTGGGCTGGGCAGCACCCAGTTCAGCCCGTGGTTTCCTGCCCTGGCTGCACCCCATTTTGCAGTGCTGGTTTTCTAGGGTTCCTAGTCCTGTCCCCTCCTGGCTCCTCATTGGAGCCTTCAGCTTCTCATCATGCCCTCCTCCCACATAGCCCTCTAGCCTTGGCCCTTAGGCACCCACCATCAGCATAGCGGGTGCCAGTAGGGTGCCTGCAGCATGCCTGTCTCAATGACCAGTGGGTTCTCCAGCAGAACCGGCAGATGAAACACATCTCAGCTGAGCAGAAAAGGCGCTTCAACATTAAGATGGGCTTTGACACACTCAACAGCCTCATCTCCAACAATTCCAAGCTGGTGAGTTGCCAAGAGCATGGGCCGTGGCAGGGCAGGGGAGCTGGCAGGATGTGCTCCCTGTGTGGTCATTGCTGGTGGCAGTCCTGCTGGTTGTGGGCGCCGCTTCCAGCTGCCTGCCCCTTCTGCAGACCAGCCATGCCATCACGCTGCAGAAGACCGTGGAGTACATTACTAAGCTGCAGCAGGAGAGGGGCCAGATGCAGGAGGAGGCCCGGCGGCTGCGGGAGGAGATCGAGGAGCTCAATGCCACTATCATGTGAGCTTCTGAGCCTTGGGGCTCCAACCAGGCACCCCATCCCCATGCAAGCCTATCTCAGAGGTGGGACCCTGAGGCCTCATCACTGGTCGATGCCTCTGTACTGCATTAGTTCCACTCTTGGTCACCCTCCTTCCACAGACCTCTCTTCTCTGCACCTGGCTGTGGCCCAGCTCTAGGCCAGCCCTGCCCATCTCGTGTCCCAGGGTCCTTATGGGCCACTGGCTGCTCCATAGCTCCCCCTGCTCCTGTCATTTCAGCTCCTGCCAGCAGCTGCTCCCTGCCACGGGAGTCCCCGTCACCCGGCGCCAGTTCGATCACATGAGAGACATGTTTGATGAATACGTGAAAAGCCGGACCCTGCAGAATTGGAAGTTCTGGATTGTATCTTTGGGTTTTCTTTTTGCTCTTCCTAGCCCTCAGCCAATGCACTGAAGCCACAGACCATGACACTGTAGTTACTCTAGAAAGACTCTTAAAATGGCTGTCACCAAGCTCCTCACGACAGGCAGTGCTAGTGTCCATCTCAGAAGAGAGTGGTCTGGCCTGGCCTGCTGTGTGGGCTATGGCTGTTGATGGGGCTTCAGGGTGCTTTGCAGGAAAGGCTAGGGAGGTAGAATGGTAGGCTTTGCTCTCTAGGTCCTTCAGAAATCAGGACAATGCTAGAGCTACTTGCAGAAGGTGCAGGGGAAGGAGGCGTGGTCCCACATAGCCTGGCAGCCAGCTTGGTCCTTGAAGCCACCAGGAGGGCAAGTGGCAGAGCCCAATTTGAAGCCTAATGAAGCACGTCCACTTGAGTGCTAGAAGCTGTCTTCGGCCAAGGCCACCCTGCACTCGGCCTTCCAGGTGTCACTATGGCTGTCACGGGGAGTGGTTCCTGCCTGGTCACTCCCCACCCTGCCACTGCTGTACCACAGAGTAAACAGTCGGCACATGAGTTGACTGGGGCATGAGTGACACTGGGGCACGGGTCTGACAGAGGAGACAGTCGTGCAGGAGAGAATCCCAGTTGCAGCTACCGAATGGGGCAGGGCACAGCACCTGTGTATGCTGGAAGGGGTGGGTTTTTATTGTTTGTTTCTTTTTTTCTCCCCCGAGAAAGGGTGATGCAGTCATGGCTCACAGCAGCCTCCACCTTCCCAGACTCAGGTCATCCTTCTGCCTAAGCCTCCTGAGTAGCTAGAACTCCAAGCTCATGCCACCATGCCTGGCTAATTTTTGTATTTTTGTGTTGAGACGGGGTTTCAGCATGTTGCCTAGGCTCTAAGGGGCAGTTTTATTTTCTTTCTCCTTTTTTATTTGATACGGAGTATCACTCTGTCACCCAGGCTGGAGTGTAGTGGCATGATTTCTGCTCACTGCAATCTCCGCCTCCCAGGTTGAAGTGATTCTCCTGCCTCAGCCTCCCAAGTAGCTGGGACTACAGGTATCTGCCACCATGCCTGGCTAATTTTTGTGTTTTTAGTGGAGACAGGGTTTTACCACGTTGGCAAGGCTGGCTTCAAACTCCTGACCTCAGGTGATCCACCCACCTTGGTTTCCCAAAGTGCTGGGATTATAGGTGTGAGCCACTGTGCCTGGCTATAAGAGGCAGTTTTTAAATGAAGAGATGACAGGCACCAGCTCTGGTTTCCCTGTGTTGCTATTTTACTGCCCGCCTTATCCCTGTCATTCATAGAGCTGGATGGTGTCTGGAATGAATCGGAGCCTCTTTGATAAAATGTCACACCCCCCATCATCAGGCCGAGGTCGGGGAACTGGGCCCCTTCCTGATCAAAGTCCCGGAGGAAACAGGCCTTGGACCTTCACTAAGCTGGTCTAGGAGACCCACACATACCTTTGCATTTAACACAGAAGGCAAACACCACCTTCAGGCAGATGGCTCCTGCCTTTTTTTTTTTTGAGACAGAGTCTTGCTCTGTCGCCCAGGCTAGAGTGCAGTGGCGCAGTCTCAGCTCGCTGCAAACTCAACCACCTGGGTTCAACCGATTCTCCTGCCTCGGCTTCCTGAGTAGCTGGGATTACAAGTGCCCGGCACCACATCCAGCTAATTTTTGTATTTTTAGTAGAGACGGGGTTTCACCATGTTGGCAAGGCTGGTCTCGAACTCCTGACCTCAAATGATTCACCCGCCTTGGCCTCTCAAAGTGCTAGGATTATAGGTGTGAACCATCTCGCTCAGCCAGCTTCTGTCCTTCCCCCTGCTCTGTGCCTCTGATGTTCCTGCCAGTGTATGTAAGAACCATTTTGGTCATGTGTTTGTGCTGGGACCTGTTCCATACTCGAGACCTCTGTGTCCCTGCCTCCTGCCTGCTTGGGGCCTGGCCCTGTTGTCCAGGTACAGTTAAAGCAGAGTGTTTTCATGAAGTAGAAGACACTCCTTGCCTAGAGGTCTCTCCCCCTTTTCCCCAGTGATCCATTCTCTGTGTACAGGTACTTACTAGTCCCAGGGGAAATGAGTAGGCCAGCCCAGCCACCTTCGGGTCCACAATCCCCAGCCCTCCTTTGTGCCTGCCTTTTCTTTAACCACAGCTGCAGTTCAGCATCATCATCAAGCCGCTGTTCGAGTCGTTCAAGGGCATGGTGTCCACCAGCAGCCTGGAGGAGCTGCATCGCACGGCGCTGTCCTGGCTGGACCAGCACTGCTCCCTGCCCATCCTCAGGCCGAGTGAGTGGGGCGGTGCCAGGGTGGGGGGCTTCATGCTAGTCCTTGAGGGAGGACAACTCCGGGCTGAAGACAGTGTTGGGGGAAATCCAGACTCCACTTCGGGCAGCCAGGTGGGGCCAGGGCACAATGCCATCCAGGAGGCCCTCAGGAGCCCCCAATGGGGGCAGGAATGGGCACCAAGCTCCTGTCTTCATGTTCTGCCAGCCTGCTCAGACCCAGCTTGCATGGATCAAGTGCCCACTATTTGCCAGGCCCTGTATCAGGTGCCTTCAGGTGTGTTTTCTTACTTAATTCTGATAACAAGCAAAGATGATCGCATATGTTAAGGTTATAGATGCTTAACATCGGAACAGCTGGCTGCCCAGTGCAGCAGAAGCAGCGTAGGATACTCTGCCCGTGGCAGCTCCTGCTCAGATTTGGGGAGGCTGCTGGAGGCCGAGGGGTGAGTGCCCAGGTCTTGGAGAAGGCCCCCGGCACTCCTCCTTGCAGTCCAGTGCGGCTGCCGCTTGCCAGTGCCTGAGCATTTTCACGTGGGTATAGGTCCAAAGCTAGGCATGCAGTGTGTGGTGGTCTGTGTCCCGCCTGTGTCTGACCCTCTCTGTCTTTCAGTGGTGCTGAACACGCTGCGGCAGCTGAGCACCTCCACCTCCATCCTCACAGACCCGGCACAGCTGCCAGAGCAGGCGTCTGAGGCCATCACCAGGATTGGCAAGAGACTGGGGGAGTCTTAGCTGCTTAGCTGGCATGTGGCCGCGTGAGATGCCAGGAGACCCTTCCCTGCCCATGGAGAGGAGGCTGTGCGCCACCCCCCCAGCCCTTCCTGACGCTCAGCCTCGGTGCCTCCCACCAACTCTGCTGGCCCACTGCACCGTCGGGAGGCCTTGCTCAGGTCTGAAGCAGGTTCGGGGCCTGCTGACAGCAATAGCCCACCTTTGGGACCCCCTTGCTGTGAACTCTCTTACTCAGTGACCTCAGTCACCAACCTCCACTGCCCTTGGGGCAGACAAAAGAGAAGTGGCTGGCCATGCTGGTCTGCCCTCCTGGTGGCCTGCCAGGCCGAGTGCCAGTGAGTGGAACCCTTAGGTTGAGGGTGACAGGGCCTGCTCCTGTCCTGAGGCCCAGCCTTGTCCCTTCTGCCGTGCCTGTCCACGCGCATGCCTCTGATGTCCTGCTCTACTCTCTGGCCTTTCCATGGGGCAATTAGAAGGTGTCTTTCTTTCTCCCCTCAACTCTGACAGCGCCCAGCCCTTGTGGATGGACTTGGGCTTCTATTCAGGCTTATGCATGGCAGGCTGCTGGGGGAAGTGCCTTCTTCAGAGACCCCCGAGGACACACATTTGCAAAAACAATGGATGCGGGACACACAGGACCAGAATGGAAGCCTTCGATGCATAGTGGCTGCTCTGGCTGGGAGGCCCTGCTGGGCATGTTTCATCTGTCCTCTTAGAGCTCCACGGGGCCTTCTCAGATGTCACCTCACCACCGTGGCCCTTCTGCCATTCTTCTCCACACACCTCCAGCTACAGCTGTGGACAGGTCAGGTGTGTCCAGTAGGAGCTTAGAACCCTGAAGTTCCAGCATCCAAAAGATCAGACCCCACGTCTTGCTGTCAGCCTTGTCATCTTGTCTGATGTTCAGCGGGGAGCCCCAAACCAAGACAGTTATCGGACCAAAGATGCCCCCACACTCAAAAGTCTGTCCTGTCTTGTGTTTGGAGAAGGAAACAATGTTGGCGGACATCACCTCTCAGCTGTCTCTAGGCATCTCTCAGATCAGACAGCAAAGAATCTACGCAGATCTGGGCTGGGTGGAGGCATGACTGGGCTGAGGGCCATTCTGAGCCCACAGCCAGAGGCTGTCTCAGCCTCAATCCTCGCCTTTCTCTGGTTACCTCTGCAGGGAGCTACAGGGGCAGGCACTCTCTCTAGCACTCAGGAAGCCCAGCCAAGAGTACCTCCTTGTGGAAGAACGTGCTTTAAAGCCCTACAGAGGAGTTCCGAGCCGCCAGCAGGCTTTCCAGCAGCCTCTGCCCTCTCTGCCTGCAGGGCCGGGGGAAGGCTTTGAGGGAGCCTGGGAGCCATGTGAAGAGGGGCACCCCGGGCTGCCCCCAAAGTTTAGATCCAGTTGGAGGCTCTCCCTGGCTCCTGCAGGCCTGCGGGGGTTCTCCCTCCACTGTAGGCCACCGGCCAGCTGCCTGCCCCCTTGTGCTTCAGCCCCACACAAGAGCAGCTTGGTGACACCACTCAGCCACCCAGAGCGTGTGTTTAAAGGCTTTCCAGATCACTTTCCCATGGGGTGAACGTAAGATGAGGCCAGGCTGGTCCTTGGAATTTCCCCTGGGAAATGCTAATAGACTCCATCCTTTACCTGGGGATAAGCAGGACGGCATCATCCCGAA
Source organism: Leontopithecus rosalia (assembly GCA_028533165.1). Lineage (NCBI taxonomy): Eukaryota > Metazoa > Chordata > Mammalia > Primates > Cebidae > Leontopithecus > Leontopithecus rosalia. Next base: position 9,562,592 of record CM052656.1, on the reverse strand, counting down.
GGCGGAAACCACCATGGTAGGAATTCCACCAAGGCAAGAAGGGAAAAAGGAAGAACCCAACGTGGCCAGCTGTGCAGGCCCTGGGGAGGGTGGTGAGCGCAGCCCCTCTCCACTTCCGTGCCTTTGTAAAACGTGTAGATAACGCGGTGGTTGGCTGAGCCAAGAACTCTCCTAAATCAGTGGCTTTCTCCCCACGCCTTGCTGGGGAGTCATTTTTTAAAACTCCGTGGGATATAAAATTGGCCTCCTGCTGCTTCGGCCTACCTCTCCCTCTGCTGACTTAATGTTGTGATTCTGTTTCTTTAGATATTTAAGGCTGTTAGGTTGTATGAGCCTTGAAGGGTGTGTGTGTGTGTGTGTGTGTCCGTGTCCGTCCGTCCTAGCGACTGTCTAGTAGATGCATAGGTTTGGAGACATTTCTGTAACTCATTCTTTTGGTGCTCGCGATTGCCACGGCCATAGGGCCACAGTGCCATATCTCTGCTGCAGACATGATTGTTGCTTATTCTAGAGGTTTTCTTGATTTGGAATCTTGCCTGATGAATCCAGCCAGACCAAGGACCCTAGATTTGACCTCTGTCCTGGGCTCCTGGGCCAGGCGCAGGGACATCTGAGGCCACTCTGCTGGCCGCCTCCAGTGGATGCTGACCACAGGTGGGCTTTGTTTACACTCACTTCACCCTGATTCTTGTCCCCACTTCCATAAAAGAAACTTCACGATGCTGACGCTTTAGAGAGAAAGAAACTCAACCTCGGCCCTGCGCAGTGGCTCCTGCCTGTGATCCTAGCACTTTGTGAAACTGAGGCTGGAGGATGACTTGAGCTCAGGAGTTGGACACTAGCCCTGGCAACACGAGACCCTGTCTCTACAAAAAAAAAAAAAAAAAACATTTAGCCGGATGTGGCAGTGAGCACCTGTGGTCCCAGCTACTTGGGGGGCTGAGGCTGGAGGATTGCTTGGGCCTAGAAGTTGCAGTGAGCTATGAACATGCCACACTGCGTTCTAGCGTGGGTGACAGTGAAACCCTGCCTTTAAAAATAGAGGCCAAGTGGGTGGCTTATGCCTGTAATTCCAGCACTTTGGGAGGCCGAGGCAGGTGGATCACCTGAAGTCAGTTCACAACCAGCCTGACCATCATGGTGAAACCCTATCTCTATTAAAAATACAAAAAAACGAGTTGGGCTTGGTGGTGCACTCCTGTAATCCAGGTACTCAGGAGACAAGAGAATCACCTGAACCTGGGAGGCAGATGTTGCAGTGAGCCGAGATTGTACCACTGCACTCCAGCCTGGGCAATAGAGCGAAACCCTGTCTCAAAAAAAAGAAAATACAAAGTCTGAAAAGAAAAGCCAGAAGAACTGCTGGCATACAAATCCCTGTGCCAGTTTCTGGGAAATCCCCGTGCGCCGCACCTACTGCTTTCTGTGGTGGTAGGAGACCCCAGGGCAGGGCAGGCGCCACTGAGGGCCTTTCTGGGAGTCAGCCAGCAGGCCATGCAGCAGCTGACACCCCGAGCAGGCTGGCCTTCAGCAGGAAGCAGTGGCAGCTCTGGCTGTTGGTGCTGATGACAGCACTGGGTCTGGTGGAGGGAAAGGGGCTGGAAAGCCGCAGACCCCCTGGTGCTGTGCATGGTCCTGGAGCTGTCAGCCAGGAGAGCAGGGTCAGCGGTCAGCCAGCCCTCCCATTTCCCGCCCGTGGGCCCTGACCACACTCTCTTTTCTAGAAGTCAGTCCTAAGGTTTGTCTGCTGGCTAGGAGGATATAAATTTGGATTCTTAGAGGGCACGGCACCCAAAATCCCAGGGTGGTGCCAGAGCCCTAGTCCCTGCCCAGATAAAGTAGCACGGTGGCATGCAGCACTACTGTCTGTTGCTGGAGGGGCGGTCTCAAACACCCACCCCATCTCCGTGCACAACTGTGACTGGCCCTGCCAGCAGCTGGGGCGCAGGTAATGCTCTCAGAGTTGGGAGCTGCAGCCAGGAGCTGGTGAGGTCTTGCTATCATCTGGATGAGACCTTGTGCTCTCAGAACTTCGGAGTGGAGCTGGGCCTGCCCCGGGCCAGTGGACCCCTGTATGTCGGGGGATTGGGGTGCTGTGGACCTGGCCCTGCACTGGCAGACAGACCTTGCTTTGGCCCAGCTTTTTTTAACCCTGGCTCCAACGGCAGGCTTGAAACACCCTCTCATCACCCCTGTTCACCCTCAGCTGTCCCTTTCCCTTGTCTGGCCCCTGCCTGGTCCATCTGAGGCCTAGCAGGCAGCCTGGGTATGAGTTGAGCCTCTCTGTTTTCCCTCTGGTGGGAAAGTGGCCTTTTACCTCTATACCTGCTCCCCAGTGTTTCCTTAGGGAGGAGGGAGAGGGCTGGGCAGTAGTGATCCAGGCAGGCAGCATGTGCAGTGGTGGCCAGCCAGGGTGCCAAAGTAGTGTGGCATGGGGATGTGGCGTGTGTCTCCGGGCCCTTGACATCTCTACTTTAGAGGATTTTACCACGTCTGCACACCTGTTGGGGGAGAGGGGACAGCAAGGAAGGAGGCTGAAGAGTTTTGAGGCTCAGCAGCATGTTTGTGGCATTTGGTGGGCGCCATGGCCTTGGGCGGCTGGACAGGTTTTCGTGATGTGAGGGACACACGTGGAGCAGGTGGGAAGCTTGGCAGAGGCTCCAGGAATACTGAGGAAGTGTTTTAGGACCCCCACCTCCATGCCTCTACCAGGGCCGGCCCCCTCTCTGCCCCCCACTACCACATGGGACTCTGCTTGTCGGGGCTCGCAAAAACCGTTAAGAAAAGGGAACTCTTAACATTGAATGTTGACTGTGTGTGTGTGTGTGTGTGTGCACGGGAGTGCCCTTGCACAAGCTTGCATTGCGTGTTTACTTCATGGAATTTTGTGTGAAGTCCTCTTCAATTGTGTAGCAGAATTCACCTCCATTTCCCAGTCACACTGTTGGTTCTGTGCTCTGAACCTGGGTGTAGCTCATTTGAAGGACTCTCTTCTGCGTTTCCTAACAGGTATTTGGTGGTCTCAAGAGTTGAGATTGTGGAGGGTTGGGAGAAACTGAAGTTCTGTACATTTCTATAGAGTTTACATCCTGCAGTTAAAAAGGCAGGAAGGGCTCAGCCCGGGCCCTGCAGCTCCAGGCCGTCCCCCACAGGCCTCCCGTAGTGCCCCTGCTTCTCTAGCTGAATCTTTTCCCACAGCCCGGGAAAGGATAGCGGGTTTACCTGCTGTTGTGTTCACAGCAGAAGCTGGGTGTTCTGGTCCTTTTTCACGTTCAGTTTATTGTGTAAATGGCATTTTTTTCTTGTGTGAGCTTTGGTGATCATGGCCGGGCTCCTTTGAGGAGATGGTTACACCTCGTGGTCTGAAGAAGAAGCCCAGAAATGAGTCTGGTTTGCCCAGAGGCCCCCGGCCCACGCCAACTTGATCACGCCCCTCTGATGCTCTGCTGTCGAGAAGCACGTTTCCACCAGCTGTATTTAACACTACAATGCATTTTTAAAACTATATTTGCATCCAAGACAATAAAGAAACCTTATTTTTTTGAAAAGCTCTGATGTGTGGCCTTAAATGCTATCCTGTTGAGCTATGGAAGAGATGGGAAAATGAAGAGATCTGAGCACAGTGATGCCCTTGGCTAGCACACTCCTAACCTCGGGAGGGTAATCGGCCCGGAATGGAGGCATCCGGGTGAGGAAGAGACCCAGGGTGGGAGGGCAATTCCGGAGGTGTATCCGGAAAGTCGCTGGTCCTAAAGACAGGCCTTCCCGCGAAGGCTGATAAGAAAGGCTCAGTGTGGTGGGTTCTGCCTGTGGCCTCAGCAGGGGCTGGTGAGTCAGGCCACTGCTCCAGGCCATACCCAGGTGGACAGAGCTCACTGGTGCCCCTATAAACTTCCTGTTTCCTCATCCAGGACCTGGGCAGACAGCATCAGCCCTGCATGCTTGACAGTTTCACGTGAAGTCACGTGTGTCTGAGTGTTCAGGAGCCTGTGGAGCTCTGTGCTTAGATAGTACAGTCATCAGCACAGCGAGCACTAGCCCAGCTCTGCAAAGGCTTCAGAAATGGTGGCCTCTGGGCACTGTTGTCCCCCTGCTTGTTACTGACCCCACACCAGAGACGGGAAAGACTAGAAAGCCGACCATTTAGAAATGTCCCTTTGTTCAGGTACCCAGAAGGTTTGGCTCATCTCTGTTTAATGTAGAAGCTTTTTCTCTGCCATTTTCCTGGGCCCCGCACCCTCCCACTGGCTCCTTATGCTTGGACAGGGTGACCCAGTGAGAAGAGCCAGCCTGCACAGACCTGTGGGGTTGCTTCACAGGATGACTACCAGGATCTGGAACTCGATGTAGAATGCAGTGGGTTGATGATACACAGGCTCTTGTCTAATCAAACCCCCATGCCTTCCCTGAGGACAAGTCTCCATGACTCAAAGCAAGCCTGAGCCTTGAGAACCGGGGGTCCTAGAGGGAAAGGTGAGTGTCTCACAGGCTCCTTTGGGCTGGAAGGAACTCACTTTCCACTGAGCTCAGCAACAGGGGTCTGTGTTCATGTTTTGAATGCCGCTCCATACTTACCTGGGATTTCTAAAAGACGGTAGAGGCATGACTAGAGGAGAAAGCAGAGGTTGGGTGGGTCGCGGGGGAGGAACAGGGACAGGAGCAGGATGGAGTGCCATTCCTCTGTGCGCTGGGCCGAGCTCAGGCGTACACTCTGGGCTGCTGCAGGGGTTTATATGGCCCTGAACGGTTCTCAAGGTGGTGGCGTGGTTTATTCCATTTACAGACAAACCAGAGTCACGTCCGAGGTAGCAAGGCCACACGGGTAAGCCTGTTAACAGGGCTTTTCCATCCTCTAAGTGGCCTCTCCGTCCACCATTCGCCAAGCCCAAATCCAGAGAATTATCCCCGAGGCCCTTCCTCTCCCTCCCAATACCAAGTCCTGCCGAGTTTCTCTTCTCAGTTTCTTCTAAATACATCACCCACTTTTCTCCATCCCCGCTGCCATCACCTCCGTCCAAGTCATGTCATTGCCCAAGCAGCTCAGGTAGTGGCCTCATCCGTCTTCCACATCCATAGCATGAGCTTTCAAAAGCCCAAGTCTACCCAGGTTGCTCTTCAATTTTTCCAGCACTTTCCAGATAAAGGCCCAGGCCCTCATGGAGACCCCTCCCCTGCTTTCTTGGCTGTTTTCATTTTCTGAACACACCAGGTTTGGTTTAGTTTTGCCCTTTTACAGCTTTCCCAGGGCCTGTCTCCTCTGCCCAAGCCCTTCCCCATCTCTGCTCTTTCCCTTCAGGTTCTTCCTTACACATCAGATCCTCAAAAACCAGCCTTCATATTCCCTCCCCACGCACAGGCAGGCACACACACAGAGTCCGGCCTCGGAGCGGCCCCCAGGACACCGATCATGTTGTGAATACGCAGTTTCTCTTCCCCAGCAGATTCTGAGCCCACCAGGACGAGGGCCTGGTGCCGTATCTCACACAGACCTGGCAGGAGCGGACATCCAGACAGCCTGTGAATGAACCCTCGCTGCACCCACCCTGCTCCAGCTGCCTCTGCCACCGCCCTGGGCACTGGCGGGGCTGGGGAGGAAGGGGGATCAGAGGGTGTTGACTCTGAAGACTGCATAGGTAATTTCAGAACTTCAGCTTGAGTAATTGTAGATAGAAGATTAATCTCTAAATGGCATGAAAAGCATTTCATCTTGATACGGACTTGCTTCTGCAGAACATGGTTTCCCTTAAGTTTGGTCAAGATCTGAAATTAGATTTGTATAGGGTGGTGTGATTGAATTTATCCTGAAGTTTAATGAATACACTTTTTACCTTTTGGGTTCAGAAAATCTCCAGTACACACAGAAGTGGAGAACAGTCTAATGAACCCCTCATCTCATCAAGAATGCCCATCATCCACTTTAACAACTGTCAACTCGGGCCAATTTTGTTTTCTTCTGAGACCTCATGCCCACCTCCGTTATTCTGAAGCACACTGCAGACACCATGTGAATTTCTTCTGTTAAGTATGTTTTTCTTTGCTTTTTTTTTTTTTTTTTTTGAGACAGACTCTCTGTTGCCCAGGCTGGAGGGCAATGGTGTAATCTCAGCTCACTGTAACCTCTGCCTCCTGGGTTCAAGTGATTCTCATACCTCCTCCTTCCAAGTAGCTGGGGCTACAGGTGCCTGACACCAGGCAGGGCTAGTTTCACCATGTTTGTCAGGCTGGTCTCAAACTCCTGGCCTCAAGTGTTGCACATGCCTCGGCCTCCCAAAGTACTGGGATTACAAACATGAGCCACCACACACAGCCGTAAGTATGCTTTTTAATACCAGTTCCAGAATTGCATATATACCTGCAATATTGGTCATTTAAAAGTTCCCAAAGGCAGCTGGGCATGGTGGCTCATGCCTATAATCCCAGCACTTTGGGAGACCTAGGCAGGCGGATCACCTGACATTGGGAGTTTGAGACGAACCTAACCAACAGAGAGAAACCCCATCTCTACTAAAAATACAAAATTAGCTGGGTGTGGTGGCAAATGCCTGGAATCCCAGTTACTGGGGAGGCTGAGGCAGGAGAATCACTTGAACCCGGGAGGTGGAGGTTGTGGTGAGCCGAGATCTTGCCATTGCACTCCATCCTCAGCAACATGAGTGAAACTCTGTCTCTTTCTTTTTTCTTTCTTTTTTTTTTTTTTTTGAGACGGAGTTTCCCTCT
>CM052656.1:9507365-9555775 GCA_028533165.1 Leontopithecus rosalia | reverse complement strand
CATGCCCAGCTAATTTTTTGTATCTTTAGTAGAGACGGGGTTTCACCATGTTGACCAGGATGGTCTCGATCTCTTGACCTCGTGATCCACCCGCCTCAGCCTCCCAAAGTGCTGGGATTACAGGCTTGAGCCACCGCGCCCGGCTCTTTTTTCTTTTCTTTTCTTTTTTTTTTTTTAAGACAGGTTTCACCAAGTTGGTCAGGCTGGTCTTGAACTCCCGACCTCAGATGATCCGCCCGCCTTGGCCTCCAAAGTGCTTGGATTATAGGCATGAGCCACCACGCCCAGCCTCTTTCTTTTTTCTTTTTTTCTTTTTTTCTTTTTTTTTTTTTCTTCCTGGAAGATATCACACTAATCCAGAAACTCTGTCTCAAAAAAAAAAAAAAAAGTTTCCAAAGGCTTTGTGAAAAGCTACAAAATCACAGTTAGTGAGAAACCCGGGGAATGGGGCATTCTGATTGATCAGATATTCTGTTTTACTGAAAATCATTAGCTAGAAAACCCTTATTGTGTAGAGAGAGGAAAAGCTTTTTAAGATAAGAGTCTCCTTTCCTGCCTTAATGGGTATGGCACAGTGAGCAGTCTAATCTCTTCATCTAGTCTGACTGATTTTCACTCCTGGGGGAAGTACTGAACAGAGCTGGTTGGTTCTATTACAGTTTTGCAGTGGGGGTGGGGCCTGAGTGAGCAGGGGTTAGTGGTCCTCGCCACCTGCCCCCCTCACCTGTCCCACAGCCCTGATTCCAACCTGTTGGTGTCTTTTAAGTTCCCAGCACCACCATCAGTGGACGCTAATGACCTTGGGTCAACTCTCCTGTATGTACTGAGATCTGTGTAAGTTTGTCTAGCTTCTCTCCCTCCTTTCCCTAATACTTGCTGTGTGTTTACCCAACTCTTCCTTTTTTATTCTCCTTTGATCAAGATGTGTGTACTGGCTGGGCACGATGGCTCATGCCTATAATCCTAGCACTTTGGGAGGCCGAGGAGGGGGGACCACTTGAGGTCAGGAGTTTGAGACCAGCCTGGCCAACATGGTGAAACCCTGTCTCTACTAAAAATACACAAATTAGCCATGTGTGGTGGTGCATGTTTATAATCCCAGGGACTTGGGAGGTTGGGACCAGAGGATCGCTTGGAACCCAGGAGGCAGAGGTTGCAGTGAGCCAAGATCATGCCACTGCACTCCAACCTGGACAACAGAGCAAGACTATTAAAAAAAAAAAAAAGGCCAGGAGCAGTGGCTAACACCTGTAATCCCAGCACTTTGGGAGGCTGAGGAGGGTGGATCACCTGAGGTTAGGAGTTCGAGATCAGGCTGCAACATGTTGAAACCCCGTCTCTACTAAAAATACAAAAAACAATTAGCTGGGCATGGTGGCAGATGCCTGTAATCCCAGCTACTTAGAGGGACTGAGGCAGCAGAATTGCTTGAACCCAGACGCAGAGGTTGCAGTGAGTTGAGATCTCAACACTGCATTCCAGCCTGGGTGTCAGAGTGAGCCTCTGTCTCAAAAAAAAAAAAAAAAAAAAAAAAAAAAAAAAAAAAAAAGATGCGTGTACTGAAGGTTGTATTTGAATGAGGCTCAGAGAATACAACAGTATTTACTGTAAATGCAATAAAATCTGTGTTGATACCTGTGGTAGGTTGTGGTAGGTGGCTTCTGAGCCAGGAACCAGCAGAACAAGCAGAGATCAACCAGCAAAGGGTTGTGGGGGCAAGGAGGCAGAAGGGGGCTCCCTTGCAGAGCCCTTAGGGAAGAGCAAACTTCACAGGAACAGCGGCCACATCACTCATTGCAGAGGTGCTGTCTTTTCCTGGACAGCACCCTTTCCCTTTGTTCCGCACTGGGGCTTTCTCTTGTCAGTGATCTCTTCTGTCCCTTGCATTTTTCTCCTTTTTCATTGACTCATTCCTCTCTATTCACGAGTTTCTCTTTCTCAAGTCTCTCTCCCTCTAACTAACCTTACTTTCCAGCTCTGTACCCAAAACTTGTTCTGCAAACGCTCTGCATCCCGATAAATGGCATTGGCGTCTCCCCAGCTGCTCCAGCGGGAAACCCAGACAGAACCCTGGCCTCTCCCTTTCCCTCTCTTCCCACATTCAGCCTATTAGCAAGTCTCCTCAATAACGCCTCCAGAATACAGACGGCCCTGGCTTCCCTGCTTCCCCTGCTGAGATGGAGTCTCGCTCTGTTGCCCAGGCTGGAGTGCAGGGGTGCAACCTCAGCTCACTGCAACCTCCACCTCCTGAGTTCAAGCGATTCTCCTGCCTCAGCCTCCTGAGTAGCTGGGATTACAGGTGTACAGGTACCTACCTGCCTCCATTCCTGGCTAAATTTTGTATTTTTAGTAGAGATGGGATTTCACCATCTTGGCCAGGATGGTCTTGAATTCTTGACCTCAAGTGGTCCGCTCACTTCGGCCTCCCAAAGTGCTGGGATTACAGGCATGAGACATCACATCCAGCCTGGAAACGTCTTTTAAAAAGATGCTGCTTCAACTTCCAGCAGCTTCCCCTTGCATTGAGAATGAAATCTAAGGCTGGGTGTGATGGCTCACACCTGTAATCCCAGCACTTTGGGAGGCAGGTAGATCACCTGAGGTCTGGAGTTTGAGACCAGCCTGGCCAACGTAGTGAAATCTCATCTCCACTAAAAATACAAAAAAATTAGCCTGGCATGGTGGCAGGCACCTGTCATCCCAGCTATTCAGGAGGCTGAGGCAGGAGAATTGCTTGAACTGGAGAGGTGGAGGTTGCAGCAAGCCAAGATCGCACCACTGCATACCAGCCTGGATGACAGAGCAAAACTCCATCTTAAAAAAAAAGATGAAATCAAAAGTCCTCATCATGAAGTGCTATTCACTCGAGATCTGGGTCCTGAGTGACTGCCTGGGTGAGTGATGCCATCCTGTGCCTGGAAGTCTTCTATGAAATGTGGATAATAATCACACCTCTCCCGTGGATTCCTAGAATTACGTATGCTGAGTTTGTAGTCAGCACCTATAAAGGCTGCACCTTTTCTTATTCTTCATCTCTGTTCCAATTCCCGACAAAATGTCAAGGCCACCACTAAGACTGGTCAGCTGAGTCAGTAACACCCTGGCAGCATTTCTGAGTTTTCTTTCTTCACTACAACCTGCCCTCCCCTTCTCATTCATCAAATCTTGGGCTGTGAATTCTTTCTCCAAAATGTTGCTAACTGCAGTCCCATCCCATGCCATGCACACAGCTGGTATAAGTCAGAATTCTGTTATCTCCTAACAGAACTCTCCCGGCGCTGAAAAAAAAAAATCAGGAAACATCATCCTGCTTTCTTTTCTTTTTTTTTTTTTTTGAGATGGAGTCTTGCTCTGTTGCCCAGGCTGGAGTGCAGTGGTGTGATCTCGGCTCACTGCAACCTCTGCCTCCCAGGTTCAAGCGATTCTCCTGCCTCAGCCTCCCAAGTAGCTGGGATTACAGACTTCCACCACCATGCCTGGCTAATTTTTGTATTTTTAGTAGAGATGATGTTTCACCATGTTGGCCAGGCTGGTCTCGAACTTCCAACTTTGTGATCTGCCCACCTGGACCTCCCAAAGTGCTGGGATTACAGGCATGAGCCACTGTGCCTGGCCAACATCATCCTGCTTTCTAACACCTATCCCTTTTTCTTTTTCCTTTTTTTGTAGAGACAGAGTCTTGCTATGTTGCTCAGGCTGCACTGGTCTCAAACACTTGAGCTCAATCAGTCCACCCACCTCGGCCTCTGAAAGCACTGGGATTACAGGTGTGAGCCACCACACCCAGCCTTTCCTCATTCCTTTTTCTTTTCCTTTTCTTTTCTCTTTTTTTCTCCTCCTTCCTTGTTTCCTTCCTTCCTTCCTTCTTTCTTGCATACTCTTTCTCTCTCTCTTTTTTGAGATGGAGTCTTACTCTGTAGCCCAGGCTGGAATGCAGTGGCACCATCTTGGCTTACTGCGACCTCCACCTCCCTGGTTCCAGCAATTCTCCTGCCTCAGCCTCCTGGGTAGCTGGGATTACAGGCACGAGCCAACATGCCCAGCTAATTTTTTTTTTTTTTTTTTTTTTTTTTTTTTTTTTAGTAGTAGAGACAAGGATTTACTGTGTTGGCCAGATTGGTCTCAAACTCCTGACCTCAGGTCACCAACCCGCCTCGGCCTCCCAAAGTGCTGGGATTACAGGTGTGAGCACTGCACCCAGCCCCCATTCTTTTTTCAAAACCCTGCCTCCCTTTACCCCTGCCCCCAGCCAGAGCATTTCAATTTACATGTCTCCTAGAGTAAGTCCCCCATCTCCATCCATTGCTCAGCATTCAGTGCAACGGTAACTTCAATCCCGTTGCTTCTGATTACACAGCCCAGGCCCCCCCAAGAGGAGCTCCCTGTGGCTACTCAACCACCCTCCACACTTCTTCCCTCTGTGCCCTGCCAGCATTTCCCTCCCTGGGAGGGGAGAGCTCTCTCCCCGCTGTGGCCTGGCCCTCCCTCCCTGCTGTGCCCTGGACCCACCCCCAGTGCTCCATTTCTGTTGCCAACGTCACGTGTGATGTTGCTGTCAGTACATTTTATCTCGCCTTTCTCAGGACAAGGACCGCAGCTCATCTTATCTGTCATCTATCACAGCACACAGTTTCTGCATCCCAGGCACGTAGCGGTCTCGCTATTTAAATCACATCTACCACTGCCTGCCCGTGAGGTAGGTGCTTTATAATACCCACGCTAGAGATAAGAAATAGAGGCTTACAGGGTTAGATCAGATGTACCCCAGGCGCGAGCCACTGCACCCGGCCTTACGTTATCCCAGTTTCACCCTCAAAAAACTCTCTACACAGAGATTGTTGTCCTCATTTTACCCCTGAGAAAACCGAGGTTTACCTTTCAACCTAAGAACATCAGCAAACCAGGAGTAGCTGGAGTAGAACTTCCCCAGCCTGATGAAGAGCAGCTACAAAAGTCCACAGCTAACATCACGTTGCATGGTGAGAGACTGGTGCTTGCCCCTGCAATCAGGAGCAAGAAGTGTTCAATGTTGTCAATATCAGTATTTTTCTGGAGGTTCTGGTCAGGGCAATTAGGCAAAACATAGAAATAAAAGACGGCCCGGCGCGGTGGCTCGCGCCTGTAATCCCAGCACTTTAGGAGGCCACGGTGGGCAGATCACTTGGGCAACAATGAGACCTTGTCTCCACAAAAAATAAGCAAAATAGCTGGGTGTGGTGGTGCACACCTGTAGTCCCAGCTACTTAGGAGGCTGAGGCAGGAGAATCTATTGAACCTGGGAGGTGGAAGTTGCAATGGGTGGAGATTGCGCCACTGTACTCCAGCCTGGGCAATAAGAGTGAAACTCAGTCTCAAAAAACAAAAAAAGAAAGAGGGCGAGCGTAGTGGCTCATGCCTGTAATCCCAGCACTTTGGGAGACCATGGCGGGCAGATCACCTGAGGTCAGGAGTTTGAGATGAGCCGGGCCAACCTGGCGAAACTCTGACTCTACTAAAAAAGTAAAACACAAAAAATAGCTGGGTGTGGTGATCCCAGCTACTCAAAAGGCTGAGGCGGGAGAATCATTTGAACCTGGGAGGCAGAGGTTGCTGTGAGCCAAGATCGCGCCATTACTCTCCAGCCTGGATGGTGAGAGAAACTCCATCTCAAAAAAAAAAAAAAAAAGGAAGGAAAAGAAACACAAGGCCTTCAGATTGGAAAGTGAGAAAAACCATTTGCAGATGCTATTGTGGTTTGCACAGAAAATCCTAAAGGATGCAAACACACTTTTTTTTTTTTTTTTGAGATGGAGTTTTGCTGTTGTTACCCAGACTGGAGTGCAACGGCACGATCTCCGCTCACCACAACCTCCGCCTCCTGGGTTCAGGCAATTCTCCTGCCTCAGCCTCTCGAGTAGCTGGGACTACAGGTGCATGCCACCATGCCCAGCTAATTTTTGTATTTTTAGTAGGGACAGGGTTTCACCTTGTTGACCAGGATGGTCTCGATCTCTTGACCTCTTGATCCACCCGCCTCGACCTCCCAAAGTGCTGGGATTATAGGCGTGAGCCACCGCGCCCGGCCACACACACACACACTCTTTAGAGCTAGTGAATGGGATCAGCAAAGTTGCGGGACTCAGGATCAGTACACAAAAATCGGCTGTCTTTCTGTACACTGGCAAGAAACAGCCCAAGAGTGTTGAGTATTTTATTATTGAAGAATAATCGATTCTCCTGCCTTAGCCTCCTAAGTAGCTGGGACTACAGGCCTGCACCATTACACCCAGCTAACCATACAAAGGAATGAAATACCGATATGTACTCAAGGTGGAAGACCCTCGAAACCATTATGCTAAGCGAGAGAAGTCAGACACAGAAGGTCACATGTGTGATTCCATACAAACGAAATATCCAGGGCCAGGTGCGGTGGCTCACGCCTGTAATCCCAGCACTTTGGGATGTCAAGGCAGGTAGATCACTTGAGCCCAGGAGCTTGAGACCAGCCTGGGCAACTTGGCGAAACCTCATCTCTAAAAAAAAAAAATACAAAAATTAGCTGGGTGTGGTGGTGCACGACTGTAGTCCAGCTACTTGGGAGGCTTCAGTAGGAGGATCACTTGAGCCTGGGAGGTCAAGGCTGAAATTCAGTGAACCATGCACTCCATCCTGGGTGACAGAGTGAGACCTTGTCTCAATCAGTCAATCAATCAATCAATCAAAAAAGAGAAATGGGCCGGTCACAATGGCTCATGCCTGTAATCTCAGCACTTTGGGAGGGTGAATCACCTGAGATCAGGAGTTCAAGATCAGCCTGGCCAACATAGTGAGACTCCATCTCTGCTAAAAATACAAAAATTATCCAGGCGTGGTGGTGAGCACCTGTAATCCCAGCTACTCAGGAAGCTAAAGCAGAAGAATCGCTTGAACCCGGGAGGCGGGGGTTGCAGTGAGCCAAGATCATGTCACTGCACTCCAGCTTGGGCAACAGAGCCAGACTCTGTCTCAAAAAAAAAAAAGAGCAGAAGTAGTGTCAAAATGTTGGTTAGGGTATAGAGATATTGAAACCCTCATACATGACTAATGGGAATGTGAAATGGTGCAGCCGCCATGGAAAACAGCCAGGCATTTCTTCCAGAAGTTAAAAGTAGCACTACTATGTAGCCCAGCAATTCCATTCCTAGGTATAGACTCAAAAGAAATGAAAACAGGGATTCTTGTAGGTAAATGTTGGAAGCAGCAGAATTCACAATGGCCAAATGTGGGGACCACCCAAGCGCACCTGAGGTGACGACTGAATAACAAAATGTGACCCACCCATACAGCGGGATGTTACTCGCCATCGGAAGGAATGGCGCCGTGACACACGTGGCAACATCGATGAACCCTGAGGAAGTCAGACGTAAGAGGACGAATGACATATGATTCTCTTTGTAGGAAATTGTGGTCGTGGTGGCTCACACTTGTAATCCTAGCACTTTGGGAGGCTGAGGCGGGCAGATCACCTGAGGTCTGGCATTTGAGACCAGCCTGGCCAGCATGCTGAGACCCCATCTCTACTAAAAATAGAAAAATTAGCTGGGCATGGAGGCGGGCACCTGTAATCCCAGCTACTCCGAAGGCTGAGGGAGAAGAGTTGCTTGAACCCAGGGGATGGAGGTTGCAGTGAGCAATGATCCCACCACTGTACTCCAGCCTGGGTGTCAGAGCGAGACTGTCTCAAAAAAAAAAAATTGTGGAATAGGCAAATCCATTGAGACAGAAGCAGATTCGTGGTTGCCAGACACTGGTGAGATTGAAAGCAAGGGGGGAGAGAAGAATGTTCTGGAATTACATAGCGATGATAGGTGCACAACTGTGAATAGACACACACACACACACACACACACACACACACTGCTAAATTATATAATTGTTTAATTGAAACTTAGAGATGAAGTAGTTTGCCTAAGGTTACATCACTTATGGAAAGTAGAGAAGCAGAAACTGGAATCCAAGGTTAGCTGCTCTCAGCACTAATGCTGTTGGGGGAAATGTTTCCAGGGCCATTGAATAGGAAATTAATAATGGGATCTTGAAGAGCCTCAGAACTGTCATTCTAAATATTCCCTCTCCTTGTAAAGCACTGTCGTTTTGGGTAGTGCATAAAAGGGCTGAGAGAAATAAATTGTATTGGTTTTACTGTAAAATTGGTTGTACAAGGAGTCATGCCGAGGGGCCGCTTTGCCCATTCAGCTGGGAGATCCGAAGAGCAGGTGAAGAGCTGTGAACAGTGGAGCGGGCCTGATGTCAGAGGTCATCGAGGAGAAGCACCAATGTCACAAACCCGCGGCTACAGTAAGAAACCTGGGGGTCCCACGGTCTTTTACCCTTAATACCAAGACTTGAAAACCCTTCGCTTAAAATTTGAAACCGTGTTTATTTGACTGATTTCTAAAATAATATATACCATAGAAACTTTGGAAAATACATTAAAATATAAAGAAAATTCTTGGCTGGGCAGGGTCACTCATGCCTGTAATCCCAGCACTTTGGGAGGCTGAGGTGGAACAGGTGGATCACCTGAGATCAGGAATTCGAGACCAGCCTTACCAACACGGTGAAACCCCATCTCTACTAAAAATACAAAAATTAGCCTGGTGTGGTTGTAGGCGCCTGTAATCCCAACTACTCAGGAGGCTGAGGCAGAAGAATCGCTTCAGCATAGGAGGCAGAGTTTGCAGTGAGCTGAGATCGCAGCACTGCAATCAAAAAGAAAAAAAAAATTCTCACCCTGTCCAAAGATGTTTTTTGCCTGTCTTGCTTTTTATCTATATGTAAGACAGATGGGGACACACACACACATACACACACATGCACACACACAATTTTTTTTTTTTTAACAAAGATTAGGCCTGGCGCGGTGGCTCACGCCTATAATCCCAGCACTTTGGGAGGCTGAGGCAGGTGAATCACGAGGTTAAGAGATTGAGACCATCCTGGTCAACAAGGTGAAACCCTGTCTCTACTAAAAATACAAAAATTAGCTGGGCATGGTGGCGCACGCCTGTAGTCCCAGCTACTTGGGAGGTTGAGGTAGGAGAATTGCTTGAACCCAGGAGGCGGAGGTTGTGGAGAGCTGAGATCGTGCCATTGCACTCCAGCCCGGGTAACAAGAGCGAAACTCCATCTCAAAAAAAAAAAAAAACAAAGATGGGGTTTCACCATATTGGTCAGGCTGGTTTCGAACTCCTGACCTCAGGTGATCCACCCACCTCAGCCTCCCAAAGTGCTGAGATTACAGGCATGAGCCACCGCACCTGGCCACACACACTTTTTAAAAAGCTTTTATTTTAGGTTCAGGGCACATGTGAAGGTTTGTTACATAGTGACATGGCTAGCCTTTGTATCCCCACCCAAATCTCATCTTGAATTGTAATCCCACATGTCTAGGGAGAAACCAGGTAGAGGTGATAGGATCATGGGGGCAGTTTCCCTCATGCTGTTCTCGCCATACTGAGTGAGTTCTCACTGAAGGTTTTATAAGGGGCACTTACTCCTTGGCTCGCCATTTTCTCTCGCCTGCCGCCATGTAAGAAGTGCCTCTTCTGTGTCTGCCATAATTGTGAATTTCCTGAGGCCTCCCCAGACCTGAGAACTGTGAGTCAGTTAAACCTCTTTTCTTTATAAAATACCAAGTCTCCACTACATCTTTATAGCAGTATGAAAATGAACTAAGTAAACTTGTGTCACAGGGGTTTATGATACAGATTATTTCATCGCCTGGGTATTAAGCCCAATACCCAATAGTTATCTTCTCTGTTCCCCTCCCTTCTCCCACCCTCCCCTTTCCCTCTCCCCCCTCCCCCCTCAAGTAGACCCCAGGGTCTGTTTCCTTCTTTGTGGTCATGAGTTCTCATCATTTAGCTCCCATTTATAAGCGAGAATGCGTGATAATTTGGTTTTCTGTTCTTGGGTTAGTTTGCTAAGGATAATGTCCTCCAGCTCCATCCACATTCCTCCCACACATATTTTTTAACTCAATGGGGGCCCATCATAAACATATTTTGTGACTTTTATAAATTAACATCATACTTGAAGCATTTTACCCTGCCATTAAACATTCTTTGAGAAAATGACTTTGAACGGCCGCATAATGCTGCCATTGGGTCATTGCCTTATTTTCAGTCGCTGGGGTTGTATGGAGGCTGTGAAAATGTGCCCCTCAGATTTCTCACTCTGGGGAGTATAATTGCCTGAGGGCCCAGCTGCTGTGCCCCGAAATCACCCAGCTCATGGGGACCCTGCTTCCTGCAGGCTTCTCCCAGCTAGAGACAGCACAGCAGGGATGCTGACGGTGGCTGGTTCCTGGGAGACCCGGGCTCCTTTGTCTGAGGATTTTCCCACATTCGTGCTGAACTCTCACAGGATGGCACCGCCAACTTCCCTTCCTTCTTTCCTCCTGTCCTCCAGCAAAAGTCAGACCTGCCTTGTGGAGGGACAGCTCCACCAGACCCTGGCTCCCTCCTCTTTTCCCTCCCAGGCTTGGCTCTGATGAATCTATCATCTATCTATCTATCTATCTATCTATCTATCTATCTATCTATCTGTCTATTTGAAATAGACTCTTGCTCTGTCACCCAGGCTGGAATGCAGTGGCATGATCTCAGCTCACTACAACCTCCACCTCCTGGGTTCAGACAATTCTCCTGCCTCAGCCTCCCGAGTAGCTGGGATTACAGGCGCACACCATCACGCTCTGCTAATTTTTGTATTTTTAGTAGAGACTGGTTTCACCATGATGACCAGGCTGGTCTGGAACTCCTGACCTCAGGTGATTCTTTCACTTCCACCTCCCAAAGTGCTGGGATTACAGGTGTGAATGTAATCTTGGCCTTGATGGATCTCTTGCATGGCAAAGAATCTCATTTAGTCTCTGCTTCTAGAGGACCTGGACTAGCACAGTCACCCACTTTCATTTGCTTGTTTGGGTTTTGGTGTTATCCTTGATGCTGGTTTGAACATGTACATGCACGTATCCTGTCCAAATCTAGGATTATCCCCTTAGGAAGTTCTGTGAGGAAGGAATACCAGGAGGGGGTTACTGTGTGGAGACAGAATCCTTTTGTAAGGCTCTGATGCGTGTTTCAGAAGTAGCTGAGTGGACCTCTCTCACCCTCCGGCCTGCTCCCTTGTAAAGCTCTGCTGATGTGAAGGTATAAAAAAAACCTCCTGTTTATTTGCCTTTCTTAGTTACCTCTGTGGTTGAACAGAGTTTCATATTTACTGCCTATTTGATTTCTGGTTTTATATTTAAGCTTTTCTTTTTTGTTGTTTTTTTGAATGGAGTCTTGCTCTGTTGCCCAGGATGGAGTGCAGTGGCATGATCTCAGATCACTGCAACTTCCAACTCCTGGGTTCAAGTGATTCTCATGCCTCCCGAGCAGCTGGGATTACAGGCATGCACCACCACGCCCCACCAAACTTTTCTTGTTTTCTCTCTCCCCTCTCCGCCTTCTTTTCTCATCTGTCTCTCTTTATCTGATTACCTCTTCTATTTGCATTTTCTTTTCGTCTCTCTTTTCTTGAGACAGAGTCTTGCTCTGTCACCCAGGCTGCAGTGCATCCAGCTCACTGCAACCTCTGCCTCCAGGATTCAAGCGATTTTCCTGCTTCAGCCTCCCAAGGAGCTGGGATTACAGGCACCCACCACCATGCCCAGCTAATTTTTGTATTTTTAGTAGAGATGGGGTTTCACCATGTTGACCAGACTGTTCTTGAACTCTCCATCTCAGGTGATCTGCCCATCTCCACCTGCCAAAGTGCTGAGATTACAGGCGTGAGCCACCGCACCCACCTCTTAATTATCCTAAACAGGAAAATAAATTTCTTTAAAATTGTTTTCTTACCTCTCTGTATTCCCTGTTCTTCCTTGATAAACTGGGCATGTTTAAGCTTTGACTTTGTCTTGGAAATGTTCCCTTGAAATAAATAAATCATATTATCATTTACTGTTTTGGTCTCTGTGACTCTTGATTTTTTGTTTGTTTATTTTTCTTTCCTTTCTGATTCGGTGGCACTGATTTTTTTAAAGTCAATATTTTGGACTGTTCCCATCACACGATATACCCTGGAAACTGGTGTCTTTTTTCCTCTTTCTATTTGTGTATTTATTTTTGAGACAGGGTCTCACTCTGTTGCTAGGCTGGAGTGCATGCAGTGGCTTGGTCTCGACTCACTACAACCTCAACCTCCTGGGTTCAAGCGATTCTCCTGCCTCAGCCTCCCAAGTTGCTGGGATTACAGGCATGCACCACCACAGTAAGCTAATTTTTGTATTTTTAGGAGAGACAGGGTTTCACCATGTTGGCCAGGATGCTCTCGATCTCCTGACCTCATGAGCTGCCTGCCTCAGCCTCCCAAAGTGCTGGGATTATAGGTGTGAGCCACCGCACCCGGCCTATTTTTTGAGATGGAGTTTCTCGATAGTCGCCCAGGCTGGAGTGCAATGGTGCGATCTTGGCTTACTGCAACCTCTGCCTTTTGGGTTCAAGTGATTCTCCTGCCTCAGTTTCTCAAGTAGCTGGGATTACAAGCCCGTGCCATCATGCCCTGCTAATTTTTGTATTTTTGGTAGCAACAGGGTTTCACCATGTTGGTCAGGCTGGTCTTGAACTCCTGACTTCAGGTGATCCACCTGCCTCAGCCTCCCAAAGTGCTGGGATTACACACGTGAGACACCACACCAGGCCCTTTTTGCCTCTTTCTAGGTTTTGGCAGATTATCATAAAAATAAATTCTAGTGACTTGAGAGTTTGTGCTAGCTGTGTTCCAGGTAACTTAGGACTCATCGCACTCAACCCCTGTGGTCGGTTCTGTCCCATGTTGCATCTTTCGGGAAAGGCAAATATGAATTAGGTTTTTTCCTCTTGCGTAGGCTGTGGTAAACAATCTTGATTTACATGCAAATGTCTGCCCCTAATCTCCTTCTCTATCTCCTTTTGAAATTTTTCTTGTTTCTGAGAATCAGTGGGGAAAACAGGCATGAAGTCAAACGTTGCCGTTCGGGTAGACCCCCTGCATCAGGCCTTGGGGGCTTGCGCAAAAAACATCGATCCTGATGAATAGGCATGCTGATACAGGCTGCAACCTGGATGAACCTTGAGGACACCAGGCTAAGAGAAAGAAACAGCCACAGAAGGCCACATGTTGTCGAGTCTGTGTATATGAAATGGCCAGACAGGCAAACCCAGGGAGGCAGGGAGTAGCTTCGTGGTTACTGGGGGCTGAGGCTAGTTGGGGATGGGAAGTGTCTGCTCATGAGCACGAGGTTTCTTTCTTTTTCTTTTTTGTAGAGATGGGGTCTTGCTATGTTTCCCAGGCTGGTCTCCAATTCCTGGGCTCAAGCGATCCTTCCACCTTAGCTTCCTGAAGTGCTGGGATTACAGGTGAGCTGCCTCACCCGGCATGGTAGAGTTCCTTTTGGGGATGATAAAAATGTTCTGGAATTAGATAGTGGTGATGTGGCACAACTGTGCCTATCTTTAAAAACATCAAACTGTGGTGGCTCATGCCTGTAATCCCAGCATTTAGGAGAGTGAGGTGAGAGGAAGGCACGAGCCCAGGAGTTCGAGACCAACCTGCACAACATAGTGAGACCTCGTCTGTATTAAAAAAACACACACACAAAAGATATCCAGTCGTACACTTTATGTATGCATGTATGTATTGAGATGGAATCTCGCTCTGTCATCCAAGCTGGAGTGCAGTGGCACGATCTCAGCTCACTGCAGCCTCTGTCTCCCAGGTTCAAATGATTCACCTGCCTCAGACTCTCGAGTTGCTGGGATTATAGATGCACACTACCATGCCTGGATGATTTTTGTATTTTTAATAGATATAGGGTTTCACCACGTTGGCCAGGGTGGTCATGAACTCCTGACCTCAAGTGATCCACCTCTCAGCCTTCCAAAGCACTGGGATTACAGGCATGAGCCACTGTGCCTGGCCCAAGTGTACACTTTAAATGGGCTAACTTTACAGTATATAAATTATATGTTTAAAAAAATGTAAAATACTGATTCTGGGCCAGGCACAATGGCACACGCTTGTAATCCCAGTACTTCGTTTGGGAGGCCAAGGTGGGTGGATCACATGAGGTCTAGAGTTCATGACCAGCCTGGCCAACATGGTGAAACCTCATCCCTACTAAAAATACAAAAATCAGCCAGGCGTGGTGGCGTCCATCTGTAATCCCAGCTACTCAGGAGGCTGAAGGAGGTGAATTGCTGGAACTTGGGAGGCAGAGGCTGCAGTGAGCTGAGATTGCGCCACTGCACTCCAGCATGGGTGACAGAGCAAGATTCTGTCAAAAAAAAAAAACCTGATTTCAGGGCCCAGCCAAAATTACTAAATCAGAACCTCTGGCTCTAAACCCAGGAATGTGCATTTCAATTCCCCATCAGCAGTACTGGCTGTGCACTTTGTTTAAAAATCACTAAGCATTTCAAGACAGATGAGAACAGAGGGTGAAAACAAGCTCGGGGCCCTCTGAGCTCCAGGCCCCATGACTGAGTAGGTCACAGGCTCGAGATCGCCGTCTCTGCAGCCCGGAATGATGCCTGCAAAGGACAGACGGAGCATTTGCTTAGCGGGTTTGCCTCTTTCTCCCAGGACCTGGAAGTAGGAGAGGAGAAATTAGCAACTTCAAAAGGTTTCCTCTCCCTGCAAGAGCAATGCGGTGGTTTTAGTGAGAAGAGTGCGGTGGAGTCCCCCAGCTGAGTCATCTCCAGAACTGTGGACTTTCAGTGACAGATGGCGAAAGGCTGAGTCTGTGCGAGATCTGCGAGCACTCCTAGGTCAGGCCATCAGACTCTCCTGGCGGGTAGAAGCAGAATGGGAGTTCATTAAAGGAGACCAGGTAGCTCGCGGAATCACTGTGAGCCTGTTGCTCACAGGGAACCCCACTGGGGTGGGGGCACCAGACGGCCACTGAGAGTGCAGCCCCTTTTCCTCCAGAGAGGGGATCTTGTTGCAATTGCCACCTCTCCCTGCAATGAAGCACTGTCACCATCTCTGCTGCTCGTGTCACCAGCGTCTGATCTGAAGTCCGATTGCATTGCCACAGTCTCATGCCCACAGCTTAGCGACAAGATAGGCTGGGGAGGCAGGTGTCACATTTCAGCTTCTGCAGCAGACAGCAGGCCCTGCTGCACCAAACAGTCCTTACCCAGAGTGGGCACGAGTCAAGCTTCTATTCAACTCAGTGCTGAGGGAATCAGCATAACACAGCTGATTCAAAGGAGGAGGTGAGAGACTACTGTCGCCTCTCATGTGCCTGTCTGTCTGTTGTCAGTGAGGACAAAGAATGCCAGAAGCAAACAGCTCTTAGATGGAAAGTGGTTAATGGCCTACATTAACACAATGCAAATGTCAACACGACCTTTGGAGTCATCTTCTCTACTTGGTAGAGATCATTTGCATCTTATCTGCTTTCTCTAAGTTGAAAGACCCTGGGGCCTAATGCGTAATAAATAATTCGTCAAACGAAGTTGCACGGCCATCTAACAGAACTTCCTGGGGTAAGGGAGATGTTCTGTGTCTGTGCTGTCCAATAATGTCACCTCTAGCCCCTGCAGCTTTCGAGTACTCAAGATGTGAGTGACACTGAGGAACCGAATGTTTTTGTTATTTTTTTATTTTTTGAAATGGAGTCTCACTCTGTTGCCAGGCTGGAGTGTAGTGTTAGACCACGATCACTATCACAACCCCACTTAACCTGTACCTTTATATACGCCGACTTTCCTCCATCTCAATGACAATATTCCCCACATCTAATAATAGAAAATAAAATGTCAGTTTGAAAACACAAAACCCGTGCAACTCCTCGCCCTACTAACCATTTCTTCTACCCTCCTCTTACCCGTCTTGCCATTAATATTAACTATAACTTAGAGATTTAGGTTAAATAAGACCAAAGGGGCTGGGGGGCGGTGGCTCACACCTGTAATCCTAGCACTTTGGGAGGCCATAGCGGGTGGATCGGGAGGTCAGGAGTTCGAGAACTGCCTGACCAACACGGTGAAACCCCGTCTCTACTAAACGTACAAAAATTAGCCCAGCATGGTGGCCCACACCTGGAATCCCAGCTACTCAGGAGGCTGAGGCAGGAGAATCACTTGAACCTGGGAGGCGGAGGTTGCAGTAAGCTGAGAACGCACCACTGCACTCCAGCCTGGGATACAAAGTGAGACTCTGTCTCAAAAAAAAAAAAAAAAAGACCAGGCCAGGTGGGGTGGCTCATGCCTATAATCCCACCACTTTGGGAGGCCGAGGTGGGTGGATCAACTGAGGTGAGGAGTTCGAGACCAGCCTGACCAACAAGGTGAAACCCCGACTCTCTGAAAAAAAAAAGACCAAGGGCCTTCAACACCCTTAGTAAGTAAATTACACTTAATTTCTGTAACAGACCTAAGGACTGCAAGACTCTATTCTGCATCAATTGAACGCAAATCACCCCCTTTCATTAAGCTAAGCCCTTGCTAGATTGGTGGAATTCAAACCCAGGAAAACTTAGTTAACAGCTAAACACCCCAATGACCTGGCTTCAATCTACTTCTCCAGCCCTTCCTTGCTGAAAAAAAGGCAGGAGAAGCCCTGGCAGGATTGAAGCTGCTCCTTTGAATTTGCAATTCAACATGACAGGTCACCTCAGAGCTGGTCAAAAGAGGCCTTGACTTCTGTCTTTAGATTTCCGGGCTAATGCTTACTCAGCCGTTTTACCTTTTTTTCCACTTATGTTCATCAAACGTTGATTGTTTTTAACTAACCACAAAGATATGGGAACGCTCACTATACCCGCTATTCCGTGCATGAGCGGGGAGAGGGGGCACCGCCTTCAGCCTTCTGACTCGAGCAGAATTAAGGGAGCCAGGACCTCTGCTCGGAGATGATCATCTATGATGTTATTGTCACTGCCCTTGCATTTGTCATCGTCTTCCTTACAGTCATACCAATTATAATTGAGGGTTTTGGCAACTGACTGGTCCCTCTGATAATTGGTACACCCAATATGGCATTTCCCCAGATAAATAATATGAGCTGTGACCTCTCCCCCACTCTTTCCTACTCCTGCTGCCATCTTCAATAGTAGAAGCTGGCGTGGGAATCAGGATTATCCCTTTAGAAGGAAACCCAGCACATGCAGGAGTCTCTGTGGATCTGACCGTCTTCTCGCTCCACTTGGCAGGTGTTTCTTCTATTTTAGGGGCATTAACTTTTATACTACAATTATTAACATAAAGCCCCAGCCATATCTACCATGTTGGCCAGGCAGGTCTCAACTTCTGACCTCAGGTGATCCACCCGCTTTGACCTTCCAAAGTGCTAGGATTACCGAGCACTCAGTGCAGTAAAAGCCAAAACAAAAAAAAAATTTTTGGGCCGGGCGCAGTGGCTCACACCTGTAATCCCAGAACTTTAGGAGGCCGAGGCGGGTGGATCATGAGGTCAGGAGTTCAAGACCAGCCTGGCTAAGATAGTGAAACCCCGTCTAAAAATAAAGAAAGAAAGAAAGAAAGAAAGAAATGTTTAAAGTTATTTTTTTTTTAAAAAAATAGAGTTGGGAGGCTGGGCAGGGTGGCTCACACCTATAATCCCAGCACTTTGGGAGGCTGAGGCGGGTGGATCACCTGAGGTCAGGAGTTTGAGACCAGCCTGACTAACATGGTGAAACCCTGTCTCTACTAAAAATATAAAAATTAGCCAGGCATGATGGTGGGCACCTGTAATCTCAGCTATTTGGGAGGCTGAGACAGGAGAATTGCTTGAACCTGGGAGGCGGAGGTTACAGTGAGCTGAGATCGTGACATTGCACTCTAGCCTGCATGACAAAGCGAGGCTCATCTCAAAAATAAAATTAAAAAGGTGAGAAGGCTGGATAGGGTGGCTCACTCCTGTAATCCCAGCAGTTTGGGAGGCTGAGGCAGGTGGATCACTTAAGGCCAGGAGTTTGAGACCAGCCTGGTCAACATGGTAAAAACCCTGTCTCTACTAAAAATACAAAATTAGCTGGGCGTGGTGTTGCATGCCTGTGATCCCAGCTACTCGGGAGGCTGAGGCAGGAGAATTTCTTGAACCCAGAAGGCACAGATTGCAGTGAGCTGAGATCGCACCATTGCACTCCAGCCTGGACAACAAAGGCAAAACTCCATGTCAAAGAGAAAAAAAAAGAAGGAAAATAGAGGTAAGATCTCGCCATGTTGCCCAGGCTGCTCTCAAACTCCTGGGCTCAAGTGATCCACCCGCCTCAGCCTCCTAAAGCACTGGGATTACAGGGGTGAGCCACAGCACCTGGCTTATTTTAAGTAATTTTAGATTTATAGAAAAGTTATAGACAGGGCTGGGCGCGGTGGCTCACGCCTGTAATCCCAGCACTTTGGGAGGCCGAGGTGGGTGGATCACGAGGTCACGAGGTCAAGAGATCGAGACCATCCCGGTCAACATGGTGAAACCCTGTCTCTACTAAAAATACAAAAAAAATTAGCTGGGCATGGTGGCGCGTGCCTGTAATCCCAGCTACTCAGGAGGCTGAGGCAGGAGAATTGCCTGAACCCAGGAGGCGGAGGTTGCGGTGAGCCGAGATCGCACCATTGCACTCCAGCCTGGGTAACAAGAGCGAAACTCCGTCTCAAAAAAAAAAAAGAAAAGAAAAGTTACAGACAGCACAGAGTTCTCCTATACTCTTCACCCAGCTTCTTTTTATGTAACTGTGCACATTTATCAAAACTAAGCGATCAACACTTGTACAATATTAATAACTAGACTAGCAGCTGGCTTTGCATTTTCTCCCATTTTTTCACTAATGTCTGTTTTCTGGTCCAGGTTCCCGCACTCTGCTTGGTCCTCAGGTCGTGTTCGTCTTCAGTCTGTGACCCTTTCTCAGCCTCTCCTTGCTTTTCATGACCCTGACACTTTGGAAGAGTGCCAGTCGGGGGTTTTGTGAAATGATGCTTGGTTGGGCTTAGCAGGTGTTTTCTCATGATGGGACTGGGATGGTGGGTTTGGAAGATCACAGAGAGGTGAGGGAGGTACCTTCTCATCGTGTCAACGGGTGTGTGATACCCAAGTGCTGGCCAACATTGGCCTGGATCGCCGGCTGGAGCGGGTGTCTGCCACGCATCTCCCGTCTCCTTGCAGTATTCCCTCTTGTGGTCTGTTCTTTTTATTTATTTATTTATTTATTTTGAGACGGAGTCTTGCTCTGTCTCCAGGCTGGAGAGCAATGGTGCGATCTTGGCTCACCACAACCTCTGACTCCCTGGGTTCAAGTGATTCTCCTGCCTCAGCCTCCCGAGTAGCTGGGACTACAGGGCGTGTGCCACCACGCCCAGCTAATTCTTGTATTTTTAGTAGCGACGGGATTTCACCATGTTGGCCAGGATGGTCTCCATCTCTTGACCTCATGATCCTCCCGCCTCGGTCTCCCAAAGTTCTGGGATTATAGGCATGAGCCACTGCATTCAACCTTCGCTCTGTTCTTTACAAGAGAGTCACTAAGTCCTATCTACCTTCAAGGGGAGGGGAGTTAAGCCCCACCTCCTGGAGGGGGGAATATTTGTGGACATATGTTAAAGCCACCACCATGGTTTGAAGACAGATTCTTTGGGGCTGTGCAAATTTCCTGTCTCGCCTTAAAGTTCCACCTGCTAACTTTAGCATTCTTCTGTGGATTCTGCCTGAGGCAGTTGTTACCGTGGTGCTCTAATGATGACTTTCTATTCCCCTCATTCCCTCTGTATTTAAGATTTATTAGTTAGAATGCTGGAAGGAACATTTGTGTCATTTTCCTCATTTATTCATCTTGTCAACCTTTTATTCTTTGTGTTTTTTGTTTTGTTTTGGTTTTGGTTTTGAGGCAGGGTCTCACTCTGTCGCCCAGGCTGGAGTACAGTGGCACCATCTCAGCTCTCTGTAACCTCCACCTCTCGGGTTCAAGCAAGTCGTGTCTCAGCCTCCCAAGTAGCTGCAATTACAGGCATGAACCACTATACTCTGCTAATTTTTGTATTTTTGTGGAGATGGGGTTTCGCCATGTTGCCCAGGCTGGTCACGAACTCCTGACCTCAAGTGATGCTCCTACCTTGGTCTCCCAAAGTGCTGGGATTACAGGTATGAGCTACCATGCCTGGCCCGATGTTTACATCATTGTGATATAAACAAATTGTGATGTATTTATTTATATCACAATGAACTTGCAGATATTTATTCTTTGAAAGGACATATGGCCATCTTTTTTCCTTATTTTCCAGTTTTAGATAATGTTTCTAATATGAGTAAAGGTGTTCTGATGTAGGGCAGTCAAAAGAGAGAAGTCTGCCACAGTGGATGTTTTCTGGAGAGATCACCAAAACCTTGTCACTGGAGGCTAGGGTATCTGGTGGCTTTAAAGCCTGTGACAGGGATGGGCGTGGTGCTCACGCCTGTAATCCCTGCACTTTGGGAAACCAAGGCAGGTGGATCCCCTGAGGTCAAAAGTTCAAGACCACCCTGACCAATATGGCAAAACCCCATCTCTACTAAAAATACAAAAATTCGCATGGTGGCTTGAGCCTGCTGTCCCAGCTACTTGGAATGCTGAGGCAGGAGAATCACTTGAACCCGGGAGGTGGAGATTGCAGTAAGCCAAGATGGTACCATTTCACTCTAGCCTGGGTGACAGAGTAAAACTCTGTCTCAAAAAAAAAAAAAAAAAAAAAGGCTTGCTAGAGGATTGCAGTAGAAATACCTACAAGAGGCCAAACACAGTGGCTCATGCCTATAATCCCGGAATTTTGGGAGGCAAGATGGGTGGATCACAAGGTCAGGAGTTCAAGACTAGCCTGACCAAGATGGTGAAACACCATCTCTACTAAAAATATAAAAATTAGCCGGGCAGGGTGGCAGGCACCTGTAATCCCAGTTATTCGGGAGACTGAGGGAGGAGAATCCCTTGAGCCTGTATGACAGAGATTGCAGTGAGCCAAGATCACACCACTGCACTCTAGCCTGAGCGCAGAGTGAGATTCTTGTCTCAAAAAAAAAGAAAAAAAGAAATACCTACAAGAGTAAAACTGAAAAGTCCAAGACTGAACTGCAAGTCTCAGAGTCCTGACCACATCCCCCCTTACATGTGCAAACCACACCTCTTTGGTCCTCAGTTTCCCCAGAGATAAGATGAAGATATCGGTGCTGGTAGACTCAAGATTAGTGGTTCTCAAACTCAAGGGTGTCTTAGAATCCCCTGGAGGGTTCCATAATGCCCAGATTGCTGGTTCTACCCACAGACCTTCTGATTCAGTAGGTCTGGGGTGAGACCTGAAGATTTACATTTCTAAAACGCTGCCACAGGCTGCTGCTGCTGCTGCTGGGGCAGAGACCCCGCTTTAAGTCCGAGTGATCTCTAAGAAGTTTTAACAGTTTGGGACTTAACACTGATTCAAATGACAAATTCTTTGAACCTGGCTATCAAGAAGTCCCCTAGGCACTGAAAACCAAGTGAGGAGTTGTGCCCAGGACACTGTAAGATTGCTGCATGCCACACCTGGCATCAAGGGCCTGTGAGACCCAGCCACAGCCCAGGGAGGAACAAAGCCTGGGTAAGGCAGAGAAGCCCAATCTGGAATCTGGGCCCTACCCCTTAACAGCGGTGTGGTCTTGAGCAAGTGACTAATGGATGTCCTGCCTCAGTTTCCCTACCTATGAGAAGAGTATGGTACTTAACATGTCCTGGCATAAAGAAAATGCTCAGTGGTGTTTATTGCTGCTAGGGTCACACTTTGCCTCTGGAGTGCAGTGGTGCTGTCCTAGCTCACCGCAACCTCGGATTCCTGGGCTCAAGCAATCCTCCCACTTCAGCCTCCCAAGTAGCACACCACCATGTCTGGCTATTGGTTTTTTTTTTAGAGACGGGATCTTGCTATGTTGCCCCGGCTGGTCTGAAACTCCTGGCCTCAAGCAGTCCTCCAGCCTCAGCTTCCCAAAATGCTAGGATATCTGATCCGAGTTGCAACCCTGTGAGGCTGTGGCCATCACCAACACCATGTCCAGACGAAAGTAGCCACTGTGCCTGGCCAGGATTATCATTCCTTTTTCTTTTCTTTTTTTTTTTTTTTGAGACGGAGTTTCGCGCTTGTTACCCAGGCTGGAGTGCAATGGCACGATCTCAGCTCACCACAACCTCCGCCTCCTGGGTTCAAGCAATTCTCCTGTCTCAGCCTCCTGAGTAGCTGGGACTGCAGGTGCACACCACCATGCCCAGCTAATTTTTGTATTTTTAGTAGAGATGGGGTTTCACCTTGTTGACCAGGATGGTCTCGAGCTCTTGACCTCGTGATCCACCCGCCTCGGCCTCCCAAAGTGCTGGGATTATAGGCGTGAGCCACCGCACCCGGCCTCCTTTCTTTTTTTAACTAGAGATGGGGTCTCACTATGTTGCCCAGGCTGGCCTTGAACTCCTGGGCTCAAGTGATCCTCCTGCCTTGGCCTCCCAAAGTGCTGGGATTACAGGTGTGAGCCGTGGTGTCTGCCTCAGGGTTATTATTTTTTACTGAGCCTGTCCAGTGGGGAGAAATGATAGTGGTAGAAGTGATGCCTCTTTCTGGAGCATGTCCATCTGCCCTCTGCCACAGCTCTACCCAGCTTGGAGTCCCATTCGCTAATTTCAAGCCCTTCATCACAGATTACGAGAAAAGTTCAATACAGTTTATTAAACAGATTGCAAGGGCCCTCCCAAGAAGCATTAACAACTCTTCGTATAATGAATACCAACAAATTAACGTAGCTGCCACCTCCCACTCTCACAAGGGTATAATAAGTAAGATTTAAGCCTGCGGAAGAAAAACATTCCATAAACACCAAGACTCATAACAAAAGCATAATGTTTTTCAAGGTAATTCACAAATTTACATCTCAGCCCTCCCAGGACTAGCCCATCTGAGGGGTCGCTGAGATTATTGGAAAAATACACTTTAGGAATCATGGCAGAGTTTCCACATATAGCTGCTGGTCATTTTTTTAAGGCTGCTTAAGTTCCTGCCATTCCAGGAGGAATAGATAGCCTTAGGTGGTGGCCTCCTGGGCTCCAGAGGTCAATGATTTTAATGCAAGGTCCATGCATTCTGAAAACTGCTGAAAAATAGTCAGGATGAAGGATTTACGTTCAAAGATGTTTGTTGGCATAGAAATGTTTGTTTCTGGTGCATCTTGAAATATGAGTTTGTTGAGTTGCTCTATGATTTCGTCAATAACAGATTTGCTGTGTACCTGACTGATCACCTTGAGATATGCCCGGATGGCTAAGCTGTGGATATTGTTTGGCGGCTGGGCGTCGGGGATGAAACAAGGCAGCGTGTAGTTCTGGGACACGGGCACCCCCTTCTCTTCCTCCACCTGTGGAATGAGGAGAAATGATGAGCGCTTAGTTTGCAATAACAGCTGAAAGTCTCAGCCGCGAATGTTTGCATGCTTCCTCCATGACCCGCCTGGTTGATATATTTATCTGACCAGTGTCACAACTCTATGAGGCTGTGCCACCCCGAACCCCATTTCCAGACAAAACTAGAGCTCAGGTGGCTGCAGTCCTGAAGCCTTTGCTCAGAACCACTGCTCCATCCAGCTGAGGCGTCCCCAGCCTTCCAGAAGCCACGCTCACGTGCCCAGGGAGGTGGGAATTGGAGCACATCTGGCCTTCCATGGCAGCTCCCTGCCCTGTGGGACTCTGTGTTGAAGCCACACACACCCCACTTATAGAGGAAAGTGTTAGGCTTGTCCGAGAAGGCCTCCGAGATGCAAGGAAGAGTTTTTCCAAACTAACCAAGGAGTCTGGACCATCCCTCCCTTCCCTCTTCCTAAGGACTAACCATTTTTGGGTCAGACCGAATTGCTAGCAAGACCTCACTCACCAACCTGAACTCCCCAGTCACCTTTGCTTGGTAACAACCTCAGCCTTTTATAAAAGCCAAGGCTGAAGTCTAAATGCCAAGGCAGGGCCAGGCTCAATGGCTCACGCCTGTAATCCCAGCACTTTGGGAGGCCAAGGTGGGCAGATCTCGGGGTCACGAGATGGAGACCATCCTGACAAACACGGTGAAACCCTGTCTCTATTAGTAAAAGATACAAACATTAGCTGGGCGTGGTGGCGCGCACCTGTAGTCCCAGCTCCTCAGGAGGCTGAGGCAGGAGAATCACTTGAACCTGGGAGGCAGAGGTTGCAGTGAGCTGAGATTGCACCACCACACTCCAGCCTGGGCAACAGAGTGAGACTGTCTCAAAAAAAAAATGCCAACGTAGATGAGAAGGGTAATGCCAATTTTATGAATTGTTTCCAAGTTTGGGTATTTGTTCATTGGACAAAGCTATCTTGTCTGGGCATGGTGGCTCACGCCTGTAATCCCAGCACTTTGGGAGCCTAAGGCGGGTGGATCAGAGGTCAGGAGATCGAGACCATCCTGACCAATATGGTGAACCCTGTCTCTACTAAAATACAAATATTAGCTGGGCGTGGTGGCACGAATCTGTAATCCCAGCTACTCGGGAGGCTGAGGCAGGAGATTCCCTTGAACCAGGGAGTCGGAGGTTGCAGTGAGCCAAGATCATGCCATAGCACTCCAGCCTGGCGACAGAGGGAGACTCCATCTCAAAAAAAAAAAAAAAAGGCCATCTTCATCTGTCTAGTTGCCCCCATCCCTTCCTGGCATGGCCACAGACCGAGCTTCGGGTCTGAAGAGAGGAGCCTCTTTGGAGGGCAGTGGAAGGCATTTTTAAAACATGGTTTGGAAAAGAAATCTCTATAGCACTCACGTCTTTCAAAAGTATCTTCGACAGGAACTGCAGTTCCTCAACTACTTTCTGTACTTCACTTGGTTGTAGCAAATGGACAGGCAGCGTGTGGCAGGCCAGCCAGCTTCCCAGGCAGCAGAGCAGGAACAGCACAGATGTGGCAGGGCCTGAGGAGAGAACGATGTGGTGAGCACAGGCCTCACACACCCCCGCCCACCCCGGCTCCATCCCTCCAGCCGCTGCGGGGCCATCCCGGGGGCGAGTGCATCCAGAATCTTCCTGGAGACATAGATGGTGCCCAAGACTTTGGAAGCACCAGGACCAGTGATACCCGAGTGAGAGGCCATGGCGAGAGAGCGTGAGGCTGGCTTCGGGGGCGCTGGAGCCAGATGTGCTGGCCTTGGCTGCCTGGAGATATATAAAGGGCCGGGCCGAGGAGGATGGGCCGTCAGCGTCCTGCCCGTGGCAAAACCACCACTCAGCTTTTCTCCAGAAAACACTCAAAGCTCTGCCGGTCATGGTGGGTGAAAGGGCTGGAAGGAAATGCTGAGGTTACCCTCAAGGTGGGCAGATGCCTGACTCAGCGCAGATACGCACCGACTTCACAGGAAGGCACATGCATCTTTGCCTTTTCTTCTTGGAAGGAGCCTGTTGATTTGACTAGACAAAATTTTGAAGCCCAGCGTTGACTGACATGATCTACCACCAAGGAGTGGGTGACCTACACGGGTTCATGGGCAGGGCCCACAGGGAATTTCTGGGGAGGAAATGCGAAGCTGGCATAAGATGCACAGAATGTGGTATCTCTGGAAATTTCTGCTGCCTATGCCCATGCCGGTGTGAGGGACCACCCCGTAGCTGCTGTGAGTGCGGCGGATCGAAGGCTCCATCTCAACTCTGCGTGGCCTTGGACGTCACTGGACTCTCCGCCATGGCTCTGCAACCTCAGGGCCCGAACCAGAGACTGTGCTCCAGAGTTATTGGTTGAAATCCTTGTTCATATGGCCTTGAACTCCTGATCTCGAGATCTGCCTTGGCCTCCCAAAGTGCTGGGATTACAAGTGTGAGCCACTGTGCCCGGCCTCAATTTTTGTATTTTTAGTAGAGATGGGGTTTCACCATGTTGGGAGGAGGTCGGTCTGGGCGGCCCGTAGAACCCAAGATACGCAGAGGGACACAGCCAGGAAGCCCCGCCACCCTTCACCCCAAGGCCCCTGCAGCCACCACTGACCTTTTCCTTACTTCCCAAACTGCCACAGTATGGCTTTCACCACCCCAACAATTTAATCAGAATCCTCTAGCGAAGTCCGTGGGAGGCATGACTTCCATCTACAGGTGTTTACTACCAAAGTTCTGTGGCACTGCCTGGCAAATGGATTTTGTAGATGTAGTCATAGTTACCAATCAGTTTGCCCAAGATAGAGACATTATCCTGGGTTCCCTGGCAGGCCCCAGTGCCATCCCATGAGCCCATAAAGCAGAAGAGGAAGATGGAGAGATTCCGAGTGAGAGAAGGGCTCACCTGCCGTTGCTGGCTTGAAGATGGAGGGGGCGGCGTGAAAAGTTCAAGAAGGAAATTACCTGGTCAATAACCACTGGGCTTGGAAGCGGATGCTGAACCCTAGGTGAGCATGCTGAACCCTAGCCAGCCAGCACTTTTATTTTAGCTCAGTGAGTTCCTGAGCAAAGAAGGTATCCACAGCATGCTAGGACTTTGACCCTATATAGACACTATGAGAAAGAAAGTGTGTGTGTGTGTGTGTGTGTGTGTGTGTGTGTGTGTGTGTAATGGACAGCATCTTGCTCTGCCACTCAGGCTGGAGTGCAGTGGTGTGATCATGGCTCACTGTAGCCTTGACCTCCCAGATTCAAGGAGCCCTCCTACCTCAGCCTCCCAAGTAGCTGGGACTATAGGCCCACACCATCATGCCTGGCTAATTTTTGTATTTTTGTAGTGATGGGGTCTGACTATGTTGGCCAGGCTGATGTTGAATTCCTGGACTCAAGCAATCCCGCCTCAGCTTCCCAAAGTGCTGGATCACAGGCACGAGCCACTGCACCTGGTCACATTTGTGTGTGTGTTTTAATTTTTATTTATTATTTTGTGATGGGGTCTGGCTCTGTTGCCCAGGCTGGAGTACAGTGGCACAATCTGAGCTCACTGCAACCTCTGCCTCCTGGGTTCAAGTGATTCTCCTGCCCTAGCCTCCTGAGTAGCTGGGATTACAGGCGTGAGCCGCCATGCCTGGCTAATATTTGTATTTTTAGTAGAGACAGGGTTTCACCATGTTAGCCAGGCTGGTCTCAAACTCCTGACCTCAAGTGATCCACCCACCTCAGCCTCCCAAAGTGCTGGGATTACAGGCAGGAGCCACCACGCCTGGCCGCATTTGTGGATTTAAACTGCTCTTTGTGCTATTTGTTATGGCAGCAATGGAGAACTAATACAGACCCAGAAACTGCATGTTGTCGGCCTTACTGGGGTTTCAGCCTTCATTTTACGTCACCCTCTATGGCATGAAACGTTACCAACCACTTCCACCTTCGTGACAAGCCCTTGTTCCTCTCCTGTAACGTCTTTCCAACCCATTTTGCCCCTCTCCCTAGCTCCATGGTCTCCACCAGCGATCTGGATTCGTCACACTTCAGTGTCCATCTCCTTCACTCTCCAGACCTGAATGTCCACCTGAATGTCCCACTGGCACCTCCAAATCAACATGCCCAAAGTGGGTGACAACAGGGCGATAGTGACGTGGACGGATTGTGGAAATGTTTAGCAGAGTAAGTACGTAAGACGTGGCTTATTTATTTTTTTTGAGACGGAGTTGCCCAGGCTGGAATGCAATGGCATGATCTCGGCTCACCGCAACCTCCACCTCCCAGGTTCAGGCGTTTCTCCTGCCTCAGCCTCCCATGTAGCTGGGATTATAGGCATGCGCCCCCACACCCGGCTAATTTTGTATGTTTAGTAGAGACAGGGTTTCTCCATGTTGGCCAGGGTGGTCTCAAATCCCCGACCTCAAGTGATCTGCCTGCCTCAGCCTCCCAAAGTGTTGGGATTACAGGTGTGAGCCATGACACCTGGCCAGAGGTGGCATTTGACTGGATGTGGGGATAGTGGTGAGGGAAGAGTTGTTACCCAAATATCAAACTGAGAGCATCACAGGCCTAGGGCCTTTGGGGCTTGGGTGAGATGAATTTCAGCTCTTTGCTTGTTGGTTGGCTTGGTTTGGTTTTGTTCTCTTTAAGAGGCAAAGTCTCACGCTATCACCCAGGCTAGAGTGCAGTGGTGCCATCCCAGCTCACTGCAGCCTCCAACTCCTAGGCTTCAGTGATCCTCCTGCCCCAGCCTCCTGTGTAGCCGGGTAGCACACAGCACATGCCATGCCTGGCTAATTTTTTAACTTTAATTTTTGTAGAAATAAGATCCTGTTATGTTGCCCAGGCTGGTCTTGAACTAGGCTCAAGCAATCTACCCACCTTGGCCTTCCGAAGTGCTGGGGCTACAGGTGTGAACCACACACCCAGCCTAATTCAGTTTTGTTTGTTTTGTTTTTGAGATTGAGTCTCACTCTCACTCAGGCTGGAATAAAGTGGCCCAATCTCGGCTCACTGCAACCTCCACCTCCCGGGTTCAAGGGATTTTCCTGCCTCAGCCTCCAGAGTATCTGGGATTAGAGGTGCCCACCACCATGCCTGGCTAATTTTTGTATTTTTGGTAGAGACAGGGTTTTGCCATGTTGGCCAAGCTGGTCCTGAACTCTAGAACTCAAGCGATTAGCCTGCCTCGGCCTCCCAAAGTGCTGGGACTCAGCCTCCCTGGTGCGAGCCACATGGCCAGGCTGATTCAGCTTTTGACACAGTGAATAAGAATGTTACGGAATGCTCAGCTGAAGACACACGGCAGGCCATTGGACGTGTGGACCTGAGCGTGAAGGAAGGAACTACCAACGTAAATGTGGGTGCCATCGAGGTATGTGGCAGATAAAACTGCAAGCTGGTAAGAGATGAGCAGTGTGAGGTGTGGGAGCCACGCATGGAGGCCTGGGACAGGCCTTCATCAACAGGACAGGGAGAAGATGATGATTTAGTCTAGAAAATGGAGAAGGTGCTCGCAAGAGAAAAAGAAGGCCAGGCGTGGTGGTTCACACCTGTAATACCTGCACTTTGGGAGGCCGAGTTGAGCAGATCATGAGGTCAAGAGATTGAGAACAGCCTGGCCAACATGGTGAAACACTGTCTCTACTAAAAATTACCAAAACTGGCCGGGTGCAGTGGCTCATGCCTGTAATCCCAGCACTTTGGGAGGCTGAGGCGGGTGGATCACGAGGTCAAGAGATCGAGACCATCCTGGTCAACTTGGTGAAACCCCGTCTCTACTAAAAATACAAAAAATTAGCTGGGCATGGTGGCGCGTGCCTGTAATCCCAGCTACTCGGGAGGCTGAGGCAGGAGAATTGCCTGAACCCAGGAGGTGGAGGTTGCCGTGAGCCGAGATCGCGCCATTGCACTCCAGCCTGGGTAACAAGAGCAAAACTCCGTCTCAAAATAAATAAATAAATAAATAAAAATAAAAATAAAAATACAAAAACTAGCTTTGTGTGGTGGTGGTGCCTGTAATTCCAGCTACTCAGGAGGCTGAGGCAGGAGCATCACTTGAACCTGGGAGGCGGAGGTTGCAGTGAGCTGAGATCGCACCACTGCACTCCAGCCTGGTGACAGAGCAAGACACTGTCTCAAAAAAAAAAAATGAGAGAGAGAAAAAGAAAAGTACCAGAAACACATGTTGTCATGGAATAAGATGACAAGTCACTTTCAAGAAGGAGGAAATGGTTGATATCAAATCCATGAAGAGGTGAAATATGATAAAGACTTCGGAGATTCACTAGATTGGGCAACATGTGGTCACAGGAACTTTGCTAGGAGACTTTGAATACATTTTTGGTTTGGTATATTGTGGTGGTTTGGGAAGTGAGGAAAAAGTGAGCATAGGCCGCCTGGGATGGCTCACGCTTGTAATCCCAGCACTTTGGGAGGCCAAGGCAGGCAGATCACTTGAAGACAGGAGTTTGAGACCATCTTGGCCAACATGATAAAGCCCCATCTCTACTAAAACTACAAAAATTAGCCAGGCATGGTGGTGGGCACCTGTAATTTCAGCTACTCGGGAGGCTTGAACCCGGGAGGCGGAGGCTGCAGTGGGCCGAGATTGTGTCACCGCACTCCAGTCCAGTGACACAGCAAGACTCCGTCTCAAAAAATAAATAAGGGAAAAAAGGGAGCCTAGACCACTGTGTCAAGAAGAGTGGATGAGTAGGAAGAGAAAGAGACAGTGGCGGCTGAGCGGGGACTTGGGATGAAGGGTGGAAGGGCTTCCTGGCGGGTCCCTTCTGTGCATCTTGGGTTCTATGTACCACCCAGACCTGATCTCATCCCTGAGCCTCCTAACCAATGGCTGATTTGACAGACGCCCATTGGCATCTGGACCTTAACTTGTTCAAACAGGACTCCCTGAGTCTCCTCTTCCCTCGCTGCACATCATCCACCTGTTGCTCCATCAAAATCCCAGGAGCCCCATCTGCGGTTCATCTCCTTGACTTATTTATCATATGGACTCACAGATACTTATTTTATTCTTTGAGAGCTAGGCAGGGTGACTCATGCCTATGATCCCAGCACTTTGGGAGGCCAAGGTGGGTGGATCACTTGAAGTCAGGAGTTCGGGACCAGCCTGGGCAACATGGTGAAACCCCGTCTCTACTAAAAAATACGAAAACCTTAGCCAGGCATGGTGATGCATGCCTGTAGTCCCAGCCAGCTCTCAGGAGGCTAAGGTGGGAGGACCACTTTAGCTTAGGAGGTTCAGGCTTCAGTGAGCTGCTGTGATCACGCCACTGCACTGTAGCCTGGATGACAAAGTGAGACCTGTCCCCCCCCCAAAAAAGGATATTTTCTTCTTTGAA
This sequence comes from Leontopithecus rosalia, assembly GCA_028533165.1. NCBI lineage: Eukaryota > Metazoa > Chordata > Mammalia > Primates > Cebidae > Leontopithecus > Leontopithecus rosalia. The sequence goes on along the minus strand of CM052656.1, from coordinate 9,525,038 downwards.
AGAAGATATGGTCATCTTTCTGCCTTAAATCCCAGTTTTGGATAATTTTTCCAGTAACAGTAAAGTTGTCCTGATACCGTTTAGTTAAAAAGAATGAGAGATGTTGATGTGTTCTTCCATGTGGGGGATCCGTCAGAGCGGCCAGAGTGGTGGGAAAATCTATAGGAAAAGGAGGCAAACCTACTGAAAAGTCAAAGGTTCTGCAGAGCCCTGGGGGAGAATAGCTGAAGGCAGCCCTTATCTAGCCCTGAGGCAGCCGGCAGGAGTGAAGGGGAAAGTTATCTTATCAGGCTTGTTTGTTTGAAGTTGTCCAGGAACTGACCTTTGAACATCCACTGGTGAAGTTCCCTGAAGGGGGAACAATAAGTGTTAATTACCTACAGGTTGTGTTTGCTCCAGGCATTCCCTGCACTGGATAAAAGCAAGCAGCTCCAGCGTCTGGGGCTGCCTCTCTGGCCACTAGAGCCAGGCAGTCCCCTCGCTGCTCTTACACTGCATACCCGGTGAGTACTCATTTCATCCCCTGGCCAGAGTCTGAGGGACAGACCCAGAACCTCCAAAATTCACTTGTCGGAACCTGATGCCCAGTGCGATAGTATTAAGAGGTGGGGTCCTTTGGGAAGTGATTCAGTATGGGGGCTCCTCATGAATGGGATTAATGTCTTTACAAAAGGGGCTTCATGGCTGGGCGAAGTGTGGATTGCCTGACCTCAGGAGTTCGAGACCAACCTGGACAACATGGTGAAACTCCATCTCTACTAAAATACAAAAAATTAGCCGGAAGTGGTCATGCGCCTGTGATCCCAGCTGCTCGGGATGCTGAGGCAGGAGAATCGCTAGAACCTCAGGGAGACAGAGGTTGCAGTGAGCCGAGATTGGGCCCCTGCACTCCAGCCTGGGCGACAGAGCAAGACTCCATCTGAATAAAATAAAATAAATAAAAAATAAAATGAGGTCCGAGTGCTTAAACAGTTATGCAGGTGGACAGTGATAAAACCCCTAACTGCAGGCTTAGAGAGACCCACCCTGGCACCCACTGGCTGGCTGGAGATGTTTGATCTTGGGGTCTCTTCTCCTTTCTCGATCTGTCAGATGGGTATAGGATGACTTTTGGTGGGGAGTGCTTGAGAGGAGTTAAGAACAGGTCAGCTATGGCGCTCACTGCCTGAGGGAGCTGCCACACCTGGAACCACCAGCTGTGATTACAGTTTACAGATGAGGGCAGAAGAGAAAACCCAGGTGGTTGGGGCCGAGCTGTCTGTGATCCGGGTGGGGGGGCCTTTTCCTCGCCGCAGGTGCGCGCACCTGGAGAGGCCCCGGCCCTCGCGCACGCGTCCTGGCGGTTGCCGGGCAACGCGGCCCCGCGGCCATGGAGGCGTCCTCGGAGTCCGAGTCTGAGGCCGGGCCTGGGACCCAACGGCCCGGGACGGGCACCGTGAGCGCGGCCGTGCACGAGCACCTGCGGAAGCTGTGTCTGCGCGAATTCCCGTGCGGCGCCGGCAGCTGGGTGCGGGCGCCGGGGCCGGGCTCTGGGGGCCTGGAGCCGCTGCAGGGAGGGACGTGCCCGGGCGAGCGGGGTGGGCCGAGGGGCTGGCGCAGGGGCGGGCTAGTCCCTGGGGCCTGGGATCTGCGCATTTTGGGGGCCGCCGATGTGGGGGGCGGGTGGGGCTCGGGGGTAACGGTGGGGCCCGGGCCGTGGGTACTGCCTGGGGGAACGCAGGGCCCGTCCTGAGCACGTCAGCTGACCTGGGCCGGGGCTTCTCCCTGACTTGAAGACGCCAACACCCCAGATTTCCAGTGGTCAGGCTCCTTTTGGGGTGAAAACCTTTTCTTTTCTTCAGAGTTCCGCAACTTTTCCCAGCCTCGGAGCATGTAATGAGAGCCCAAGGCAGCGTGGGAGGTGGCTCTGAGCCTGCAGCCTGCGACCTGGGGTCCAGGAGAAGGGGTCACTCCCCACCCCCATCCCGTCTCCAGAGTCCTAGACCCTTCCCTCCCGTGGCTTCAACCACGAGGGGAGCCCAGGTGTGGCCCAGGAAGACCTCTTGCCCAGGCTGGAGTGCAATGGCGCCATCGCAGCTCACTGCAACCTTCGCCTCCCAGGTTCAGGCAATTCCCCTGCCTCAGCCTCCCGAGTAGCTGGCATTACAGGCCTGCGTCACCACGCCCAGCTAATTTTTGTATTTTTAGTAGAGACAGGGTTTCACCATGTTGCCCAGGCTGGCCTCAAACTCCTGACCTGAAGTGATCCTCCCGCCTCAGCCTCTCAAAGGAATGGGAGGTTTTACTTATTTTGTATCTCCCCTGATCCATAGTTATATCCGTGGCTAATAGTCCATCAGAATTACTGACTACTGTCTAGATTGCTAAACTCTTTATCCCCAGTCGTCCAGTTTTACGATCTGTTCCGTTTTGAGAATCTGGCATCCAAAGGGGGCTGTGTCACACTTGGAGAAATCCCCTCTCTGCCACTGCAGAATAAGTCGCGATTTCTTCCTCAAACTTGGCGAACATGGAGGGAGCTGGTCCCCAGAGAGGAGGACGTGGTGAGCCCCGGGGAGGAGACGGTGGAGGCCCTGCTGGGCCTGGTCCGCAGCCCCCTCTCCCCCTGGGCTCTGCTGAATGACTCCAATGCGGAAGACAGTTTCCTGAGAGAACTGGCCATCCGGAACCCAAGGACGGTCAGAGACACCTTCTTCTACTCCTACTTCCGATCCCTGCGGGTGGTGGACAAGGAGGTGAGTGGGGGGGTGATGTTGGGGTGGCCGCTCCCCTAAGGGAGGTTGGGGGGAGGGCACCCTTCCCACAGCGCCTCTGGGGTCCTCCTCTGGGGGCTGGAGCCAAGGCCAGTCTGCTTCATCCCCCTGGCTTGTGCGCCAGGCCCGGCCTGCTGCTCCGTCAGTCTTTTTTTTTTTTTGAGACGGAGTTTTGCTCTTGTTGCCCAGGCTGGAGTGCAATGGCGCCATCTCGGCTCACGGCAACCTCCACCTCCTGGGTTCAGGCAATTCTCCTGCCTCAGCCTCCCAAGTAGCTGGGACTACAGGCACGCACCACCATGCCCAGCTAATTTTTGTATTTTTAGTAGAGATGGGGTTTCACCTTGTTGACCAGGATGGTTTTGATCTCTTGACCTCATGATTCACCCGCCTCGGCCTCCCAAAGTGCTGGGATTACAGGCGTGAGCCACCCCGCCTGTCTGCTCCATCAGCCTTGTGTCTCTTTGTCCTTCACCCTTGACCGCCATCTTCCATAGCTGAGTTCTGCAGTGGAACCAGCTGGGTCTAGCAAAGGTTTTTCGAAGAGTCTGTTTTAGTTTTACTTCGTCTAAACCATAGGGGTCAGGGTAGGGGAGGGTTGGTGTAGTTCTAACTATTTTAATTTCTGTCACCAAAAAGCCACCTGTCTACATAGGTAGCAGAGCCCAGGCTGGGCGAGGTGGCTCCCTGGTGCTAATAATCCCAGCACTTTGGGAGGCTAAGGCAGGAGGTTCCTTTGAGTCCAGGTGTTAGAGACCAGCCTGGGCAACATGGTGGGACCCCGACTCTATAAAATTTTAAAATGTAGGCCAGGTGTGGCGGCTCACGCCTGTAATCCCAGCACTTTGGGAGGCCAAGGCGGGCGGATCATGAGGTCAAGAGATCGAGACCATCCTGGCCAACATGGTGAAATCCCGCCTCTACTAAAAAATGCAAAAATTAGCTGGGTGTGGTGGCACGCGCCTGTACTCCCAGCTACTCAGGAGGCTGAGGCAGGAGAATTGCTTGAACCCAGGAGGTGGAGACTGCAGTGAGCCGAAATTGCGCCACTGCACTCCAGCCTGGCGCCTGGCGACAGAGCAGGACTGTCTCAAAAAAAAAAAAATTTAAATGTAGCCAGGTATGGTGGTGCATACCTGTAGCCCCAGCTACTCAGATGCTGAGGCACAAGGATCACTTAAGCTGGGGAGGTAGAGGCTGCAGTGATCATGACTGCACCATTGTACTCCAGCCTGGGTGACAGAATGATATCGTGTCTCAAGCAAGCAAGCAAGAGTGAGACTCTGTCTCAATAAATCAATCAATCCAGCAAGCCAGCCCAAACATTGCCTGGAAACTTGGCCTCAGCCTTCTAAAGCCTTGGCTTTCTTTTTCCAGAGCCACTGGGAAGCGACATAGCAGTAGGGGACGACTAGGTGACTGACTGGTAGTTTGCCAGGGACTTCCAGTGTCTGTGCATAAAGTTTCACATCGTGGGAACAAACTCCTGTCCTGGGCAGACTGGCACATTGGTGACCCTGGAGGAGGAAGGGCCCCTGATGTCTTTGAGGCCACAGGGAACTGAGGAGTCATGGATGAGTCAGGGCAGGTCGGACCCTGCTCTGGTTGATTCCTGAAGACCTTGACTGACTTCAGTGCCAAGTGCACTGTGGCTCTGGGGTAGACAGAAAGAAGACAGGTTCATATGGTCTGACAAAGGACACAGGTCATTGGCCTGGAAATGATGTACCACCTACAGTCAGGAAGGATGGAGACTGGGAGGGGCTCTTGGGTCCTGGCAGAACAATGCAGTGTGGGAACAGCCTCCGGGGAAGCAGGGGGTGGGAATGGAGGGGAGGTAACTCTGAGGAAGGAGCCGCTGTCTTTCTACTGTGGGCGGGGGCTCTGTGCCTGTGCTCCCTCACCCACCACAGCCCTCGGTTGCTTCTCCCCTCTTCCAGGTGACCCTGGTGGATAAAGACCTCCTGAAATTTCTAAAGCTGGAGGAATTGGTACTGAGTGCCAATCGAATCAAGGAGGTGGAAGCTGCCAATCTGCCCCCCACACTTAAGGTGAAGGAACCCTGGTCCGTGCCGAGTCTTTGGGCCAGAACTGCCCAGCACTGCCTGCATGGCCTTGCCCTACCCTGCCCGGCATAGGCGTGGCCAGCGTGGGTGGAGGCTAGGACCCAGCTCCAGGCTTTTAAAATGTAGGTCACTTTCCTCAAAAAGTTCATCATAGAATTACTGGATGACCCAGTGCTTCAATTCCTAGGTGTATCCATGAAGGAACTGAAGACCAGGGACGTAGCCAGAGTCTCGTCTTCCAGAGTTCAGAGCTGTGCTACTCACCATAGCAGAAGGGTGGGCTCAACTCAAGGGTCTAAAAACAGATGATAAAAAAATGTGGTCAGGCTGGGCATGGAGGCTCATGCCTGTAATCCCAGCACTTTGGGAGGCCAAGGCGGGCGGATCACCTGAGGCCAGGAGTTTGAGACCAGCCTGGCCAACATGGCAAAATCCCATCTCTACTATACAAAAATTAGCTGGGTGTAGTGTCCATACCTGTAATCCCACCTACTTGGGAGGCTGAGACAGGAGAATCGCTTGAACCTGGGAGGCGGAGGCTGCAGTGAGCCAAGATTGCGCCACTGCACTCCAGCCTGGGCGACAGAGTGAGACTCCACCTCAAATAATAAACAATAAATAAAATTAAAAAACAAAACAGCAACAGCAACAAAAAAATGAGGTGAGGCTGTGGATGAGAAGAGTGTTGAGTTTATTCCGGATCCATCCGGGGGCCCTTTTGGCTTCCCAGGGAAGCATCCCCATGGGTTGAGAAGGTGCCAGATGCTATGCAGCTTCCCCACTGCCAGTCCAACATCACACCCCCACCCCCCGTTCCAAATGTTGACGTGTCTTTCATGAAAGGAAAAGAAACCTCCCCAGACCTGCTGAAGGAATCTTTTCTTCCTGGGTCTTTCACAGGGAGGCCGGGTGGGGCCAGGGGGGCCAGGTGTCAGTAATCTGTGATTCCTCCAAGTTTCTCACGGCATAAGGGTGGGCCTGCTCCTCAGTCAGAAGGCTGACTCCTGCACGGTCTTCCCGGGCCTTCTGTGTGGTCTTCCAGGTGCTGGAGCTCTATGGCAATGAGATCAGCAGCATGGAGTGTCTGTGCGCCCCCCCGCCCCCCCACCTGCAGCACTTGGGGTTAGGCCACAACAAACTTCTAGGCCCCTCGGAAAGTCTCCACATCACCGCTGACCACTGGTAACTCGGAAGCCCAGATGGAAAGAGAGGGGGAGGGATTAAGTCTTAGGCCGGGGGGATTCCTCCCCGGCGGCTTGAGAACTTGGCTTTGCTGTTTTCTGTAACTCCCAGTCGGCTGTTAACTCCAGACCTTTGCTTTATTTCTCTGACCCAATAGCAAAATTCCACTGAGGCTCTGGGAAGGAGGATAAGAGGTGGTGGCTGTGAGGCAGAGCCTTTGCTTTGGTGCCATATTTTATTATTTATTTATTTATTTTTGAGATGGAGACTCAGTCTCTTCCCCAGACCACAGGGCTGTGGTGCGATCTTGGCTATGCAACCTCCACCTCCCGGGTTCAAGCAGTTCTCCTGCCTCAGCTTCCCAAGTAGCTGGGACTACAGGCGCCCACCACCACGCCTGGCTAATGTTTGTATTTTTAGCAGAGAAAGGGTTTCACCATGTTGGCCAGGCTGGTCTCGAACTCCTGACCTCAAGTGATCCACCCACCTTGGCCTCCCAAAGTCCTGGGATTACAGGTGTGAGCCACCTCGCCCGGTCTGGTGCCATGTTTTAGAGCAGGGTTTCTCACCTCAGGCTCCGTTGGCATTGGAGCCCCATCGTTCCTTGCTGTGGTGCTGCCCTGGGCACAGCAGGATATTGAGCGGCTCTGATCTCCACCTGCAGAGCCAGGAGTACCTCCCTGCTAGTTGTGACAAGCAAAAATGTCTCCAGACAGAACCTAATGTCCCCTGAGCAGCAAAATCCCCCCATGCTGAGAACCACTGCCCCGGCACCAGGCCCTCCCAGCGCCAGGCGCCCCATCGCTATCGAAGTTTCAGGCTCATTAGGAAGCCGGCAGAAGGCTCTGGTCCCAGTGGATATTCACCTTGGTCTCCTTGGTGGGCGAACGGTAGAAACCTTAACATCCTGGATCTGAGGGGCAGGAGGGGGACCAGAGACCTCCCAGAAAAGGCCATGAAAGGAAGCCGGGAAGGGAAGGCTTTGCAAAGCATGCTCTGAGATGTGTAGGACTTGAGCGGCTTGGCAGCATCTCCATGGTGCCTGTTCACTCCCGGCAAGGCTGGACTGGATAGACCCACCTCCCCTCTCTCCTTCCCCCAGGAACCTGGAGGGCACACCCTTGGGGGGTCCAACCTTCCACACGCCTGCAGGGAAGGGAAGCTGCCTCTCTGATTCTAGCTTCCTCTTCCTCCCCTTCCCTTCTGCTCTTAGGGGAAGGGCACGGCGTCTTCCTGGGATTGGGAGAGGCTGTGCTGACGGCGGCCTTTTGTGTTTTTCTTGTGTCTGTTCTCGGCTGAGATCAATTTGCTTTCCAGTTTGTGGCAGCAGGAAAGTCACCCTGCCCCTGCCCCTGCCCTGTGTCTTGGTCTGGCCGCAGGTCCCTCCCAGCCCCCTTGCCTCCTGGGGTCCTGCCCCAGTCTGACTTTGAGATGCCACCTCCAGCTTCTAGACTGTCCATCCCTCCAGACTCTGGCTCTCTCCTCCCAGCCCCCAACGTCAACCCCGTGCCTGCCCTGTCCAAGGCTCCCCCACGGTGGCTGTCCCCGGCTGTGCCGTGCAGTCTGCCCATAGTATTTGTGCAGAACCTCCTTGACGCACGCAGTGCACGAGGCTCCACGGGAGCTACTGAGAGGTTTGGCCGAGGAAAGGGGAGCCCTGTGAAGGGAGGCCGGTGGGGGCCAGTTGTGAGGGGCATCCCTGTGGCTCTGACCATGAGGGTAGCAGTGTTATGGAGAGGAGATGAGAGCCAGGCACTCGTTCCCAATGTGGGTTTACTTGAGTCAAGTTAACAGGACAGGGTGTGCAGCCCACGGATGGCAGAGTCCTCAGCCCCAGGCCCCTGTCTGTTTTGGCCGTAGGGCTGCTGGCCCCTGGTCACCTGGCTTCTTGACACTCAGATGGTCCTGCTTACCTTCCAGGCCCAACCTTGTGTCCCTGGACCTGGGTTTCAATGACCTGATGGACCTGCAGAGCATGCTTGCCAGGCTGAGGACCCTCCGGCACCTGCGGCTGCTGGTGCTGCAGGGAAACCCACTTGCCCTGGTGCCCTACTACCGCGGCCTCACTGTTGACAGCCTGGCCCAGCTCTGCGTGCTGGATGACATCACCGTGTCTCCCAACGAGAAGCATCTGTTCCGGGGGCTCAGCCTCTATGGCGGTGAGGGTGCCAGCATGCAGGGAGGGGGTGGCACGTGACAGCCCAGCCTCCGCCTGGCTGTGCCCTGCCCTCCTGGGTCTGTGCACCCATCTTTCCTGCAGCTCCCCATCTGACCCAGACCCAAGTCAGGTGTAGCCTCTCTTCCGGGTCAGACCTTTCCCCAGGCTTTGGTTCCTGTGATTAAGATTTGGGGACAGAAGTGGTAGTGGGAGGCCAGGCGCAGTGGCTCACACCTGTAGTCGTGGCACTGTGGGAGGCTGAAGCAGTCACTCTTTGGGATCCCTTGAGTCAGGAGTTCAGCACCAGCCTGGCCAACAAGTATCTCGTCTCTACTAAAAATACAAAAATTAGCCGGGCATGGTGGTGGATACCTGTAATCCCAGTTACTCGGGAGGCTGAGGCAGGAGAATCTCTTGAACTCAGGAAGTGGAGGCTGCAATGAGCTGAGATAATGCCATTGCACTCCAGTCTCTTCTCAAAAAAAAGAAAAAAAAAGTGGTGGGGACGGATCACTTGAGCTGAGAGGCGGAGGCTGCAGTGAGCTGTCATCTCACCACTGCACTCCAGGGCCACAGAGCAAGGCCCTGTCTCTTAAAAAAAAAAAAATAGCTGGGTACGGTGGCTCACACCTGTAATCTCAGCACTTTGGGAGGCTGAGGCGGGCAGATCACCTGAGTTCAAGACCAGCCTGACCAACATGGAGAAACCCCATCTCTACTAAAAATACAAAATTAGCCAGGCATGGTGGCATGTGCCTGTAATCTGAGCTACTCGGGAGGCTGAGGCAGGAGATACACTTGAACCTGGGAGATGGAGGTTGTAGTGAGCCGAGATCGCACCCCTGCACTCCAGCCTGGGCAACAAGAGTGAAACTCCATCTTAAAATAAAATAATACAGCCGGGTGCGGTGGCTCAAGCCTGTAATCCCAGCACTTTGGGGGGCCAAGGCAGGTGAATCACGAGGTCAAGAGATCGAGACCATTCTGGTCAACAAGGTGAAACCCTGTCTCTACTAAAAATACAAAAAATTAGCTGGTCATGGTGGCGCGTGCCTGTAATCTCAGCTACTCAGGAGGCTGAGGCAGGAGAATTGCCTGAACCCAGGAGGCGGAGGTTGTGGTGAGCCGAGATAGCTCCATTGCACTCCAGCCTGGGTAACAAGAGCGAAACTCCATCTCAAAAATAATAATACAATAAAATAAAATAACGTATAGGGACTTGGGACAGTTATTTCAATTAGCTTCTTCATCTCCCTGCTGGCTTGAGATCGCCCCCTTGAGGCCCATGCCGCAAGGTGCACCAGAGGCTTCTCCAGGTCATAGTGACAGGCTAGATAATGCTGTGACCTGCAGAGCAGCCCTCATCATTGCCGTACACAGGTCAGGAAAACAAGGCCAAAGAGGGGTGTGATGACACCCAAACCATTCCAGGTCACATGCCAGAGTGGCACGTGAACCTGACTGCCCCACGAAGGCTCAGCCCTGAGTGGTGGAGAGAATCCGGGACCTGTACCTTCCCGGCCCTCTTGTTTTTTCTGTCTGCCCACTTATATTCCACGGGCCCCTCTGTCCTGCCCATTCCTCTCTGCAGATCTCTTGGCACAGGAAGCGCAGCTTGTGGTGGCCATTGGAAACATCAGGGGAGTGCCGGACTCCTCCCTCTTAGACCCAGAACCAGGGCCCGAAGGCCCTTTCATCACTTACAGCTATTACGTGACCTACGATTTTGTGAAAGACGAAGAAGGTGAAGCGAATGAGTACACGGACTTGCTGGCCGAGGTGCGCCCCGGGCTGTCCCCGGGAGTATGGGGGGCCCTTGTACAGGCTGAACTGCTTCGTGGACCCAGGAAAATCCTTTTAATTAATTAATTTATTTACTGAGGCACAGTCTTGCTCTGTCACTCAGGCTGGAGTGCAGTGGTGTGATCTTGGCTCACTGTAACTTCTGCCTCCCAGTTCAATCGATTATCCTGCCTCAGCCTACCCAGTAGGGATTACAGGTGCCCATCACTACAGCTGGCTAATTTTTATATTTTTAGTAGAGATGAGATTTCACCATGTTGACCAGGCTGGTTCTGAATTCGTGAGCTCAAATGATCCTCGGCCTCCTGAAGTGCTGGGATTACAGGTGTAAGCCACCATGCCTGGCCAAGGAAAATCCTTTTTTGTGTTTTTAAAGATGGAATCTCACTCTGTTACCCAGGCTGGAGTGCAGTGGCGTGATCTCAGCTCACTGCAACCTCCCAGATTCAAGCGATTCTCCTGCCTCAGCCTCCTGAGTAGCTGGGATTACAGGCGTGGGCTACCACACCCAGCCAATTTTTGTATTTTTAGTAGAGATGGGGGTTTCACCGCATTGGCTAGGATGGTCTCGAACTGACCTCGTGATCTGCCCACCTCAGCCTCCCAGAGTTCTGGGATTACAGGCGTGAGCCACTGCCTCCAGCCTGGAAAATTCTTAACGTGGGATCTCGTGATTCATGCAGGGACCTGGCTTCCGCTCAGCCTCTTTCTTGCAGCTAGAGCCATTTTCAGCCATGCACACACTCCCCTTGCCCTCTTAAAATAAAAATAAAAAATCTGAGCCTAAAAAGCCACCCAGTATTTCATAACAGCCCCTTGCTCCCAGCCCCATTCTGCAATTTCTACAACTCCTTCTATCTCCCTCTGTATCAGAAGTAAACCCAAGGACACCGTCCAACTAGGGGACGCGTGATGATGCTGGTCTCCTGCTCCCACGTGGAAGTGGTTATTGCTTTCACACTTAATGTAGGCCTTTCAGAAGAGACAAGACTGGGTTTCTCAGAGCCTTCCTGCCTCCTAGCAGAGTTCGTCTGCTCACACGTGAACCTCATCTAGATGTCGGGAGCTGTGTTACAGACACTCCCCAGGCATCAGCTGAGCACGTCTTGGAGACAGCAGCCTTGGACGAGTTTCTGTCTTCCTGCAGATGGCCAAGCCCTCTCCCAGCTTAGAATTATTAGCTGAGGAATCTCCTGAAGAGGTCATTGAAAACGTCATTGAAGATGTTGCTGAAGAGGTCACCGAGGAGGTGGAAGGGTCTCTGGAGTCTGAGGTGGAGGAATGGGGAGAGTCCGAGTTGTCCGTCGTCTCAGTCCCTTCAACTGTCTTGCCGACGCCGAGGGCCTCTGCAGAAGAGCTGGCCAAGTTGCGGCCACGTATAGATCCCCGGCTCTGCCCATCCCCAGGGTAAGGATGGAAACCTGAACCATGGCAAGTAGTCACAGTAGGGTCATAGCCTAGACCACACTGTGGCCTCCGCTTAAGTCCTGAGGTGGGCCAGCTGCAGTGGCTCAACACCTATAATCCCAGCACTTTGAAAGGCCAAGGCAGGCAGATCATGAGGTCAAGAGATCGAGACCATCCTGGCCAACATGGTGAAACCCCGTCTCTACTAAAAATACAAAAATTAGTTGGGTGTGGTGGTGCACACCTGTAGTCCCAGCCATTTGGGAGGCTGAGGCAGGAGAATTGCTTGAACCCAGGAGGCAGAGGTTGCAGTGAGCTGAGATTATGCCACTATATTCCAGCCTGGCAACAGAGCGAGACTCCATCTGGGAAGAAAAAAAAAAAAAACAGTCCTAAGGCTGAGTCACTCCTGGATCTTCCACCCCCAGGAATGGTTAAGGCCCCATTAGGCTGTTAGCTGTGCAGGGCATTTGGGTTCAGCCCTCTTTCCTGGAGGGTTGAATGCTAAATCCTTCTACTCTAACTGCCTACTCAAAGTACAACTGAGTCCCACTTCCCTGAGCAGCCAAGATTTTTGGAGTGATTAAATTTCTTTTTTGGGGGCGACAAAGTCTCACTCTGTCACCCAGGCTGGAGGTCAGTGCATGACTTCGGCTTACTACCCCCGCCACCTCCCAGGTTCAAGCAGTTCTCATGCCTCAGCCTATAGCTGGGACTACAGGCACGCCTGGCTAATTTTTGTATTTTTAGAAGACAGGGTTTCGCCATGTTGGCCAGGCTGGTCTCAAACCCCTGGTCCCAAGTGATCTGCCCGCCTCGGCCTCCCAAAAGTGCTGGGATTACAGGCGTGAGCCACTGCACCTGGCCTGAATTTCTTGAGTTGATTGAGAGATGATAAATTAACAGCCCTTTTCATTTCAGCCCTTGGGTGGGAGAAACCTTTTTTGGTCTAACATTGTAATCCATCTGAGATGTATTCTGGCATATCAAGTACTGTAGGGATCCTCCAGCCTGTACACTGTGTTCTTTCTTGCCTGAGTCCAATCTAGCTCCATTCCTTCTTTTTTGCGCTACTTTTGAATATTATAGTCATTTTCATAAATATTTTATTATTATAAACATGTTACAGACCAGACTCAATAATACATTGTTATAATTATTGCCTTATATAATCCATGTTTTGCAGAGAAGAAAGGAGAACACAAATATAAAGATTTTCTTTTTGAGACAGAGTCTTGCTCTGTCACCCAGGCTGGAGTGCAGTGGCATGACCTCCACTCACTGCAACATCTGCCTCCCAGGTTCAAGTGATTCTCCTGCCTCAGCCTCCCCAGTAGCTGGATTACAGGCGCATGCCACCATGCCAGGCTAATTTTTGTATTTTTAGTAGAGACAGAGTTTTTACCATGTTGGCCAGGCTGGTCTCGAACTCCTGACCTTGTGATCCATCTGCTTCGGCCTCACAAAGTGTTAGGATTACAGGTGGGAGCCACTACCCCTGACCAAAGTGGTTTTTTTGTTTGTTTTTTTTGTGTTTTTTTTAAGTTTGTTAACCATCTTTGTTACCATTTCTGGTTCTGTTCATATCTTCCTTTAGAATTGATTTACTGTTGTGGCTTACGCCTGTAATCCCAGCACTTTGGGAAGCCGAGACACGTGGATCACTTGAGGTCAGGAGTTTGAGTCCAGCCTGCCCAACATGGTGGCACCCTGTCTCTATTAAATATACTAAATACAAAAAATTAGCCAGGAGTGGTGATGCACACCTGTAATCCCAGCTACTTGAGAGGCCAAGGCAGGAGAATTGCTTGAACCCAGGAGGCAGAAGTTGCAGTGAGCCAAGATTGTACCACTGCATTCCAGCCTGGGCAATAAAAGTGAAACTCTTGTCTCAAAAAAAAAAAAAAAAAGAATTGATTCACTATCTGGTTTCATTCCCTCCCTCATTGATGTACTGTCTGGTTTCTCCTTCCTCCCCACCCTGTTCCCTCCCCTCCCATCCCCTCCTTTTCCCTTCTTTTTTCTGCCCCTTTGTTCCTTTATCTGTTTCTTGTGGTGGGGTCTCACTGTGTTGACCAGGCTGGTCTTGAACTCCTGACCTCAAGCAATCCTACAGCCTTGGCCTCCCAAAGTGCTGCAGTTACAGGTGTGGGCCACTATGCCTGGGCATGGTGTCATTTTCTTACTCCAGTATGCTTCATTCTCACCCCCATTTCCTTCATGTTGCTATGTCACATATATGACATTTCTACCTGCCATAGCCCAAACTGCAATTTTATAGACGTTGTCTTATGCTATTGTATTTTATTCTAATTAGAATCAAGGACAAGAAATATATAACTATACTGTCTTTTGTATTTGCCTACATGATTACTTTTATTGGTGCTCTTTTTCTGTGTGTGAATTTGAATTACCCTCTGGTGTTACTTCCTTTCAGCCTGAAGAACTTCCTTAAGGAAGTTAATATATTAATGTATTCAACTCTTCATGTTTTGTGTAAAGCAAATCTATTGTCAACAAAGTCAGTTTTTTGTTTCTGTTGATATGTCCTTATTTCAAAAGCAATTTTGAAAGATAGTTTTGTTGGGTATAGAATTGTTGGTTGACAGTTTTGGTGGTTTTTTTCCCCCCCACTACCTCAGAACATTTGTTTTATGTTGTTTCGTTGAGAGGGAGTCTTGCTCTGTCACCCAGACTGGAGTGCAGTGGTGGGATCTTGGCTCACTGTAACCTCTGCTTTCTGGGTTTGATTCTCCTGCCTCAGCCTCCAGAATAGCTAGGCTGACTTCATTAATTTACTGGGCTTACCTACTGTGATATTTCAGTCTGCAACTTGGTCTGTACTTATCTCTGAGGGAAAATGTTCTCCATCCTCAGTGATGGAATAAGTGAGGAGGTTTGTATTAACTTTTAACTTGGACATACTTTAAATTTGTTGGAGTATATTATTAATTCTCCTCAGGCTGTGATCCAACCGGTAGAACAATTTATGTTAAATCCCTTCCAGAGTGGGATGCTACTTGAGGGTTGACATGGTGTTCTGAGACTAAGGCAATGCCAGTCAGGGGTCTGTGTTCTAGCCTGGGGCTAGGCTAGATTTTTTGTTTCTGCTTTTTTTTTTCTCCTGCAGCAGGGTCTCACTTTGTCACTGAGGCTTGAGTACAGTGGCATGAACATGGCTCACTGCAGCCTTGACTTCCCAGGTTCAAGCAATCCTCCCACCTCAGCCCCCAGAGTAGCTGAGACTACAGGCATGTGCCACCTCGCCCAGCTAATGTTTGTATTTTTGGTAGAAACGAGGGCTCGACATGTTGCCCAGACTGTTCTTGAACTCCTGGGTTCAAGCGATCTTCCCATCTTGGCCTCCAAAAGTGCTAGGATTAGAAGCGAGAGCCACCATGCTCAGCCCTTTGCTGAACTTTTAACAGATAACTCTTGGTGCATTTCGAATGGTTTCTATCAGTTGCTCAGGGTGGTCTTGCCCCGAAGGAGGGCCCCATGTGCTTTTTTTTTCTTTTGCTGTCTCCTCTGCATCCACATTCTTTTTTGGCCTTCTGGTCCCCTCACCCTGCCTAGTGGCAGCCAGGTCCCCTTCCTCACTGTGGGCTTTGATGCTCAAGGTCTCCTTGGATGTCCCCTCACAGTCCTGTCCCGGGTTCCCGGCCACAGCCCCTGGGTGACAGCACCACATCTTCATCTCTCCTTCCCCAAGGACCGTCCTCTTCAACACCACCCACAAGCCCTGGGCTGAGGTCATCCACTGCAACTATGAGATGCAGCACGTGCTCAGGAACCTGGTGCCACTGAAGGCTTTCCTGCTGGCAGGGACCACTGTGACTATTGTGGAGGAGAAGGTGGGCAGGTGGAGGCAGTGCCTGGCCGCCCACAGGCTGCACCTCTGCCCCTGTTCCCATTGGGCCATCCCCTTTAGGAGCCTCACTCCCTGGTTAGCTGAGGTTTCAGCACTGCTCCAGAAAGGGTGAGGGAGAGGTGACCCCAGGCAACCCCCCTGGGCCTCTGCTCACTTGAGGCCACATCCCTGGCCCTAGATTCTCTCCTGGCCAGTGGTGCTGCCTGCTGTGGACAGTCCCCTGTCTGCCAAGAAAGGAAAAACAGAGAAAGACAAGAAAGAGAAGGAGAAAGACAGGAAGGTGAAAGGAGAGAAAGAGCCAGCCAAGGTACCGGGCCCCGGTGCTGGGGAGGGCAGTCCGGCCACAGCCTCATCTTGCTTCATCCCACCTCATCCCACCCTCCTGGCCTCCCCCAGCAGGCACCAAAGAAGAAGAAAGAGCCACTCAAGGAGCTCCGGCAGGACCCCCCCATCCTGCAGGTGCTGGGCCGAGGCCTGGTGGTTCTGGAGCCCCTGCTGGTGGGGGAGCCCCTGGTGTCCTCTGTGTGCAACTTTGGCGTGGTCCGCACCTTGGCATCCGACAGGCTGGCATTTGCCAGGGTACCACATCCTCCACCTCTGCCTTTGCCCTCCCCACGGGAACCCTGAGGGCAAGCAAGGGCTGTGGGCCCAGGTCACTGGATGGGGAGGAGGCGGTGGGGAGGGCTTTTCCCTGGGTCACATAGCCGGGTGCTGGTGCTGCCGCCTGCACACAGGGCCCCTCTGTGGGTTTTAGCCCAGTCAGCCTTCCCCTTGGGGCGGGCACCCTCTCTGAGAGACCCCCACCTTCCTGGACCTGTTAGAGGGAATGGAGGAGGTGGGGCCACAGAGAAACCCCTTCTCCAGAGCCTCCTCTCTCGTTTTGTGGTTCTTTCTCTCAGGATTCAAAGAAGATTAAGAAAACTGCCAAAAAAGGTGAGTGCCGTGGTGACCAACGGCAGGGAGTGGCAGGGGGACCAGCTGAGGGCCAGCTCTGGTGGAGGCCAAAGGAACAGAAGGGCGGGGAATGGGCGCTTCTGGCCTTAGGATCCAATGTTAATATTCCTTCCCTGCAGCCCTCAGACCACCAGGCCTGTGGGTTGTGACGCAGGTGGGGAAAGTGCCTGTGGTAGAGCCACAGCGGGGTGAGGGCTCATAGCTGGGGTGGCTGGGGTCCCTCCGCTTCCGAGGTGTCTGCCTCCAGCTCTAGGCCTCATGGGCTGTAAGAGGAGCCTGGACGTGTCCTGTGGGAACTGCAGAAGCATCTGAAACGGGTGCATCTCAGGTCTGAGGTTCAGAAAGAATGTCTGGCTGGGAGGGAGAGAAAGGAGACAGGGAGAGCTGTGGGAGGTGGCTGCAAAGCCTGAGGCCCAATCAGAGCCGAGCAGCCATCATGCTGAAGCTGAAAAGTGGAAACAGGCCTGGGGCGGTGGCTCACGCCTGTAATCTCAGCACTTTGAGAGGCTGAGGTAGGCAGATCACCTGGGGTCAGGAGTTCGAGACCAGCCTGGCCAACATGGTGAAACCCTCTACTAAAAATACAAAAATTAGCCAGGCGTGGTGGCAGGTGCCTGTAATTCCAGCTACTCGGGAGACTGAGGCAAAATAATCGCTTGCACCCGGGAGGCAGAGTTTGCAGTGAGCCAAGATCGAGCCATTGCACTCCAGCCTGAGCAACAGAGTGAGACTTTGTTTCAAAAAAATAAAGAATAAAATAAAATCACTGAAGAAGTAAATGTTGGAGGGCATACGCTACTGGACTTCAAAACCCATGCCTATACGAACATGTGATTTGTGGTACTTACCTGTGGGTTAAGATGGATTTAAAAAGGTTTTTTTTTGGTAAATCTCTTTAATGTCTAGCTGAATTGAAGACACCTGGATTCTTATAGCTACTTTTGCAGTCAACTGCTTGCAATATGTTGCTGTAATTGAAGTGCATAAAGAAAATCCAACCTCAGAGCCATAATTGGAAAAGAGGGATATTTTCATAGACCCTCAAATAATTGGGGATATTTTTCTTTAAAATTACACCAAATTTGACACGTGGTAGTTCCTTAATGGTTGTTACAATGTGAAAACAATGTATATTGAATTTTTCATAATCAGATTAAAATTCATCGGCCTAGTTCACATTTTGAATGGATATTTTACCATGCACGATTTGTTTTTCTGTTTTGTTTTGTTTTGTTTTTGAGATGGTGATCTCGGCTCACCGCAACCTCCGCCTCCTGGGATCAGGCAATTCTCCTGCCTCAGCCTCCCGAGTAGCTGGGATTACAGGCACGTGCCACCGTGCCCAGCTAATTTTTTGTATTTTTAGTAGAGACGGGGTTTCACCATGTTGACCAGGATGGTCTCGATCTCTTGACCTCGTGATCCACCCGCCTCGGCCTCCCAAAGTGCTGGGATTACAGGCTTGAGCCACCGCGCCCG
>CM052656.1:9424783-9506865 GCA_028533165.1 Leontopithecus rosalia | reverse complement strand
GGCAATTCTCCTGCCTCAGCCTCCCGAGTAGCTGGGATTACAGGCACGTGCCACCGTGCCCAGCTAATTTTTTGTATTTTTAGTAGAGACGGGGTTTCACCATGTTGACCAGGATGGTCTCGATCTCTTGACCTCGTGATCCACCCGCCTCGGCCTCCCAAAGTGCTGGGATTACAGGCTTGAGCCACCGCGCCCGGCCACCATGCACACTTTGTAACATGCATGAGTTACTTATAAAATACAGGTTAACCAACTTGGGCTAATGTTCCAACCGTTGACCCCCGTCACTATCCATTTTCCAAAAATCACGTTCTTTACTATCACCACCCACTCATTAGAAAGGTCTCTGAGTATTGGAAAATTGATAAAATTCATGGTGGCAGATACAACGTTACCAAATTTTAAGGCAAATGTTATAAATCGATTGAAATACTTTCAGTTGTTTTGCCTGAAGTGCCAGAATTACAGAATTACCTTTTTTTCTTTTTAACTGTTGCCCAGGCTGGACTGCAGCAGCGTAATCTTGGCTTGCTGCAACCTCCGCCTCCCGGGTTCAAGCGATTCTCCTGCCTCAGCCTCCGTTGTAGCTGGGACTACAGGCGCACACCACCACACCGGCTAATTTTTGTATTTTTAGTAGAGACGGGGTTTCAACATGTTGGCCAGAATAATCCCGATTTCCTGACCTCGTGATCCACCTGCCTCTGCCTCCACCGCGGCTGGCCGAATTACTTCATATTTGAGAAAATATCTGCAGCCAGGCGCGGTGGCTGACGCCTGTAATACCAGCACTTTGGGAGGCCGGGGCGGGCGGATCACTTGAGGTCAGGAATTCGAAACCAGCCTGGCCAACAAGGTGAAACCCCTGTCGCTACTAAAAATTAGCCGGTCGTATTGACTGGCGCCTGTAATCCCAGCTATTCGGGAGGCTGAGTCAGGAGAATCGATCCCAACTACTCGGGAGGCTGAGGCAGGAGAATCACTTAAACACGGGAGGTGGAGGTTGCAGGGAGCCGAGATCACGCCACTGCACTCCAGCCTGGGCGACGGAGCAAGACACTCTCAAAATAAAAAGCAGCTAGTTCGTCTTGCAGCTCACAGCTGTGACTTATTAAATGATCTAATTAAATGCAATTTGATTTCATTTCTCATTACAGTTAAGACCCGAAGACCGAAAACTCCTGCCAGAACAGAGTTCAGGGCTTGCATTTGGGATGGGTCAGGGCGGCCGAGAACGCCGGCCCATTTGTCTCTCTGGACTCATGCTCGCGTTTTTATTTTCTCAGAAAAGCCAAAAGCCGTGATTCCCATCAACGAAGGCGATTACCACCCCGAGCCCCTGACGGTGGAGGTGCAGATCCAGCTGAACCAGTGCCGCTCGGCGGAGGAGGCGCTGCGCACGTTCGCCGTGTAGGGCGCGGGCAGTAAAGGCTGTTCCCAGCACTCCCGCCTCGGCGTCGGTCTTGCTGCGCGCGTCGGAGGGCGGGTGTGGCGCCCGCGTCCTAGGGAGGAGGAGCCTCTGCCCCACTAGGCTCGTGCGGACCCTAGGACTGGGTTGGGGACGGGACACGTGCGTCCAGCCGCGGGCGTGGCGGAGACTGGCTGCCCGGAGCCCGCCCTCCCCACAAGCCCCGCCCCGAATCCCCGCCTCCCCACAAGCCCCGCCCCGAATCCCCGCCTCCCCACAAGTCCCGCCCCAAAGAGCCCCCACTCGAGCTCCGCGCACCTGGGCACTATCTGCCCTGGCTCCGCTGCGCTAGCTCCTCGCTTCTGCCCCGGCGTCACGCTCAGGTAGGTCGGGACCCGGGACCCCGCTGCTGTGAGGGAGGCTGGGTCACCATGTGGGGAGGGGCGTCGCTAGGACGGCCGTACCTTTGCAGCCCGCTCTCCGGTCCCCTCCTGGGTCCCGGCGAGGACGCCGGCCCCGCCCGGGTGCGGCGCGGGTCTGGCCTTGGCAGGACGGGCTCGGGGCCCACGGGCCGTTCGGCTTCGGTTCTCCGGGCTGGGGATAGAGGCCGGAGCCGGGCGTCGTGGACCCCGCCAGCCTGGGCTGCGCGCCCCCAACGCGCCGCGCTGCCGCCAGCCCCGGCCTGAGGTCCCCCACGGGGTGGGTCCCTGTCTCCGCCAGCCCTCCAGAGACCGTCGCGTTGAAAGAATGAACCAGAGCTCGGCCCCTGCCCGCGCCGGGGCACTTGGGTCACCGAGTCCTGTGGGGACCCGAGGCGGCTATCGCCCCAGGCCGAGCCTCAGGACCCGCAACCCCCAGGAGGGGTCGTGCGCCCCGCGGCGGGTGGAAAGCAGGGCTCTGGGGTCACCGTGAGGGGGACCCTGCTCCGAGGGCGGCGGGGTGAGGCCGTGCGGCCAGCGCGTGGGGACGCCCGCGGAGGGACGGCGCCACCCAGGCCGCGGCGCAGCCTGGGCTGGAACCTCCTGGAACGGAATCAAGCCACCTACTGTGCGCCCTTCTCGGTGAATGGCACCGCCGCCCACCCGGGCCCCTCGCCCACAGCCCGCGGTGCTCGCACACCTGAGACCCATCTTGCTCCGACCCCGCCACCGCCCGGCATTCTGAGCACGGAGACAGCCTCCGGCTGCCCTTCCTCCTTCCTCCCCAGCTTTCCGCAGCCCACCGGGGAATAAGCGGTAGGAGTGACCTTTTACGAAACGTAGATCCTTTCATGGCCTCTGCCAGACCTTCCTGTCCCCCCGCCCCTCCCCCGCATAGATCTCCAGGGCGCTCAGAAAATCCCGGTAGGTGGCTTACGCCTGTAGTCCCAACACTTTGGGAGGCCAAGATGGGAGGATCGCTTGAGGCCAGGAGTTCCAGACCAGCCCAGGCAACAAAGGGAGACCACATCTCTGCAAAACACAGCCGGGCCGTGCGCTCCTGCAGTCCCAGCTACTGCGGAGGCCGAGGCCAGAGGATCGCTTGAAACCAGGAGTTCCAGGCTGCAGTAAGCTATGATTGTGCCACTGCGCTGGAGTCTGGGTGACAGAGACCCTGTCTCAAAACAAAAACCCTAGCTCTTTCACTAGCCTGGCCGGCGTCTCCTACTGTAAATTCGCTTACCCCACCCCCCGAACCCCGCCTTCTCTCTCCCCTCACTCCTGCTCTGGAGCCGCATGACTGTCCTGGGCCTGCAGAGCCCCCAGGTCTTCACGCAGGGTGCCCTTCCTCACTCAGTTCTTGCTCAAATGTCCCTCCGTCAAGGAGGGCTTTGTTAGCTACCCTTGGCTATGGGATCCGTCCTCCAGCCATTTCACTTCGTTAGGCACTGTAACTTCTAGGCGTACCTGTTTTCTGTGTTTTGTGCTTTCCTGTCAGGGCAGTGGCCCTATCTTGCTTGCCACTGAATCCCTAGCACCTAGCAGTTGCTTTTCTGGTAGTAGCAGCTACGGCAGTGGCCAGTGCGGCAGACTGGTCAGAGGTGAAGGGCCGAAGACTTGGCGGTGTAGGGGACTGTGGCAGAGAGAGACTGGAGGGACAAAAATGATGAGAAACTGAAGCCTGTCTTTGCTATTGTGGACCTCGGGGCAGGCCATTCTGGTGGTTTCCATCTCCTCTGGGAGAAATCAGCACTTAGAATGGGGTGGGAAGGTGGAGCCGGGTGTCTCGGAGGCCAACCCTGATTCAAGTCCTCAGCTTTCCTGCTTCCCTCTTGCTGTGTGTTTTGTCTCACTGATTCCCCCTGGAAGCCCTGATCTCTGAGGTGGGAGTGAAGAGGTGTGTGCTTTGGTGGCCACGGCCACCCTGTGGTGCTGGTTCCTCTCCCAGGGAGGCAGTGCACTCCTGGTCATCTTGGAGAGGCCCAACACAGAACCCCACAGGCACCAGGCTTTTTTGGGAGAGTTTGACTTCACCCTTGAAGAGCCCTGAATGTCAGTTTTATGCTTAGTGATTTGATCCAAAGCTATACTGAGTCTGTGTCATTTTCTTTCTTTTTTTTTTTGAGACGGAGTTTTGCTCTTGTTGCCCTGCCTGGAGTGCAATGGTGCATTCTCGGCTCACCGCAACCTCCTCCTCCTGGGTTCAAGTGATTCTATCTCAGCCTCCCAAGTAGCTGGGATTACAGGCATGTGCCACCATGTACGGCTAATTTTTTTTTGTATTTTTAGTAGACACGAGGTTTCACCATGTTGGCCAGGATGGTCTCTATCTCTTGACTTCGTGATCCACCCACCTCAGCCTCCCAAAGTGCTGGGATTACAGGCGAGCCACTGCGCCCGGCCCATTTTCATAAAACTCATCAGGTGCTCGAGTTTCCTGGGAGAAAGGCGGGGAATGTTTATGGTGTCAGCTGTAAAGTGGCTGCAAGTCATTTTGGGAAAAACAGACCCAGGAGTACTCAGATGATGGCAGAGGGCAAGGGCTGGCTGTGCTTGGCCCATCCTCGGGGTGGGGGAGGACTCTGGAAAGAGCCTGAGGACACACTGAGAATAAAAGGAAGCCTAGAGGCCAGCAGGGACTTAGCTGCTGGGGTGCAGGTAACTCCTGCCCAGCTCCTGGGGACAGGGACAGGAACCTGCTCAGGCAGCTCTCTCCTTGCAGGGATTGGCAATGTTCTGCAAGCTGGGCTGGCTGGTCTCCTACAGCCTGGTTGTGCTGTTGCTGGGCTGCCTGCTCTTCCTGAGGAAGGAGGCCAAGCCCATGGGAGACCCCACAGCCCGCCAGCCTTTCTGGGCTCCTTCAGCGCCCTGCCACAGCCGATGTCCACCCAACCACACAGTGGCTAGTGCCTCTCTGTCCTTGCCTAGCCGTCATCGCCTCTTCTTGACCTATCGCCACTGCCGAAATTTCTCTATCTTGCTGGAGCCTTCAGGCTGTTCCAAGGATACCTTCTTACTCCTGGCCATCAAGTCACAGCCTGGTCATGTGGAACGGCGGGCGGCTATCCGCAGCACATGGGGCAGGGCTAGGGGCCAGCAGCTGAAGCTCGTATTCCTCCTAGGGGTGGCAGGACCCACTCCCCCAGCACAGCTGCTGGCCTATGAGAGTAGAGAGTTTGACGACATCCTCCAGTGGGACTTCACTGAGGACTTCTTCAACCTGACACTCAAGGAGCTGCACCTGCAGCGCTGGGTGGCGGCTGCCTGCCCCCAGGCCCGCTTCACGCTTAAGGGAGATGATGATGTCTTTGTCCATGTCCCCAATGTGCTAGAGTTCCTGCATGGCTGGGACCCGGCCCAGGACCTCCTGGTGGGAGATATCATCCGCCAAGCCCTGCCCAACAGGAATACTAAGGTCAAATACTTCATCCCACCCTCAATGTACAGAGCCAGCCACTACCCACCCTATGCTGGTGGGGGAGGATATGTCATGTCCAGAGCCACTGTGCAGCGCCTCCAGGCCGCCGTGGAAGAGGCTGAACTCTTCCCCATCGATGATGTCTTTGTAGGTATGTGCCTGAAGAGGCTAGGGCTGAGCCCCACGCATCATGCTGGCTTCAAGACGTTTGGAATCCAGCAGCCCCTGGATCCCTTAGACCCCTGCTTGTATAGGGGGCTCCTGCTGGTGCACAGCCTGAGCCCCCTCGAGATGTGGACCATGTGGGCACTGGTGACAGATGAGGGGCTCAAGTGTGCGGCTGCCCCCATACCCCAGCGCTGAGGGGTGGGTTGGGCAACAGCTTGAGATGCACTCTGTTGATTTTCTATCATGAGAAATTCATCCCTGCTGGTCTACAGGAAATGCCGACTTGAGTTTCTGTAACCCCCTCACCTTGTTAGCTCTAATTAAAAACACTGCAACCTGGCTAACTTGTGTTGAATGGGAGCCAAAGTGGTGCCAGGAACTTGATGGGGGATTCCTGAAGCCTGAAGGAAGAAGGCTGCATAGGGCCCAAGAGACACATTTTCTCATTTAGATGCAGAAAAAATGTTACTCTTCTCCTTTAGATACAATGCAGAAATGCAAAGAAAAGAAAGGAACAAGAGGCATGTGTTAGGAAGAGTCCTGTTGAGAGCACCAGGTAAACACTCCGCATCCCTTCCCTTAGTAGTAATAGATTTTCACTGCTTGGCCTGAGCTGTCCTCACAGGGCAGTGGGGGCAGATCAGAAAACACATTAGAAACACTTCAATCGTACAAACTGGACAGGCTCCCAGTCCCCTGCCATAACTCGCATCCCAACAGAGGAACAAACACTGAATCATTTTCACAATAAAAACAGATTAAACAGCTACGGAACTTAAGGGCATGACAAAAAGGACTCCTCTGTCTAACCCAGGTTGGCAAAATGCTTTGGGTGTGAGGTAAAAAGATGGGTGGGTAAGAGAGCAGCTGAAGAGTGGGATGAAATGTTAAACAGGGTACGGTGCCCAAGCGCTAAAAACCAGGTCCAGTGCAAGCCTGAGACCACAGGAGGAGCACTAACAGCTCACAAAGGCATTTTGCCTGATTGGCCAGAGCCGGACCTGCTGTCTCTTTCAGTGCAGAGACAATCATGCCAACTCTGGGTAGGGTGGCATCTGCCCCTGCTTTCTCCACTGAGTGGGCAGACAGGGCAGCATGCTCAGGCCTCAATCCTCACGCAGGTAGGCCTCCTGCTCTGTCTCCGCCTGCTCGTCCCCTTCCTCCTGTATTTTCTGACGGAGCTCTTTTATCTGTGCTTCTGCCAACTTGGTTTCTGCTTTCTGGGAGAGCTGGCGCACCTCCTGCACCTGCAGTTTCACCAACTGAATGTGATTCCTGGCGGTTATAGAGGCCTGATCTGCGCCTGTAAAAGATGGGACAATCGGGTTGAGTAGCTGAGCAGGGCAGAAGGCACATGTGGATGTTGGCCTGGGGGTGCTGTGGCTGTCATGTGAAGCCTTCCTGGGATCACTTTCCTTGACCTACCAGTCTTCTCTCTGCAGAGAACCTTCTACCTCTATGTTCAGGTCTGCATTTAACCAACAGTCAAAAACAGCATTTTTCTTCAGCTACCAGTGGCTAATCACAATTATTAAATGCAACTCTCACAATCTTTATAGCTAATTTTTTTTTGTTATGCTCAGTGTATTACAGAACTTTATAGCTAATTTTTAAACTACACGTCATCCATTTCTTTTTGACAGATCGCGAATAAAATTGTCAAAGATCCCTTTTATCACCTACCTAATCTTTGGGGTAACCTCTTGGGATTTGGGGTTATTCTCATCTTTCAAAATGTGACCACACACATATGGAATGCATAGAAAAATATTTTGTTACTGTAAGTTTACATAACAGCATAAAAGGGATTAAACATGTTTTATAATTTTTTCTTTTCACTTGTAAATGTGTTTTGAGCTCTATCATTTTACTTGCTGTTACTATATTTCATCACCTGGTTATGTATATTTTATTGATTCACCTATAGAACATTTTGATCTTTTCTCACTGCACTAACAAGAACCTTCAATACAATGCTGACAGGGAGTGGAGAATGGCAGCCATCCTCCTCTTCTGACTTGGATGAAAACACCACTTGATAGTTCACAATTAAGTGGGATTACTTAACCTTTATTTCATTAAGAAAATTCTATTCATAATTGTATTTAGATTCAAATCATAAATGGCTACTACATTTTATTGAAGTTTTTTTTTTTTTTTTTTGAGACAGAGTCTCACTTTGTCACCAGGCCGGAGTGCAGTGGCATGATCTTGGCTCACTGCAACCTCCGCCTCCATGGTTTAAGTGAGTCCCCTGCCTCAGCCTCCCAAGTAGCTGGGACTACACACTTGCGCCACCATGCCTGGATAATTTTTTGTATTTTAGTAGAGATGGGGTTTCACCATGTTGGCCAGGATGGTCTCAATCTCCTGATCTCAGATGATGCACCCGCCTCGGCCTCCCAAAGTGCTGAGACTATAAGCGTGAGCCAACAGGCCCGATGATTGATATAAATAAGTGATTTTTCTCCTTTAATCTATGGATAGATGATCTCAAGTAGTGAATTACAGTTTTTTTTTTTACAATGTTGAACTATCATTCTGTATTGTGGGTAAAGGGCTACATTTGATTTACAGCTACATTTTGAAGTGATACTGAACTATAGCCGGTTTTGGTGCTGCCCCAGTCCAGTCTGAGATCAGGGCTATGCAGCCATCATACAGTGGTAAGAGGCGGCTTGCCATTACTTTCTATGCACTGGTACACTTACAGTAACATAGGTATTATGGTTTTAGAATATTTGATAAAGCTCTTCCATAAAACATCCTAGGCCTGGTGTCCATTTTGGGGACATCAAAATCTTTGAATACCATTTCCACTTTTATAGTTACTGATCTTTTGTTTTGTTTCTGGAGATGGAGTTTCTGTTGCCTAGGCTAGAGTGCAGTGGCATGATCTTGGCTCACTGTACCCTTGGCCTCCCAGGTTCAAGTGATTCTCCTGCCTCAGCCTCCCAAGTAGCTGGAATTACAGGTACCTGCCACCATGCCCAGCTAATTTTTGTACTTTCAGTAGAGACAGGGTTTCACTATGTTGACCTGGCTGGTCTTCAATTTCTGACCTCAAGCGATTCCCTGCCTCAGCCTCCCAAAGTGCTGGGATTACAGGCTTTTTTTCTTTTTTTGAAATAGGGTCTCTCTCTTGCCCAGGCTGGAGTACGGTGGCACAATCGTGGCTCACTGCAGCCCTGAACTCCTGGCTCTGAAGTGATCCTCCCACCTCAGTTTCCCAAGTAGCTGGGACCAGGTGTGTATACTACCACACTTGGCTTTTTCTTTTCTTTCTTTTTTGTAAAAATAGGTGCCTAGGCTGGTCTCGAACTCCTGAGCCCAAGTGATCCTCCTGCCTCAGCCTCCCAAATGCTGGGATAACAGGTGTGAGCCACTGTGCCCAACCTGGTCTTATATGCATTCTTTACTCCTTGAGACTGACATAAAGATCATAATATTTTCATATAATTTAAAAAATCCATATCTGTAATGATTCTTTCTGATGTTACCTTTGTACTCTCTCTAAAAAGTCATAAATCCTTGCCTAATTTTTTAGTCTTTTCAAGGAAGAAGATTTTGTCTTTCTGATTATTCCTATATAACTTCTAATACTCTTTCTGTTCCACTTTTCTCATTTTGCCTTTCTGATAACTTATGGAGTTGAAAAAGTTTAATTTGCTTATTTTCAGTACTTTGTTACAGTAAACATTACCTGTCATTCATGGTGGTCATATTAACGACATGTGGTGTAAAACTCCCTTGAAGAGCTACTTTTGGCTACAGCCTCCCAGTTCTGCTATATACCGTGCTTGTCATCACAGTTCTAAATATTGTTAAATTTCCACTTAAATTTATTTAGCCTGTAGTTTTTTAAAAAGCATGTCTTTAGCCAGGCGCGGTGGCTCATGCCTGTAATCCTAGCACTTTGGGAGGCCAAGGTGGGTGGATCACCTGAGGTCAGGAGTTCAAGACCAGCCTGGCCATCATGGTGAAACCCCATCTTAAAAAAATAAAAATAAAAATAAGCATGTCTTTAAACTTTGCAGACATAAGGAATTTTGTTTTTAGTGGTGGGGTGAAGGTTGGTGAATGTGATACATCAACTTTTTAAGTGATTTTGTTGTCTTTTTGTCACCTGGTACAAAATTAACTGTTTTAGAAGAACATGTAGTTTTAGAGGGGAGGGGGCAAAGTTTTATATTGTTTAAAAATCACTGCAAAATCAGCCTGGGAAACTTAGCTAAACTCTGTCTCTACTAAAAAATACAAAAATTAGCCAGGGCATGGTGGTATACCCCTATAATCCCAGCTACTGGGAGGCTGAGGTAGGGAGGAGGTCCTCCACTTGAGCCCAGGAGGTCGAGGCTACAGTAAGCTATGATCTCACCACTATACTCCAGCATGGACCCTGTCTCTCTCTCTCTCTCTCACACACACATCTGATTTTCCTTTGTTTAATAACAACAACGACAACAATCAGACAGGCATGGTGGCTCATGCCTATAATCCCAGCACTTTGGGAGCTGAGACAGTTGCATCGCCTGAGCTCAAGAGTTCAAGACTAGCCTGTGCAACACGGTGAAAGCCCATCTCTACCAAAAAATTCAAAAAATTAGTCGGGTGTGATGGCAAGTGCCTGTGGTCCCAGCTACTCAGGAGGCTGAGACAGGAGGACGGATTGAGCCTGGGAGGCAGAATTTACAGTGAGCCAACATCAAGCCACTGTACTCCAACCTGGGTGACAGAGTGGGACCCCGTCTCCAAAATAAGCATTCTGAGCTGGGCACAGTGGCTCAGCTCAAGCGTGTAATCCTAGCACTTTGGGAGGCCAAGGTGAGAGGATCCATTGAGCCCAGGAGTTCAAAATCAGCCTAGGCAACGTAACAAAACCCCATCTCTTAAAAGAAAACAAAAAAAATTAGTCGAGCCTGGTTCATGTGCCTGGCGTCCCAGCTACATGGGTGGCTGAAATGGGAAGATGGCTTGAGCCCAGGTTGAGGCTACAATGAGCTGTGATCATGCCATTATACTCCAGCCTGGTCAACAGAGCAAGACCCTGTCTCCAAAACAAATTCTGTTCTATTCCTTAACAGCTTTAATTTTTTTTGGTCTTCCTGACCTACAAGGTGCTCAGAAAATTGAGTTTTACACACATCTCTGAGATCTCCTTGTAATTCTATCAATTTTTGCCTTATGTATATGTTTCATGATTGATAATGTCTTAATGAATTGTTCTCTGTCCTTTTATTTTTTTTAAGAGATGAAGTTGCCCAGGCTGGAGTGCAATGGTGCAATCTCGGCACACGGCAACTTCTGCCTCCTGGGTTCAATTATCCTGCCTCAGCCTCCCAAGTAGCTGGGATTATAGGAATGCACCACCATGCCCAGCTAATTTTGTATATATATATTTTTTAGAGTTTCGCTCTTGTTACCCAGGCTGGAGCGCAATGGCGTGATCTCGGCTCACCGCAACCTCCACCTCCTGGGTTCAAGCAATTCTCCTGCCTCAGCCTCCTGAGTAGCTGGGACTACAGGCGTGTGCCACCATGCCCAGCTAATTTTTGTATTTTTAGTAGAGACGGGGTTTCACCATGTTGACCAGGATGGTCTCAATCTCTTGACCTCATGATCCACCCACCTCGGCCTCCCCAAGTGCTGGGATTATAGGCATGAGCCACCGTGCCTGGCCTAATTTTTTATTTTTAGTAGAGATGGGGTTTCTCCATGATGTTCAGGTTGGTCTCAAACTCCCAAACTGAGGTGATCCACCCGCCTCAGCCTCCCAAAGTGCTTGGATTACAGGCATGAGCCACCATGCCTGGCCTCTCTGTCGTATTTACTGCTTTTCATCTTGAATCTTTCCTCTGATTTAGCTAATTTTGGCTAGATTTTTTTGGAATACAATATAAAAGTGTCATTTAATACGTTTATTGTTATTGCAATCACTGATGTTTGAAATTATTCCTATAATTTTTTTTTTTTTTTTTTTTAAATTACAGATGGGCTTTCCACATGTTAGCCAGGCTGGTCTCAAACTCCTGACCTCAGGTGATCCGCCTGCCTCGGTCTCCCAAAGTGCTGGGATTACAGAGGTGAACCACCGAGCTCAGCCTAATTTTGTATTTTCTAATTAACAGGTTTTATTTCTTTAAACCTTTCCTGCCTCAGTTGGATCTATCAAGTTTCCTCCCACTCCTAATTCTCTTTGCAGTGTTTAACAACGTCTAATATTATCAGTGTGCTTAGCATGTTTCACTTTCCCAAATTTAAAAACTTGTTTTACCCTCAGAACTTCTTTTGAAAAAAATATCTTAGTAGCTTCTTTCAAAACTCATTTTTCCTTCTTCATAGTTCTTCCAAAAAGTGTATGCAGGTGGTACTTTTGAGTCTATGTCAGAAGGTATCTTTTATTCTCACATTTTGATGGTAGTTGGCTATATATAAAAATCCTAGGTTATTGATTTATTGTCACCTCTAATGTTGCTGAGAAGATGCCTGATGTTTGATTCTACTTCCCTTTGTAGGTAATCTATTTCTTTTCTAGTTTTTGGATTTTGTTCTGAATCTTTGTTATGCTGTTATATTTATTGTTTGTTTATTTTGTTAAACAAACAAGACAGGGTCTTGCTTTGTCAGCCAGGCTAGAGTGCAGTAGCCCAATCATGGCTCAGTGCAGCCTCAACCTCCAGGACCCAAGTGATCCTCTCACCTCAGCCTCCCCAGTAGCTGGGACTACAGACGCCCACCACCATGCCTGGCTAATTTTTTTGTAGAGACAGGGTTTCACCATGTTAAGGCTGGTCTCAAACTCCTGAGTTCAAGTGATCCACCTGCTTAGGCATCCCAAAGTGCTGGGATTACAGGTATGAGTCACTGCACCTGGACCAGAATTTTTGTTAAAAAAGTGAAATCAGCTGGGTGTGGTGGCCCACCCTGTAATCCCAGCACTTTGATAGGCCGAGCCAGGCGAGTCACGAGGTCAGGAGATCAAGACCATCCTGGCTAACAAGGTGAAACCCTGTCTCTACTAAAAATACAAAAAATAAGCCAGGCGTGGTGGCACACGACTGTAGTTCCAGCTACTCAGGAGGCTGATACAGGAGAATCGCTTGAACCTGGGAGACGCAGAGGTTGCAGTGAGCTGAGACTGTGCCAATGCACTCCAGCCTGGGTGACAGAGTGAGACTCCATCTCAAAAAAAAAATCATAAGGCCATGTACAGTGTCTCATGTCTGTAATCCAGCAGTTTGAGAGGCCAAGGCAGATGGATCACTTGAGCTCAGGAGTTCAAGACTAGCCTGGGCAACATGGCAAAACTCTCTCTACCAAAAAAAGTACACCTGTAATCCCAACTACTTGGGAGGCTGAGGTGGTAGGACTGCTTGAGCCCCAGGTTGAGGCTGTAGTAAGCAGTGAGCCATGACTGTGCCATTTTATTCTAGCCTGGTGACACAGTAAGACCTTGTCTCAAAAAAACAAATCCTATTACAACTTTGTTACCCCTTTTGATGAGTTCTAGGAAAATGTCTACTTTTTTTCAGATAATGCTTACATATCCTCTTCCTCTTTTCTCCTCCTAGATGTAAGCACATCCTCCTGTTCACTGCACCTGAGAACCCACTGCCATCTTTGTGTGGCATGACTATAACGCTTCTGTTATTTCCGTACTTCCGTTGTTTCATTCTTTGTTCTGAATCTCTGATCCCTCAAGATCACTAATAATTCTTTTTCTGGGCCAAGCGTGGTGGCTCATGTATGTAATCCCAGCACTTTGGAAGGCCAAGGCAGGCGGATCACTTGAGATTAGGAGTTCCAAATTAGCCTGGCCAACATGGTGAAATCCCATCTCTACTAAAAATACAAAAATTATCTGGGCATGGTGGCAGGTGCCTGTAATCTCAGGTACCTAGGAGGCTGAGGCAAGAAAGAGAATTGCCTGAACCAGGGAGGTGGAAGTTGCAGTGAGGGGGACAGAGTAACACTCTGTTTCCAAAAACAAAAAAAAAAAGCTGGGCGTGGTGGCACAGGCCTGTAGTCCCAACTGCTGGGGAGTCTCAAGCAGGAGGATCACTTCAGCCCAGGAGTTCTGGGCTGTAGTGCGCTATGCCAATTGGGTGTCTGCACTAAGTTCAGCATCAATATGTTAAGCTCCCAGGAGCAGGGGACCACCAGGTTGCCTAAGGAGGGGTGAACCAGCCCTCCAGCCCAGGTCGGAAATGGCGCAGGTCAAAACTCCTGTGCTGATCAGCAGTGGGATTGCACCTGCACTCCAGCCTGGGCAAGACAGCGAGACCCCGTCTCTTAAAAATAAAAGTAAAAAAAAAAATTTATTTTTTGTTTTTTCAGTATGATGACAGGACATTTACCTTTAAAAAAAATCCTTTTTTTTTGAGACAGAGTTTCGCTCTTGTTACTCAGGCTGGAGTGCAATGGCGCGATCTCGACTCACCACAACCTCTGCCTCCTGGGTTCGGGCAATTCTCCTGCTTCAGCCTCCTGAGTAGCTGGGATTACAGGCACGCGTCACCATGCCCAGCTAATTTTTTGTATTTTTAGTAGAGACGGTGTTTCACCATGTTGACCAGGATGGTCTCGATCTCTTGACCTAGTGATCCACCCACCTTGGCTTCCCAAAGTGCTGGGATTACAGGCTTGAGCCACCGTGCCCAGCCCACCCCCCACTCCTATTTTTTTTTTTTGAGATAGGGTCTCACTCTGTTGCCCAGGCTGGAGGGCAATGGTGTGATCTCGCCTCACTGCAACTTCTGCCTTCCAGCCTCAAGTGATCCTCCTGCCTCAGCCTCCCAAGTAACTGGGATTACCGGTACAAGCCACCACACCCAGCCCTTTATATCATTATTAAGATTTGATGCTTGAGACTATAGTCTGCTAATCCTGACAACAGAAAACAAACAAGAGTATGTTTTAATATAACAATTTTTTTTTTGACATGGAGTCTCTTATTGCCCAGGCTGGAGTGCAATGGAGCAATCTCAGCTTATTACAACCTCTGTCTCCCGGGTTCAAGTGATTCTCCTGCCTCAGCCTCCCGAGTAGCCAGGATTACAGGCACCTGCTACCACGCCTGGCTAATTTTTTATATTTTTAGTAGAGCGAGGGCTTCACTATGTTGATCAGGCTAGTCTTGAACTCCTGACCTCAGGCGATCCACCTGCCTCTGCCTCCCGAAGTGCTGGGATTACAGGCGTGAGCCACCGCACCTGGCCAACAAATTTTTTTTTTCTTTTTTAGGCAAAAGGGTCTCACTCTTTTGCCCAGGATGGAGTGCAGAGGCATGATCATAGCTCACTGCAGTCCTGAACTCCTGGGCTCAAGCAGTCCTCCCACCTCTTAGCCTCCAGAGTAGCTGGTACTAGAGGAATGTGTCAACCTCCAGCAATCTGCCCAGCTCAGCCTCCCAAAGACAGGCATAAGCCCCTGTGGCCGACCCCTATCAGTTTTTTTTTTCCTTGAGACAGTCTCTCATTCTGTCACCAAGGTTTGAGTGCAGTGGCGCCATCTCAGCTCACTGCAGCCTCCACCTCCTGGATTCAAGCGATTCTCCTGTACAGGTTTGTGCCACTACACCCCACTAGTATTTGTATTTTTAGTAGGGACTGGGTTTTGCCATATTGGCCAGATTAGTCTTGAACTCCTGACCTCAAGTGATCCGCCCACCTTGGCTTCCCAAAGTGCTGGGATTATAGGCATAAGCCACTACCTTGGCCACCAGTTTCTTAATAAGAGCTAGTACTAGGATATAATTTCTGTGAGCTGGCTCACAGAGTGTGGTGGCTCATGCCTGTTATCCCAGCACTTTGGGAGGCCGAGGTGGATGCATTACCTGAGGTGGGTGTATTACCTGAGGTGAGGAGTTCAAGACCAGCCTGGCCAACATGGCAAAACCCTGTCTCTACTAAAAATACAAAAATTAGCCAGCATGGTGGTGCATGCTTGTAACTGGGAGGCTGAGGCAGGAGAACTGCTTGAACCAGAGACACAGAAGTAGCAGTGAGCTGAGAACATGCCACTGCATGCACCCTGGGTGCCAAGACAGAAATTCCATCTCAGAAAAAAAAAAAAATTTCTGTGAGAGTACCTAGTTTGGAACCAATCAGGTAAGATGTTCTATGATGGGCACCTTGGGGCACCAACGTGCAGAGGACAAGCACTGGTTGCTAGAAGGAAAGTCTTCAGAATTCGACCCACTTGGCTTGGTGGCTCACGCCTATAATCCCAGCATTTTGGGAGGCCAAGGCGGGTAGAGTGCTTGAGCCTAGGAGTTTGAGATTAGCCTGGGCAACATGGTAAAACCCCATCATCACTATTAAAAAAAAAAAAAAAACCTACTCAACTGAATCTCAGTTTGGCTGCTTACTCACCATACCATGTCATCTTAGGTGAATTATTTGGCCTATCTGCCCTCTAGTTTCTTCATATACAAAAAGTGCCTATGGGGCCGGGTGCAGTGGCTCAAGCCTGTAATCCCAGCACTTTGGGAGGCCGAGGTGGGTGGATCACGAGGTCAAGAGATCAAGAGCATCCTGGTCAACATGGTGAAACCCCGTCTCTACTAAAAATACAAAAAATTAGCTGGGCATGGTGGGGCGAGCCTGTAATCCCAGCTACTCGGGAGGCTGAGGCAGGAGAATTGCCTGAACCCAGGAGGCAGAGGTTGCGGTGAGCCAAGATCGCGCCATTGCACTCCAGCCTGGGTAACGAGCGAAACTCTGTCTCAAAAAAAAAAGTGCCTATGAAATGCTTACCACAAAGCCTGAAACAGACACATAATTTTTCCTGGTTTTGCCACTATGATTCCAGGTCTCGTTTTCTCTATCTGTACAAAAAGGTTCACACAGACTAATCTCAGATCTCACCCAACTGTGTAATTCTATGATTAACTGTTAATAAACTGTATTACCAAAAAAACCTCAAACTATTTTGAAGCAATCTAATTTTCCAATGGTAATAGTTGGATCATTTTTCATTTTGAAGATGCTGACAACCCAGCTTCTTCTAGTCTGGTCTGCAGGGGTATGCTCATTTTTTCTATTGTGGAAATAAAATGTTGGTTAATACATAGAAAATGGAGAAAATTTCTCGAAGTTAGAGCCACACAGACCATCTAATATAAAGCCCTCATTTTAGAAAACCAGATGAAAACTCAAATGGCACCTCCCTAGTTAAATAAAACCAATACAAAGCTTTAACCTACCAGTTTGATATGCAGCTTCTGCTGCCATCTCTGAAAGACCAACTGCAGTCATCCAAGTGGTTTCCAGCTTCAAGTATTCTTGTTGTTTTGAAGTCATCTATATAAAACAAGCAAAGTGCTTCATACAGCATGAGAGGTACAGCCCATTTAAATGGACTTAAAGGAGTAGCTTTAGAGAACAGTCACTGATTATATTCGTTAGACTTAATAATTTAGATACCACCTGAGGTGGGTGCACTGACACAGAAATGCCTATAACTTTTTGCTTACCTCAACTCTGGCTCCTATGATCACCTGCCACACTTCATCTTCCTCCTGTGAATTCATTTTCCCAAGTAAACTTGTGTATTGTCGGTAAAGAGAAACTAAGGTATAAACAGCCTACAAATACAGAATAAATAAGTCTGAGTAAAATAAGTGAGACATATTAGAAGGAATAGAGAGATTTCCACCTGAAGGAAATTAAGTCCCATTATAGCAAACTGGTTCTTTCATACTGCTGTCTCACTGAAAAACTGCACTATTAGCCTATGAAGAAGTAAAGGTATCACTCCAGGACATCAATATTTCTATCTGTAACCTTCTGTATGTTTAAAAGTTTGTCAACAATTCAGACACAGAGAATACAATGCAAGGGAAAACTCCAAAGCCTCAGAAAAACAGCAGCTAGAAAATATATGTAAAATAAATGCAAAAATGAGACTTCAATAGTTTTGATTAGCTACTTTTTTTTTTAAGACAGTCTCTGTTTCACCCAGGCTGGAGTGCAGTGGCAAGATCTTGGCTCACTGCAGTCTCCGCCTCTTGGGTTCAAGCGATTCTCCTGTGTCAGCCTCATGAGTAGCTGGGATTACAGGCGCGTGCCACAACACCTGGCCAATTTTGTATTTTTAGTAGAGACGGGGTTTCACCATTTTGGCTAGGCTGGTCTCGAACTCCTGACCTGAGGTGATCCACCCGTCTTGGCCTCCCAAAGTACTGGGAATACAGACGTGAGCCACTACGCCCGGCATCCATATACTCTTTAAAAAAATTTATTTTTTACAAACAGGGTGCAACATCACCCAGACTGAAGTGTAGTGGCATGACCAGAGCTCACTGTAACCTCAAACTCCTGGACTCAGGTGATCTCCTACCTCAGCCTCTGGAGTAAGTGGGAATACAGGCACACAATACACCATGCCTGGCTAAGTTTAAAATTTTTTTTTTGGTAGGGTTAGGGTTAGGGTTAGGGTTAGGCTATGTTGACTGGGCTGGTCCTGAACTCCTGGCCCCATGTGATCCTCCCGCCTTGGCCCCCCAACATGCTCGGATTACAGACGTGAGCCACCATGCCTGGCCCATACTAGTTTAGATCAGTGGTTTTTAAATAATCCTTACAGAGATGCCTCCATGGACCCCTTTATCTGTAACTGAACCACATCAGCTTGACTCCTGTTTTATATTCTAAGCTGCCATATTTAAGACTTTTCTGTTAAAAAAAAAAAAAAGGTTCCTGGAAAAAGTCTAAAAACCAGTGATTTAAATCAGGGGTCAGCAAACTTTGTGAAGGGCGAGAGAGTAAATATTTTAGGCTTTTTGGGCCTTATAGCCTCTGCTGAAACTACTCAAACTCTCAAAAACAGTTATTGACAACATATAAATAAATACGCTGGACTGTTTCAATAAAATACCAACATGGGCATCAGACAATTTGGTTTTGAGTCATTATTTGCTAAACCATGGTTTAGAAGATCAAGAGTTAACAAGAGGAGACATACCTTAGTATATTCAGTAATAGCTTCAATCAACGCATATGTGGTCTGAGAGAGAAAGGTAGAGGTGCTATCTGTTACCAAAGACACCGCCCTCCTCATCAATGCTTCATTACTAAGGGAATGAGGCTCCGATTTCTGAAAGACACAAACATTGTCACTAGACCTCTAAAGCTCAAACTGAGAACTTTTCACCAACAGGCAAGTAAAAAAATGTAATTGTCATGCTGTTTAGTGTTTTAAGCTGAAACTGCACTACATTTTTGGGGGTTATATTTTTTAAGGCCTTATTTAGGCAATT
This sequence comes from Leontopithecus rosalia, assembly GCA_028533165.1. NCBI lineage: Eukaryota > Metazoa > Chordata > Mammalia > Primates > Cebidae > Leontopithecus > Leontopithecus rosalia. The sequence continues at coordinate 9,488,191 of CM052656.1, read as the reverse complement.
TAAGACAATATAGGGAAATAATTCCAGAGTATGCTTTCTACTGACTTTCATTCTCTGCTCCAAAAAGCAAATTATTTCTTTGTATATAAAATAAAATGGGGCTAGGCATGGTGGCTCACGCCTGTAATCTCAGCATTTGTGAGGCCGAGGAGGGCAGATCACTTGAGGTCAGGAGTTTGAGACCAGCCTAGCCAACATGGCGAAACCCCATCCATACTAAAAAATACCAAAATTAGTCGAGTGGTAGTGGTGTGTGCCTGTAAACCCAGCTACTTGGGAGGCTGAGGCAGGAGAACTGCTTGAACCTGGGAGGCGGAGGTTGTAGTGAGACAAGATCACACCACTGCACTCCAGCATGGGTGACAGAGCAAGACTCTCAAAAAAAAAAAACCCACAAAAAAATGCTATTGATTATAACCAACAGATTCCTAAGATTACAATCCATTCATTAACAGTGTTAGATACTTGAGACACAGAGTCTCAATAAGACATTCTCTGCCCTCAAACACAGGTGCAGGGGCAGAGAGAGGAAGATGATGGGCTAACAGAGCTAGACAAATGAGCACAATTATTTATCATGGAAGCTGTGGCAGGAGTATGTATGAGCTACAGCGGGGGCATGCAGAAGGGAGCAATCAGTTCTATGTAGAGTGATAACGGCTTAGAAAAGGCTTCACAAATATGAGGATTAAGCTGAGTCTAAGTGGATAGGGAAGGCAATTCTGAGCAGAATGAAGCAGTAGGGTGTTAATGGGGGGACCTCAGCTATTTTGATTTTTTTTGAGACACAGTCCCACTCTGTCACCCAGGCTGGAATGCAGTGGCTCAATCTTGACTCATTGTAACCTCTGTCTCCCAGGCTCAAGCAATTCTCTTGCTTCAGCCTCCCACATGGTTGGAATTACAGGCACCTGCCACCACACTTCGCTAATTTTTTTGTATATTTAGTGGAGAAGGGGTTTCACCATGTTGTTGCCCAGGCTGGTCTTGAACTCCTGATCTCAAGTGATATACTCACCTTAGCCTCCGTAAGTGCTGGGATTACAGGCGTGAGCCACTGAGCCCGACCTGACCTCAGCTATTTTAAAAAAGAAAAGACTAATATAATCACCTGTGGCTACCCTGACTAAATACTGGCAACTGTAATGACACATCATCCATGACTCTCTGCCTTTTTCCTCCTCAGCAAAGCACTTCTTATATCAGAACCAACAAAGAAATCAGTCACTCAGCTGGGTGTGGTGTAATCTTAGCACTTTGGGAGGCCGAGGCAAGAGGATAACCTGAGGTCAGAAGTTTGAGACCAGCCTGACCAACATGGTGAAACTTCGTCTCTACTAAAAATACAAAAATTAGCTGGCGTGGTGGTAGGCGCCTGTAATCCCAGCCACTTGGGAGGCTGAGGCAGGAGAATTGCTTGAACTCAGAAAGTGGAGGTTGCAGTGAGCCGAGATTGCACCATTGCACTCCAGCCTGGGTGACAAAAGTGAAACTCCATCTCAAAAAAAAAAAAGAAAGCAATCACACCATGTTCTGTCTTGTCTTTGATATTCAGAGTACAAACACTCAGAATCACTGCATGTTGAAAGCATCAGTCAAGAAATATTTTTGATATGAACAAATCAAGAATTTTATATTTCATTCAATCAAGTACAAAGGGAAGAATGACATCTCTGCTCACAAGAAGCTAATTTTGCCTTAATGTTCTGATAAGTCTTCATAATGTACTATATTTTATAATGTGTTTTCACTTGTTTCTCACAACAGTACAGTTATTATCACTTCTTTTCTACAAGCAACAACACGGAAGCTCAGAATAGTTATGTAACTTTTCTAAAAAGTCACATCTAGACCTCAAACCAAATCTCACTCCAAAGTCTGTACCCTTCCCGTTATGCTTTGCTAACTCAGGACAGTGCCATAGGATTATCATCAAGTATTAAAATATACAATATTAAGTGGTGGGAAAGGAGACAGCTGTTGGACAGGAATAAGGAAAGGTTTTAAACAGAGGTGAGACTTGGTACTAAAGAGTCCAAGAGTCAGAATGGCCGATAATAGGAAACAACGAGGAAAATAATTCATTTGTTGCAGGGGATGTCCAGGGATCTAGACTTGTTGGAGCAATGGCATAAGACAGATGAGACTCATTAGGGCTCTGGAGTGCAGGGCGACTTAGCTGGATTTTAGTTCTGAACACCTCATGGAGAGCCACTCTAAGTTTTTCATTTCTCATTCTGTCACTCAAGACAGTGTTGTGATACCAGCCAACTGCCGCCTTGAACTCCTGGGCTCAAATAATCCTCCCACCTCCCGGGTAGCTAGGACTACAGACACACGCCACTACACCTGGCTGTTTTTTGTAGAGGGGAGGTTTCGCTATGTTGCCCAGGCTGGTGTCAAATTCTTGGCCTGCAGGGATCCTCCCGCTTAGCCTCCAAAAGTACTGGGATCACAAGACTGAGCCATCATGCCTAGCTGACCACTGAGGGGTTTTAAGGAATGAAGTGGGATTGCTATACTAAATGACTAGTGGCCCCGGTCATGTGGCCCAGAACTGAGGTAAGTGGGACTTAGAAAGTAACATAATAACTGAGAAAGGACAAATCTAAAAAGAAAAATCTTTCGAATTAAAAAATGTTGTCCCAGTTGTGGCCGAAAATGGTCTGGTATTCAAGTGAGCGTAGTTTTAGGGCTATAGACTCATCAGCGTGCAAGGATGACAACTAAAGTGAAGTACAGTAAGGCAAGGGCTCAGGAGTGAGCCTCAGAAGATGCTGAAAATACTTGTGATACATGGAATTAATCCTGCTTTTGTGATGAACACACACATCAGTAGCAGGAATATTTTGCTGAAATGGAGCTTGCTGGTTTCCTACCTAGTTCTTACCATAAACCATTTAAGCTACAATTTTAAAAATGAAGTCCCCCCTCCTTTTTTATTTTTTGAAACAGTCTCGCTCTGTCTACCGCCCAGGCTGGAGTGCAGTGGCGCAATCTTGGCTCACTGCAACCTCTGCCTCCCAGGTTCAAGCAATTCTCTTGCCTCAGCCTCCCAAGGAGGTGGGACTACAGGCACATGCCGCCACGCCTGGCTACTTTTTTGTATATATATATTTTTTTAATAGAGACAGGGTTTCACTGTGTTGCCCAGGCTCGTCTTGAACTCCTGAGCTCAGGCAATCCACCCGCCTTGGCCTCCCAAAGTGCTGGGATTACAGGCGTAAACCACTGCACCTGACCGAAGTGCCTTTTTTTTTTTTGAGACGGTGTCTTGCACTGTTGGCCAGGTTGTAGTGCAGTGGTGTGATCTCGGCTCACCGCAATCTCTGCCTCCTGGGTTCAAATAATTCTCCTGCTTCAGCCTCCCAAGTAGCTGGGACTACAGGTATACACCATCCCCAGCTATTTTTTTTTTTTGTATTATTACAAAAAATAGTAGAGATGGGATTTCACCATGTTAGCCAGCATGGTCTTGATCTCCTAACCTCATGATCCGCCTGCTCGGCCTCCCCAAAGTACTGGGATTACAAGCATGAGTCACCACACCCAACCAAAGTGCCATTTTTTAATCAACTACTTAATTGACAGCTCTACCTAGATGTTTCTTAGACATTTTGGAAATGACATTTCCAAAACTGTGAATTGATTTTTTCTTTCAAAACCCACTCCCCTCCATCCTGCTAAATGTCAACTCCATTCATTCAGTTGCTAAGGCCTTTTAAAAAATCTTGGAATCGGCCAGGCACAGTGACTCACGCCTATAATCCCAGCACTTTGGGAGGCTAAGGCAGGTGAATCACCTGAGGTCAAGAGTTTGAGACCAGCCTGACCAACATGGAGAAACCCTGTCTCTACTAAAAATACAAAATTAGGTGTGGTGGCACATGCCCATAATCCCAGCTACTCCAGAGGCTGAGGCAGGAGAATCATTTGAACCCAGGTGGCAGAGGCTGCAGTGAGCCAAGATTGTGCTACTGCACTCCAGCCCGGGAAACAGGAGCGCAACTTCGCCTCAAAATAAATAAAAATAGATAAATAAATAAATAAATCTTGGAATCTAAAGTGGTGGCCTTCAACCTTTGTGGCACCAGGGACCAGTTCTGAAGAAGACACTTTTTCCACGGACTGGGTGGGGGAGGATGGTTTTAAGGTGAAACTGTTCCACCTCAGATCATCAGGCATTTGATTCTTATAAGGCGCACACGACCTAGGTCCCTTGCATGTGTAGTTCACAAAAGGGTTCATGCTCTTATGAGAATCTAATGCCACTGCTGATCTGACCAGAGATGGAGCTCAGACAGTAATGCTCGCCTGCCTGCCACTCACCTCCTGCTGTGCAGCCTGCTTCCTCACGGGCCACAGACCAATACTAGCCCAGGGGTTGGGGACCCCTAATCTAGAGAATACATCCCACATCCAATCCATCAGCAACTCCTGCTGGCTACGTTCAGCTAAATTCCCCTAACTTCTCCTGCTTGCCTGGTCTAAGCCACTATCATTTCACGCCTATATATGGCAAGATCCTTCTATTAGTCTTCCTAGTTCCACAAGCAACTTTTAAAAACTTTTAAAATTTAGGCCGGGTGTGATGGCTCATGCCTGTAATCCCAGCACTTTGTAAGGCTGAGGTGGGCGGATCATCTGAGGTGGGGAGTCAGAGACCAGCCTGAGGAACGTGTAGAAACCCCATCTCTACTAAAAATACAAAAGTAGCCAGACATAGTGGCGCATTCCTGTAATCCCAGCTATTCAGGAGGCTGAGGCAGGAGAATCGTCTGAACCCAGGAGGCAGAGGTTGAGTGAGCCAAAATTGTGCCACTGCACTCCAGCCTGCCAACAGAGAGACTGTCTCAAAAAAAAAAAAAAAAAAAAAAAAAAAATTCCTGTGGCTTCTTTTTCAGAATAAAACCAAAAGCCTTACAATGGCCCACAAACTATAAAGCACACAATCTGATTATCAGTTAACTCTCTGGCTTCATTTATTACTGTTTCCCCCATTCTACTCCAGCCACATTAGCCTCCTTGCTCCTCAAACATATCAGGCATACTTCTGCTTTTAGGTTAGGTCTCTGCTCTTGAGTTCCTTCTGCCTGGAAAGCTCTTCTCCCCACCAGATAGTATAATGGCTTACTTTTTCAGAACATTCAAATCTCTACTTCTCTACTCTACATTCAGAGTAGCTCTTCTTGACCACCTTTATCTAAAACAAAACAACCCCCTCCCAGTATTGCCTATTCATTTACCCTATTTGTTTTGTTTTTTCTTTTTTTTTTGAGAAAGGGTCTTGCCCTATTGCCCAGGCTAGACAGCAGTGAGATCACAGCTCACTGCAGCCTCAAACTTCTGGGCTCAAGCAATCATCCTCCTGCCTCAGCCTCCTGAGTAGTTGGGACTACAGGTGTTAGCCACCACACCTGGCTAATTTTTTTCTTTTTTTGAAGAGACAGAGTCTCCCTATGTTGACCAGGCTGGGTCTCAAACTCCTGGGTTCAAGCCATCCTCCCACCTTGGCCTCCCAAAGCACTGGGCATCAGCCACTGTGCCTGGCCCTGTTTTCTTCTTACCATGTATTACCAGCTGATAATTTTATATTTATTTATTTGTGCCTCTTTCATCTCCACAGGGCATTTTGTGAGAACAACAATTTTTTGTTGTTGTTCATTCTTACATTCTCAGTACCTGGCACATAAAAGTTGCTCAATAAATTTTTGTTAAATCAAAGACTATTTTGCTGATAGAGTGTAATATCCTCTTATTTCTTTTTTTGAGACGGAGTCTCGCTGTTACGCAGGCTGGAGTGCAGTGGCAAGATCTTGGCTCACTGCAATCTCCATCTCCTGGGTTCAAACGATTCTCCTGCCTCAGCCTACTGAATAGCTGGGACTACAGGTGTGTGCCACCATACCCGGCTAATTTTTTGTACTTTTAGTAGAGATGGGATTTCACCATGTTATCCAGGATGGTCTTGATCTCCTGACATCGTGATCCACCCTCCTCCACCTACCAAAGTGCTGGGATTACAGGCATGAACCACCATGCCTAGCCTAACTCTTATTTTTCTCTACCCACTTTATACAATTTGATGTGCTGTTCCTACCTGTTGGAAATAGATGGTTGGTGCCGCAAATAAAAATCAGCACCAAGACAAAGGATCATTTAGCAATGTAATTTTTACTTCCCAGACTACAGGAAGCGGACCCTTGTTAGTCATCATGCAAGGAGTAGCAATCTATTGCCGTTAACAACCTAATGGGAGTACCCTTTCAGCAGGAAGTAAAAAGAATTGCTTTGCTGAGAGATCCTTTGTCTCATTGCTAATTTTTCTTTGTGGTACCAAAAAGAAAAATGTTATATGTAACACTACCAAATGAGACAATCAAAATGAGAATATTAATACGTCTGGTCAACTGTGAAAAGATCCTGGTGTCAGGCCAGGCGCGGTGGCTCATGCCTGTAATCCTAGCACTTTGGGAGGCCAAGGCAGGTGGATCACGAGGTCAAGAGATCGAGACCATCCTGGTCAACATGGTGAAAGCCTGTCTCTACTAAAAATACACAAAATTAGCTGGGCACGGTGGTGCGTGCCTGTAATCCCAGCTACTCAGGAGGCTGAGGCAGGAGAATTGCCTGAAACCAGGAGGTGGAGGTTGCCGTGAGTTGAGATCGCGCCATTGCACTCCAGCCTGGGTAACGAGCAAAACTCTGTCTCAAAAAAAAAAAAAGATCCTGTTGTCGTAAAAAGTATATCATCATGTGGGGGAAGGTATGGGCGCACTGGGTACAAACAATGGTAGCTTGTCTGATGCTTCACTGCGCACTGAGACTTCAAGAGAACACAGTACATTAAGATAAGAAACACTGCACAGGGCAGTACTTTACCTGTGCAATAGGAACCGCACACAGGGTTACTCCAAAGCCAACTGCCACCGTTTTGTGCCATGGTCTTATCAATTCTGAGAAACAACGCTTCTTAAAGTTAGCCACGACAGGAACACACTGTCTGTACCTGGAAATAGAAGTCAGATTTCATAAGGCACAACTGCCAATCTGTAACAGACTCCTGGATTTATTTGCAGGGGCTATAAAACTCAAACTCAGGCCAAGCAGGAACCTAAATGAGGATGTGGGACAGCCTTCCCAATGACAGGGCACAGTGCAAGTGGGCAAGGGGGGGCAGTGGGGCGTGACGGCCTGGGGAGCCAGGCCAACCATCACAAGCAGGAAACTGGCGAGGTGTTTCGAAATTTTCTTTTTTTTTTTGAGACAGAGTCTCGCTCTTGTTACCCAGGCTGGAGTGCAATGGTGCGACCTCGGCTCACCGCAACCTCCGCCTCCTGAGTAGCTGGGATTACAGGCACGCGCCACCATGCCCAGCTAATTTTTTGTATTTTTAGTAGAGACGGGGTTTCACCATGTTGACCAGGATGGTCTCGATCTCTTGACCTCGTGATCCACCCGCCTTGGCCTCCCAAAGTGCTGGGATTACAGGCTTAAGCCACCGCGCCCGGCTGAAATTTTCAACAAACAAGTTTAAAAGGTTGCCTCAGGTATTGGTGGCTCACGCCTGTAATCCCAGCACTTGGTAGGCCAAGGCAAGAGGATTGCTCGAGCTCAGGAGTTCAAGACCAGACTGGGCAATATGGTCAAACCTCGTCTCTACTAAAAATTACAAAAATCCGCCGGGCATGGTGGGGAGCTCCTGTAATCCCAACTACTCGGGAGGCTGAGACAGGAGAGGAGAATAGCTTGAACCGGGGAGGCGGAGGTTGTAGTGAGCTGCGATCTGGCCAATGCACTCCAGCGCGGGCAACAGAGCCAGATCCTGACTCAAAAAATAAAATGTCGCCTTAAAGCTTTTTACGATAAACGCTCCTGCAGGCAGGATTTAGCTCTGCAGCCCTGGCCTGGGTACCAGGTGTGTCTGACGGTCCCGCTACAAACGCCCAGGAGCCTGCAGCGCTAGGAGGTGAGCCCCGCGCCGAGGTCCCCCGCGCCAGTTACCCAGGTCCCTTCTGCCCTCTGGAAGGACGTCCTCAGACGTTCCCTTCTCTTCCCTGGCTCTCCCACGCCGTGTCCCTCCTCCTCTCCAAGTCTCCTCAGGGACTTCGAGGGGCCGACGCAAGCTGCCCGGGAGACGGAGAGGCCCCATGAAGGCAGCCCAGGGTCTGGGAGACTCGTTTCTAGAAAATAGACGCACTCAAAAGAAAGGAAGCCGGGCTTGACCCAGGGGGCGGAGGCAGGACCATTCTCAGTCATCTCGAGCGGCGAGAGACGCCGCGGCCCGACTCGGCCGACAGGGATGAACATGCAAGCAAAGCGAGCGCCGTGGGCCGGCCTCAGCGCTATCCACGTCGGTCCCTCCCTCTGGTCCTGCCCCACTACGCGGCTGCAGCAGTACCTGAACAGTGAGGTTACGCTGCGCGACAGCCAACTCTTCAGAGCCGCCATCCCGTGGTGGGCGGACGCCGGAAGCACGACACACACGCCGGAAGTGACGTGAATCGTGAGGGCGGGGCGGGGCGCGGCCTCCACCTGAGAGAGCCTCACCCCATGGCCACGCCCCCACCCAAGGACGTAGTCGGGATAGGGCAGATGGGGAGGGTGAGGACTGGGCTTAGGGTAACGGTCGTAACGGCCGCGCCAGGCAACCAACTGCCGGAGCTTCCGCGCGGGGCGGGGCATACGCAGGGCCTGAGGGCGCAGAACTGAGACCGGCGCCGCGACGGTGGGGGGGTGGGCGGGGCCTCGGCTCTGGCCGGGGCTTGAGGGGAGTTCCGCGGTGAGTTGGGTTCGGCGGGAGGCGGGGCCGGGGCGCGGCGGGGGCGCTGTCACTTCAGCACCAGGAAGTAGGTGGTCCAGCCGGCCAGCAGCAGCGCCCCGATGAGCACCGTGTAGCTGAGGAGCACGAAGGCGAGCAGCTCCCGCAGCAGCTGCAGCACGTGGACGGTGGACGAGGCCGGCATCGCGCTGCGCGGGAGACCCGGGACGGTCGGCAGCTTGCAGGGCTGGCGCGTCCGGAGGGGCGGACGGGAACACACGAGGTCCTGGCCCCTCGAAACAGCAAACGAAGGCTAGGGAAGCCCACAGTACCAGCCTCCCCAGCAGCCTCCTGGACGCTCGCTTCTTGGTTACACTGGAGACTCCTTCTCAACCCAAACTGCCCTCGTTCTTCGGCTCTGATCTAGGCTGAGGAGGCAGAACCCGGCTCTTCCCAGCGCCTTGCTGCTGCACGAGTCTTCCTCCCAGCCCTCTCTTCCCACCACCTCCTGCATTTTTAATGCTGTTTGTGCCGCTAATGGGCTGGTAGAGTAAAGCTTTCTTTTCCCGTCACTCAAGCTGCAGCCCCAGCTGCGGCCCTGGCTGGAAGGGGAAAGGGAGAGAGGCCCATCGGGGCAGGAGGAAGGCACAGGCCCAAACCTGCCCTCTCTGAGTTCCCTGGCCCCAAGGCATGCCAGCAGCAGAGTTGGAGGATCTTCGCTTTGTGGTCCAGCATGCTTGTCTCCTGGCCAGCCAGGACTGCAGGGTGCCAGGTGGTGGGTGGGCATCAATCTGATCCTGGGCTCACCTCCCCTACCGTGCTCTATGCATCTGCCCGCGCACTGCTAACTTCCACCAGAGACGGGCATCGGACATTAAGAACCCCACACCAGCTCATCAGACAGTAGGAACCCTACCGCACCACCACTGCTGCCCTGCCCAGCCACTCCCCGCAGTGCCAGGCACTGGCTTCCCTCTCCCATCTCACTTACTTGGCAAAGTTTCCACTCGTCCACCCAGAAGCTCCGAGGTTCCCTGTCTGCTCTGGTGCCCAAAGGTAGCTTGTGTGTACTCCGCGATCTCGGCGGAACTGAGATTTTCAAGCAGCAGCACTCAACAACTAGGTGTGGTCTAGAGACCAATTACAACCTCCGCGTGGTCCCTGAGCTCTCAGGGAGCTGCGCACAGACGTTCCCAGGCCAGGCGGGGCGCTGGCAACCCTACCCGCCCTCCACCCTCGCCACCACAGCCCACAGGGCTCAGCTGTGGTTTCACAGACCTAGATGGGCTGAGCAGGTGGTAACTAGTGGGTATTTCAAGCCCCTTCTTGTCTTGTGTTTTTCTGAATACTGTAAGGGGTTAGAGTGCCAGTAGTTTCGTTTCTGACACATGGAGACCAATCCCATCTCCTCCGAGTCTGGGCACCAGAAGAACCACTGCACAAATGGTCACTTATGACAACCCAACTAAAACAAAAGCTGTTGTCTTAAAAAACATGCAAATGCAAGCATGCACATGTGTGAGAACCAAGCTTAGGTGACCAAAATCTCCCAAGTGCTTGATTCCAATTTACAAAGAGTTTCACAGCTTACAGACTCATTATACAGGCAGGCACCTTTCCAATGTGACACTTCCAATTTCACCTCCTCCAAATGTGAGGCAAAAGGAGTCAGTGACGATTTCTGCAATGAACACTTTCCCAGATGCAACAACAAAGGAAACGAAAACACAAACTAAGCTACTTCCGATTATTTTGCTTGTTGCAGTTTTTACTTCAAGACTGTTTTTTGACCTTTGAAAGAGCAGGCAGTGTGGACATCAACCCTTTTATCAACATCATCATCCAGAAGCAAATGGCTCCTTAATTTAATCAGGATCTCTTATTATCAAATTATTGCCTTGGCCACAGTGAGGCTGAAAACAGGAGCAGAACATTATCAAGCTGCTCAGGAAGCCAGTGAGTAGTAATTAGTACCCCCGAGAACTGGTCATCTTCTGTGTCCTACCTACTGGAAACGGAGTACAGCTGAGATTTATACCGTCCCCCACACCAAAATAATGGATGAACCAGACAGGCTATTAAAAATAGGCCTGATTCTGTTCCCTTTTAACTCTCACATCCTCCAAATGGATGTCTCCAGGCAATTACACATTCTAGCCTTTGCAGCCTCTTGTTACCACCCAATTTTGGGTGTTTTACAGCAATGGAGTAACTGAAGCTAAGAAACACTAGGTGGCTGGAAATTCACACTAATCCATTTAGAAATAAAAAGAATCTGAGACATTTTAAATAACTGCCTTTTGCTTCTGTTGTCTGACAAAAAAGTATCCTCTATTTTCTATGGGATATCATATTAAACCATATGATTGAATATGTCAGACTCTACAGTAAATTCGCAGTCCAAAGAAGATTGTCTACATGATGTCTGCATTTCTATGCCTCATAATCTTTATCATAGTCCTTCTTACTGTCTGCTTTAGAAATCCAGTTCATTTTGATATTTTAAAAAGAGTCTTTCAGCTGGCATGGTGGCTCACACCTGTAATCCCAACACTTTGCGGGGGCTGAGGCAGGAAGACTGCTCAAAGCTAGGAGTTTTAAGACCCTGGCCAACATAGTGAGACCATCTCTACAGAAAATTAAAAAGATAATACATTTAGGGCTGGGCGCAGTGGCTCACGCCTGTAATCCCAGCACTTTGGGAGGCCGAGGCGGGTGGATCACGAGGTCAAGAGATCGAGACCATCCTGGTCAACATGGTGAAACCCCGTCTCTGCTAAAAATACAAAAAAATAGCTGGGCATGGTGGCGCGTGCCTGTAATCCCAGCTACTCGGGAGGCTGAGGCAGGAGAATTGCCTGATCCCAGGAGGCAGAGGTTGCAGTGAGCCGAGGTCGCACCATTGCACTCCAGCCTGGGTAACAAGAGTGAAACTCGGTCTCAAAAAAAAAAGATAATACATTTAATAAAAAAGAAAAAAATTATTTCTCTTGAGGCCAGAAATTTGAGCAACATAGACCCTGTCACAGGAAAAAAAAAAATAGCTGGGTGCATTCCTATAGTCCCAGCTGCTCATGAGACAGGCAGGAGGACTGCTTGAGCCCAGGAGTTCAAGGCTGAGGTGAGCTATGATTGTGCCACTGCACTGCAGCCTGGCCAAAAGAGTAAGACCTCGTCTCAAAAAAAATTTCTCCTTGAATTAAACTCTGCTCAATAGAAACACTTCCTCCTGATGACAGGCTGGTCTTTACTGAACAACTGAGAACGAGACAGACAAGTTTGTCATGCTTAATCATAATCCATTTCCAGTGAGGGAAGATCTGAATGGAACAGAACTCACAATGAGACTGTCCCAGCTTTCTCTCAGAATTACATGTGCTGTTTTAAATCATCCCTCTTTCACCATTACTCTTTTGCTCCACAATTAACAAATACTTAATTCTCTGTTGGCTAGAATTCAACACTGTATAGCAAGACACAAAACAGTGTCTATGTAGACTTCTTTAGTCTACATAGGGGGCTGCTGGTGTAGAACTGTCTACCCAACTAGACAAAAGTGCAGACATGATGTAAACAATCCACTCTCTCCGACAATAAATGTAAAATGTACCCTTCACATATCCTTTCTCGGTAGACAAAGACTGCTTCAAGTATTAAATGAACTTACACAAAGGCGTACAATATATAATTATCTGCCACTTTCTATTTGGATACAAATGAAGCAATTCACGTTTTAAAGTCTTCTGCTGAATGCATTTTTAGGAGCTGACCTAGCTATGCTCTGAGCAAGCAAGCATATGAGTGAATGCAGACACATGACACTACAACTGAGTATCTGTTCACAGGACAGAATCCCCAGCCAGGGAGACTTGAATAGACTTGAATTGAGCCCCAGGAGCCAAAACATAGAGGGGCAGGGTAGATTTCATTCTCTTAAAGCAGCTGATGACTGCCTGAGGTGGAAGGTATAAACTAATCTCCCTGGGATAACAAGTATTTGAAAAAGGATTTTCTACAAGAATGGTTTTCTTAAAGACATTTCCAAATACTGAATGTCAAGGCCAAATTAATTCCATGAGAAACAAATCTTTCAAATATTATCTCTGCCACCCTTCATTCTTTTACTAAAGAGATTTTTTAAGTATACAGAATTTCTCTTTCATTAATAACATTTACCGTGCCCATCAGAACTCCACTAATGGTTCAGGTACAGTGGCTCATACCTGTACTCCCAGCACTTTGGGAAGCTGAGGTGAGTAGATCACTTGAGGTCAGGAGTTTGAGACCAGCCTGGCCAACATGGTGAAAACCCATCTCTACTAAAAGTACAAAAAATTAGCCGGGTGTGGTGGTGCACATCTATAATCCAAGCTACATGGGAGGCTGAGGCACGAGAATTGGCTGAACCTGGAAGATGGAGATTGCAGTGAGCCAGTATCGCACCACTGCACTCTAGCCTGGGCAAGGGCGGGACTCTGTCTCGAGAAAACAAACAAACAAACACTCCACTAATGAAAAAGGTGGGGAAAAACAACGTGTGATTACTAAGTAACAACCAAAACCACAGATGGCTGGGATCCAGCAGAGCAGGGGACCAGCTAATTTTGCTGGAGGCCTGGGCAAGGGCAGCGAAGTCGCCAACCTTAGTGCCCTTCTTGGTGCCTCAACTCCTCCAGAAGCTGAGATGGAACAGCTTAGAGGCAGGGAACACACGGATTTCCAACTTCTCCTCCAACACCCTTGGCTCTCCACCACAGCCTGACAGTCTCCTGCACGAGTAGCAGCAGCTGTGACTGCTGGTCTCCAAGATCATCAAGAGATACAACTGGAGAAGGCTGAGTTCACCGGAGAGGGGGCTGAAACAGAGTGTTTTCAGCTGGGTACGGGGTGGTCACAGACTGCTAGAAAAGTACATGTGGCAGTTACCATGGAGATGAAGTGGCCAGAGGCTGAAGAGGCAAGAGCTGCCCCTGCTCACTGTGGGATCAGCTGGATGGTGGGTCCATGATGGACAGAAGAGAAAATGAAAAGCACAATGGAGGCATCCACCATTGTGGATGTGTCTGGAGTTAATAACGTGTGTGCTAAGAAAGTGTCTTTGAAGCTGGGCATGCAGGCTCATGCCTGTAATCTGAGCACTTTGGAAGGCTCAGGTGGGTGGATCACTTGAGGTCAGCGGTTCAAGATTAGCCTGACCAACATGGTGAAACCCCGTCTCTACTAAAAATACAAAAATTAGCTGGGCATGGTGGTGCACACCTGTAATCCCAACTACTCTGGAGGCTGTGCAGGAGAATCGCTTGAACCTGGGAGGTGGAGGTTGCAGTGAGCCAAGATCACGCCGCACGCCAGCCTGGGTGACAGAGCGAGACTCTGTCTCAAGACAAAAACAAAAAACCAGAAAGTGTCTCTGAATTCTTTCAAAAGCTAAATTCTCAAAAGGCTGCTCCTCAATTATCACATTTTTTTCATGTCAAAAGTCCCTGATAAGTATGGAACCTACAGAGATGTAGCTGATCCCATAGAGCATAAACTTTGTTGCTGGCCAAGAAGCTCCCCCGAACCTCTTGCTTAGTAAGAAGGAAGCAAAGTTGCCTTAGTGATCAGCGACTGGTGACCCTAAATATAATCTCCCATACTCGCAGGAAAAAGAACTCTCAACTCAGTGATAAAATGATCTCCAGCTCCCAACACTTAACCACTGTCCTAGGCCTGATGCACCTTGAAGAAATACAGCGCTGGAGATTAGGGGATGGACTTCCTCTTTTTATTTTCAGTTTTACCTCCTCAGTCTCAGCTTTAAGAGCTGGCCCCATTTGTGTGGCTGAATGGATTATCTACCCCCACCATCCTTAACGTGTTTCCACAGGTCTCTAATGAAGACCGCGAGCTTAGAAACCTCAAAACCAGTGCTTCTTTTACTCAGGCTGATTCTCTTCTATTCTTCAGAAGATTAGAGACTAGGCATGGTGGCTCACGCCTGTAATCCCAGTACTGTGGGAGGCCGAGGCAGGTGGATCACCCGAGGTCAGGAGTTCGAGACCAGCCTAGCCAACATGGTGAAACCCCATCTCTACTAAAAATACAAAAATTAGTCTGGCGTGGTATCGAATGCCTATAGTACCAGCTACTCAGGAGGCTGAAGCAGGAGAATTGCTTGAACCCAGGAGGTGGAGGTTGCAGTGAGATGAGATCATGCCACTGCACTCCAGCCTGGGTGACAGAGCAAAACTCCATCCCCCTACCACACACAAAAAAGGAATCTAAAAGAAGGAGAAAGGAGTAAACAGTAGTATAATTTAAGAAGCTGGCCCCAGGTTACATTCTGTAATCCATGTTTCTTCTATGGCGCTTTTACTTCCTTTCAGCAGCTTCCTCAGTGAGGCAGTTTACTCTGCAGCACACTCGTTAGGTCTCTTCTGAACACCCTAGAAAGGTTTTTCCATCAGAGCCTCTATCCAACTGGCCCCATTCATTAATTTAGTGGTGGCAATGACATATTCTGTACCTCCATCTTCCAACTGGGAAAGAAATCGCAGGGCAGCAATTTCCGCAAAGGTTACGCCCCCGAGGAAAAATACCAGAGTGACTCGGTTTTCTCCCGGGTGACCTAAAATGTGAAATTTCAGAATTAAAAACTATTGATTAGTGGTGCTTCTCTGCCCACCCCTTCAAACATTTTATCATTCATAATAAGCAAGTCTTCATCCAGACAGTTCATCGGAAACCCAGGAACACTGATTTTAATCTCAATGTTTTTTCTAACTCCTGAGATTCTCAACGCAGAGGTTGAAAGCTGTAACCCCTCAGGGAATAATCTGATTCTAGCGCTTACTATATACAATAGCAACGAACAAAAGAGGTATATTTAATTCTGACTCCTAGGTGCTTTACCAAGTATTTTACAAAGCCAACTGTACAATACCTGAAAACCACACTGACAGTACATAATTATCTGTAGATGCTGGACTGGGACTTACGTTTCTTCTGCAGTCCTGTGGGCAGTGGCTGCCTCTCCTCAAAGTGGGGCCCTGGGAGGATGCGGAGGACCTCCTCGATGCTCCGCCAGCCAGGCCGGGAAAGCAGCTGAGCCAGCCGCACGCTGAGCGGGGCATAGCCACTGTACACATAGGATATGTCCGTGGGGTTCTGTGAGATTTATAAAACAAAAGCCTGTTGATACAGAGTCTTAGAGCTACCTGACTGTGGCCTTTTGGGTAATCCAAAATTATTTGATTTGGATTTAAAGACAGAGATACAGCTGCCACCCCTGCCATGCCCTGTTCTAATCCACCCCAGCGGGGCTCAATTTTAGCAGCCAGAACTTCACTTTTGACTCAAATCTTGAAAAGCCACTCAAAGCAGCTCTAGGTACAGATGAAAAACTGTTCTTTGGTCTGACATGAAACTTCTTTTTTGTTTTTTGAGACAGAGTCTGGCTCTGTTACCCAGGCTGGAGTGCAGTGGTGCAATCTCAGCTCACTGCAACCTTGGCCTCCCAAGTTTAAGCAATTCTCCTGCCTCAGTCTCCCAAGTAGCTGGGATCACAGGTGTGCACCACCACTACTGGCTAATTTTTTGTATTTTTAGTAAAGATGGGGTTTCACCATGTTGGCCAGGCTGGTCTTGAACTCCTGACCTCAGTTGATCCACTTGCCTTGGCCTCCCAATGTGTTGGGATTACAGGTGTGAGCCATTGCGTCCAGCCAGCAGACTTCTTGTGGGGGTGGAACTTGGCACTCCCTAGCTGAGCAACGATGTGCAATTACCTTTGAACTTAGCAATTCTACTTTTAGACATTCATTCTACAGAGTTGCTTACAGAGCAAAAGATAATAGACCAAAGTATAAACATATTTACTGCAAAGCTGCATGTAATAGCAAAGACTGGAATTTCTATCAACTGGAATCTGTTAAATCATTAAGTAAGGTATAGCCTCAAAAGCACTATGTAGCAATTTAGAAAAATTAAAAAGAAGGGGAAGACCACAGAAGACTCTTCAAGGTCCTTTTGTTAAGTGGTGGGTGAGTCCAGAGACAGAAAGGTCAGAACAGTGAAGACAGCTGAACTAATATGTACATGATATACATGACATACATTAGGGATCTCTATTTTCCCACTGGGAAAAAAAAATCATCCAATTTTGCTCCTGACAGAGGAGACTGTCTAGTTATGAGCTTTGGTTGCAAGAGGCAGCCTAATATAAAGTTCCTTGTGAAAAACCAAAAAAGACTGAAATTTAGAAACATTAGAATAAATAATAAATGTAAAGCAAAGTACACCCCACTTTGGAGACCAACAGTAGAGAATATGCACTTTGTGTAAAAATTTTTGTATATGCATAGAATCTTTCTGGAAGGATAGATAAAAAACTGGCCACAGAGGTTGCCTCTGAGGGGGAACTGTGGAAGGAAACTCACTTGACCCTGACAGCCCGGCTTTTGCATAGCTTTTTTTAAATTTGAGACAGGGTCTCATTCTGTTGCCCATGCTGGAGTGCAGCGGTGCAATCTCAGCTCACTGCAGCATCTACCTCCCAGGCTCAAGTGATCCTCCCACTGTAACCTCTTGAGTACAGTAGCTAGGATTACAGGCACATGCTTCACCATCTGTATTTTTTTGCATTTTTTGGAGGATCACTTTTGTATTTTTTGGTAGAGACAGGGTTTCACCATGTTGGCCAGGCTGGTCTCAAACTCCTGACTTCAAGTGATCCTACTGCCTTGGCCTCCCAAAGTGCTGGGATTACAGGTGTGAGCCACCGTGCCCATCCATGGCTGGTGTGTTTACGAGTGCTGGACATCTCCCGACTCCTCTCCACCCTTGTCCGCAATGCTCTATGCCCAGAGATGGACCTGTAGGTCTTACACCAACACTCTCCAATGCCTTCTCTTTGGGTCTGACCAATGCAAAGCCTCAGAGTGGACTGGAGAGTGGGCAGCAATGTGAGGACAAGGTTGTCACTGGCCGGCTTCCTCTGTTGGAGGTCGACCATAGCTTCAGCCAGAGGCCCCTCACCCCTTACCTCATCAGATGGCCCTACCACAGCTCTTCTCTCCAGGTTCCAAGATGAGTTTCTAGAACCTCATCTTGAAACTCTAGAACCTATCCTTGCCCTTCAGGCTGTGGCTGGCAATGACTCCCTGCTGCACTGCCTCTTACTGGTGTCCACTCTTGCCACACCTTTGAGACAGGGTTTCCCTCTGTCGCCCAGGCTGGAGTGCAGTGGTGCAAACATGATTCACTGCAGCTGCCTCCCGGGATCAGTGGTCCTCCAACTGCAGGCTCCCAGTCTAAAGAGTTATGACACCATTGGCTTTTTTTTGTAGAGCCAGGGTTTTGCCATGTTGCCCAGGCTGGTCTCAAACTACTGAACTCAAGCGATCTAAATGCTTCAGCCTCCCAATATACTGGGGTTACTGGCATAAGCCACTGCACCTGACACCATATCTTTTTTTTTGAGAGAGAGTCTCACTCTGTTGCCCAGGCTGGATTGCAGTAGAGCAATCTGAGCTCACTGCGGCCTCCACCTCCTGGGTTCAAGCAATTCTCCTGCCTCACCCCAAGTAGCTGTGATTACAGGTGTGCACCATGACGCCTGGCTAATTTTTGTATGTATAGTAGAGATAGCATTTCACCACATTGGCCAGGCTGGTCTCGAACTCCTCAGCTCAAGTGATCCACGCGCCTTGGCCTCCCAAAGTGCTGGGATTACAGGCGTGAGCCACTGTGCCTGGCCCACATCTTTATTAAACTCTCTAGAAACTCCCCAGTTTAAATGTATTCTCTGTTTCCTACTGGGATTCTGATAGATACCATACATGAATACATTACTTTTTCAAAAACATTAGAAAACTGTTTTTAGAAAGCAAGGCCGATGTGTAGGTTCAGAAGCATACGTTGTCATGTGGATGATCTAACCAGTCGCTAAGCTGAGATGAGGTAAGTGTGGCATACCTGCTCATTGACATCATCCATCCAGAGGCGTAATGTTTTCCGAATAGTCGGGTAATTGTTTCTGCCCCCAGTCTGTGGTTTCAGCAGGCCAGCCTTCTCCAGGTTATGTAAGGTCAGTATGTGCTCATAGCCGTACGTCTGCAAGGGAAGTCATTTGGCCTTGATGTCAGATTTGGAAAAGGATTTCTGCAATTTTCAAAGAAGGGCATTTCCAACAAATCAATTTGGTTTGTACTGCAGGACGTGCTACCAAAGTCCAGCAATGCCAGTGGACAGGCACAGAGGACAGGGTGGAGGGATGAAACTTGCCCTAAAACTGCTTTACCTGCTACTGTTAATTAGCAGTTCCAAAGAGAAATTTAAAATTTTTACTTTAAAGTCAGAATTTATGGACCCAACCTAACTGAGCATCAAATAAATGATAGTATATTTATATACTGAATATAATTAGCTCTAAAAAAGAATAAGGCATATCTATACATCCTGATAAGAAAGCTCTCCAGGATATATTAAAAACAATAAAAAATATTGTGTAGATTAGGATGTTATTTCTATTTTTTAAAAGTAGCCAAGGGCTGGGCATGGTGGCTCACACCTGTAATCTGAGCACTTTGGGAGGCCGAGGTGGGTGGATCATGAGGTCAGAAGTTCAAGACCAGCCTGGCTAATATGGTGAAACCACATCTCTACTGAAAATACAAAAATAAGCCAGGCATAGTAGTGTGTGCCTATAGTCCTAGCTACTCAGAAGGCTGAGGCAGGAGAATAGCTTGAACCCTGGAAGTAGAAGTTGCAATGAGACAAGATCGTGCCACTGCATTCTGGGCAACAGAATGAGGCTCCATCTCAAAAAAAAAAAAAAAAAGTTGCCAAGGTCTGGACACAGTAGCTCAGGCCTATAATCCCAGCACTGAGGCGGGCAGATCACTTGAGGTCAGGAGTTTGAGACCAGCCTGGCCAACATGGTGAAACCCCATCTCTACTAAAGATACAAAAATTAGCTGGGCCTGGTGGCAGGTACCTGTAATCCCAGCTACTCGGGAGACTGAGGCAGGAGAATGGCTTGAATCCAGGAGGCAGAGATTACAGTGGGCCAAGATTGTGCCACTGCACTCCAGCCTGGGCAGTAGGGTGAGACACTGTCTCAAAAATAAATAAATTTTAAAAAGTAGCCAACACTTATGTAATACTTTCGATGAGCTGGGTCCCGTTCTTGTCTAAGCACATTTATACATTAACTCAGTCATCCTGGCTCTAACCCCATGATGTAGGTATCATTATCTTCATTTTATAGAGATGTTTCAATAGCCTGCCTAAGGTCACACAGTTAGTGAGGAACAGAGCTGAAGGATCCAGCCGATCTCGCTCTGAAGTCTAGGTATGGTAAGATTCTCTGTCTCTAAATGCAAAGAATGGAGTTTGGAAGGAAGCAAACCAGACTGCTGACACTAGTCACATCTGGGGAGGGAAATGGGGGTATGAGCAGGGTGCAGGGCATGTTCACATTTTGTTCCCTGTACTTCTGCATTATTTGACTCTTATACAAGAATGTGTAACTTGAAAAAAGACAAAAACAAAAAATTAATGAGCACTTGATTTTAATAAAAATGTACCTAACTGTGCCTGGTAATAGCAAATAAATACCACCTGAGTCATTTCCAAACAAAGGGGAGAATTTTTTTAAATAAGAGTGGGCTCTTCCTTATTACAAAGTAACACAGGCTTACTTATAAGTAAACCTGCTAAGCAACTGTCATCAGAAATTGGCAGAAAGCTCTTTTCCGCCATTGTATAATTGCCAAGTTAAGAACATGGGCGCTACACCCAAATTGCCTGGGTTTTTCCACTGGCTGTGCCACTTACCAGCCAGGTAACCTTGGGTGAGTTACCTAAACTAGTCTGTGCCTCAGTTTTTCATCCATAAAACTGGGATGATAACAGTGTCTAACTCACAGGGTGGTTGTCAAGATTTGTTGTTGCTGTTGCTGTTAACTCCAGTTAACAAGGTACAACTTGTGAAGATTAACAAATGCACATGAAGCTTTTCCAACAGACCCTAGCACAGAGCAGATGCTCAGTAAATGTTAGCTATCATTATTTTTTACTTCTGTAAAAAAACCTATGTTGCCCAGGCTGGTCTTGGCCCCCAGGATCCTCCTGCCTCAGTCCCACACAATAGTGGGATTACAGGGGTGAGCCACTGTGCCCAGCCTGTTAGCTATTATCACACAAATACAATAAGCAATAATGGCTTCCAAGACCAATTCCTCTAGGTGTTAAACAATTTAAAAAACAGTGGTAACAATATATCAAAATGGCAGCTTTGAATTTTTTATTTTTTAAAAAACTTTATTTTATTTTTTGAGACAGAATCTCACTGTGTCACCCAGCCTGGAGTGCAGTGGTGTGATCTTGGCACACTGTAACCTCCGCCTCCTGAATTCAAGCGATTCTTCTGGCTCAGCCTCCCAAATAGCTGGGACTACAGGTGCACACCATCACACCTGGCTAATTTTTGTATTTTTAGTAGAGACAGGATTTCACCATGTTGGCCAGGCTGGTCTCGAACCCCTGACCTCAAGTGATCTACCTGTTTCGCCCTCCAAAAGTGCTGAGATTACAGGCATAAGCCACTGTGCCTGGCCCATGAAGTATTTTTTAAAAAGATGCTGTCCCTCTTGGCAAATTAATAATTTAAAAATATACTTACCTGGAGAATCTCTTTTTTGTAATAATCCAAAACTTTTTGTTTGAGCCCACTATTACACACGGATTGCAGGCAAACTAGTCTCAACACCTTGATCAATGAGTGCTTTTGGGCAATACAATCCTCAATGTAATTGTTGACCTAGAAATAAAGTAGCATACATATACAGATATATATACACACACACACACACACACACACACATATGTGTACACACACACACACACACACACACACACAATATCCGGTTTAGGAACTTAAAAGAACTTGATGTTTACTATTATTTTTCAAAGTCCAATAAAGGAGATATGTGGGAAAATGAGTTATTTTTTCACAATCCCTAACCCCTCCCTGAAATAGCTCTCCTAGCCCCAGCCACATGCACACCTGGGCTAGCACGCAGGTGCACAAACACACACACACACACACACACACACACACACACACACCCTACAAGTGATTAGGCCAAGTCACTGGAGCCCAAGGCCACTGAGAATACAATTGGTCACTCTAAATGTCTGTTTGGACCCACATGCCTCTAAGCTTCTGAGAGGCTACCAGATGCCTAGTCCATTTCAATAATATCAACAATTTATCTAGCAGAAAGTATCAGTAATTGTTTAATGTTAGGAATTTTCATAAAGTTAAGAATTTAAAATTTGTTAACCGAGTTAGATATTTATAGGAATTATTGTAAGAAATTCCCTCAAAAGAGCAAATATCTTAATTTAAAAATATCTGATTTCAGGGCTAGGTCTCATCTTGCCAGGCATGGCAGAAAGAGTCTTGCACAGACTAATGGTAAATATCTGTTACATGATAAAATCTACACTTGCACATTTTGTATTTGTTTTTAAAAACATTTAGGCGGCTGGGCACAGAGGCTCACGCCTGTAATCCCAGCACTTTGGAAGGCCAAGATGGGCAGATCACCTGAAGTCAGGAGTTTAAGACCAGCCTGGCCAAAATGGTAAAACCCCGTCTCTACTAAAAATAAAAAAATTTGCTTATACCCATTACTGGAGATAGTAAAAAAAAAAAATACAAAAATTAGCCAGGCGTGGTGGCACATGCCTGTAATCCCAGCTACTCGGGAGGCTGAGGCAGGAGAATCACTTGAACCCGGGAGGCAGAGGTTGCAGTGAGCCGAGATTGTGCCACTGCACTCCAGCCTGGGTAAGAGAGTGAGACTCTGTCACAAAAAAAAAAAATTTAGGCAAAGCATGGGAATCAAAGCAGTTGTTTTTCTGGCTATAATTTGATGTTTAATAAGCTTTTAACTACTTGTTAAAGAGGTTTTTTTTGTCCACATACCTTATCGGTGTCTATTCCAGACATAAACTCCTGTTCCACGGTTAATTTATCAAAGAAGTCTTCAGAAGCTAAAATGAATTAATTAGCAAATTTACAACTTAGAAATTAAATGTTAACTTACTGGAGTGGCATGCTTTTATACACAAAGCATGGTTCAGAAACTAGACAGGTGGCTGGGCATGGTAGCTCAAACCTGTAATCTCAGAACTTTGGGAGTCTGAGGTGGGTGGATCACTTCAGGCCAGGAGTTCAAGACCAGCCTGACCAACATGGCCAAACACCATCTCTACCAAAAATACAAAAATTAGCCAGCTGTGGTGGCACACACCTGTAATCCCAGCTACTCGGGAGGCTGAGGTGAGAATCACTTGAACCTGGGAGGCAGAGGTTACAGTGAGCTAAGATCATGCCACTGCATTCTAGCCTGGGCAACAGAGCAAGACACTGTCTCAAAAAAAAAAAAAAAGAAAAGAAAGAAAGAAGCCAGATATTATGCAAAAAAAGCAAGCAAGCAAGCAATAAGTTCAAGTCATCATCTGAAGAAAATCTTCTAGGAAACATGAAAAACCCTAGGCCTCGGTACTCCTAAGTTACACTGAGATAGAGTTGACAACGGCCCTCCTTTGTATCCTTAGATTTCAGTACAGACCCCAGAATGAGCGTCAGTATCAATAAAAGCTAATTCCTCAAGAGCGTTTCATTTTCATCATTAGATTCAACCCAATTTCAACTGGTTTCCACTTCTACTAACAGGAAAACAAAGGACTGACCTTCCGACACTGTTTTAGTTAAGATTCGAAGTATACTTCATGAAACAACCTCCTACTCAGCTTTTACAGCCCTGTGTTGTAATGAACAAACTCATGTCTGCTTTAATAGACGTTTTCTGAGCTCTTTCAAAATACTCAACATATATTCTCTGTACCAATTCTGAATAGAGTATTCAAGGAAAGAACAACAACAACAACAACAAAAAATCACCCTTTGCCAAGTAAGTAATCCTTCAAAAAGGAAAAAAGCAGCCAGGCGCCGTGTTTCACGCCTGTAATCCCAGCACTTTGGAAGGCTGAGGCAGGCGATCACCTGAGGTCAGGAATTCAAGACCAACCTGAACAACATAGTGAAATCCCATCTCGACCAAAAATACAAAATTAGCTGGGCATGGTGGCACATGCCTGTAATCCCAGCTACTTGGGAGGCTGAGGCAGGAGAATCGCTTGAACCCAGGAGGTGGAGGTTGCGGTGAGCCGAGATGGCACCACTGCACTCCAGCCTGGGCAACAAGAGTGAAACTCTTTCTCAAAATAAAAAAGTAAAAGGAATAAGCTATATTAAAAAAATTAACCATCTCAAATTATGATGTCAAACTTAAATTTTTTTTCTCTTATCTACATTCCAAATATTTTTCATATAAATGATAATGAAAAAAATTGAGTTAACAAATGGAACATTCTTTTTTTTTTTTTGAAATGGAGTCTCGCTCACCCAGGCTGGAGTGCAGTGATGTAATCTCAGCTCACTGCAACCTCCACCTCCTGGGTTCAAGTGATTCTCATGTCTCAGACTCCTGAGTAGCTGAGACTACAGGCATGTGCCACCATGCCCAGCTAATTTTTATATTTTTGGTAGAGAGATGGTTTCACCATGTTGCCCAGGCTGGTCTTCAAGTCCTGGACTCAAGTGATCTGCCCGCCTCAGCCTCCCAAAACGCTGGGATTACAGGCGTGAGCCACCATGCCCAGTCAACAAATGAAACATCCTTTTTTTGTTTGTTTGTTGTTTTTTTGAGATGGAGTCTCACTCTGTTGCCCAGGCTGGAATACAGTGGCATGATCTCAACTCACTGCAACCTCTGCCTCCGGGGTTCAAGCGATTCTCCTGCCTCAGCCTCCCTGGTAGCTGGGACTATAGACATGCATCACCATGCCCGGCTAATTTTTGTATTTTTAGTAGAGACAGGATTTCACCATGTTGGCCACGGTGGTCTCAAACTCCTGACCTCAGGTGATCTGCCCACCTCAGCCTCCCAAAGTGCTGGGATTACAGGTGTGAGCCACCGCGCCCAGCCTGGAATTCTTAACTGTTAACATACGTATACTTAGTTAACACAGGGAATAACACATGGTATTAAGGCAGAGCTGAGTCCAAGGAGGCGTCGTGGTGTTGATGACCCAGGTGTAAAACGCTGTGCGTGCTAGAGCCCCAGATGGAAACCACCATTACAAAGGATACTCACTAGTGACATCTTTGATCAATTCTGCAATTGAGGTATGGTTTGCCAGCGAGCCCCTTGCTGCCTGCATGTGCGGCAACTGGGAAACAAACTGCTTGATCTCCCCCACGGTCTTTGCATTGTGTCTTTCCTGAAAGAAACAAGACAGCAGTGCCTCAGGCAGGGAAGATAGTTTATTGATGTATTTATTTATTTTATTTATGTTTTTGAGAGGGAGTCTTGCTCTGTCACCCAGGCTGGAGTGCAGTGGTGCTATCTTGGCTCACTGGAACCTCTCCCTCCAGGATTCAAGTGATTCTCCTGCCTCAGCCTCCTGAGTAGCTGGGATTACAGGTGCTGCTACCATGCCCAGCTAATTGTTGTACTTTTAGTAGAGATGGGGTTTTACTGTATTGATCGGGCTGGTCTCAAACTCCTGACCTCAAGTGATCCACCCACCTTGGCCTCCCAAAGTGTTAGGATTACAGGTGTGAGCCACCATGCCCGGCTGATATTTTATTTTTAAGTGCTCTGTTTTTTGTACTGTTCAGAGGATGTTTCATTTATATTACTAGAAAAGGCAGAATGGACAACAAATAAATCGGGCCAAACACAGCTCCAACATTATACAGAAAAACAGAAAAGTACATGTCACTGAAATATAGAGCTCATGGTGCCTGTCTCCCGAATTAGCACTTCTTTAGAGAAGCAGATGCCTCAGCGTCTCTCTTCCAGTGTACCAGCTCACACACTGTGTCAGTATTTTGTGGGCATCTGGGTATTGGTGAAAGACAGTATTACATAAATCATACAAATTTCTGAGTAAAAAACTAAGACAAAAAATGTTTAGAGGGTACCATAAAGAGGAAAAGTTTCCTATGTAACAGAAAAAAAAACACACCATTTTTTCTTTGAACCTCAGTCTTGTCTTTGATTTTGAGACAGGGTCTCTCTCTGTTGGCGAGGCTGGAGTGCAGTGGCACCATCACAGCTCACTGCAGCCTCCAACTCCTAGGCTCCCACCTCAGCCTCCGGAGTCGCTGGGATTACAGGCACATGCCACTGTGTCCAGCTAGTTAAAAAAAATAAAAGAAGAAGTTGTTTTGTAGAGATGGTGTCTTGCTGTGTTGCCCAGGCTGGTCTAGAACTTCTGGGCTCAAGCGATCCTCCTGCCTCAGCCTCTGAAAGTGCTGAGATGACAGGCGGGAGCCACTGTGCCTGGCCTGAACCTTAGTCTTGAGTATAGTCTATGAACAAAGCAAACCTAGCCTGGTGATGCTATTTTTTGGCAAAATGTAATAACTTAAACCAAAAGTAACTTCAGAAATATGAAAATCAATTAATGAATATAATTCCTAAGAAAGATAAAATCTGGAATTAGATGGCCGAGTTCCAAGCCAGCCTGGAAAACACAGGGAGACCCCGTCTCTACAAAAAAAATACCAAAAACCAAAAAACTTAGCCGGGCATGATGGTATGTTCCTATGGTCCCAGCCACTTGGGAGACTGACGTGGGACGATTGCTTGAGCCTGGGAGCCTACTACAGCTGCTGTAGTAGGCTGTGATTGTACCATCGCCTCCATCCTGGGTGACAGAGCGAGACCCTGTCTCAAAAAAAACATCTGGAACTACATACTCAATGAAAAATTCATTCTCAAAAACTTCCAGTTTATGTTTCTAAAGCCTAAATATTCAGAGTTTACCATCTTGTTGAATTCCCATGTTTCAAAAAGGAGCCTGGGCAAAAATAAGCAAGTGAATGGGCAAGAGGAGGCAGAAAGGTGATAATTAAGCCACCAATTTAAAAGCCCTGGGTTGCTGGGGATTTCAGTCTCATTAGCACTCACCACACGTGCTGGGGTCCCCTGCCACAGTCACACTGGCTAAACTTGAGTTTGCAGCATGAACTGAAAGTTCTATTAGAGAGGAACTTTTATTTATAGTATAGATGGCTTCTCTTAATTGAGGGAGGAAATAATTTAAGATGATAAAGCAAATGTTTATGACGGCAGTCTGTAAACTGCACACACGTGTGCCTCCACCTACCCCCACACAAAACGAGCTTGACACCACATGGGCGTGAGAAAGTTTAAAATGAAAGAAAACCTTGGATCTTCCAATATGGAATTTGTAGTTACTGAAGATGAGGAAAGTCGCACCGAAGCCCAGCTTAATGGCTCCATACTTTTCGGGCTTTTATTCACTGCCCTCTGGGATGGACATCCACCTGAGACCTAGAGTTTCAGAATGACACCCCAAACTTGCCTCACCTCGAATGCTGCAGAGATGATCTTTGCTTTCTTGCTGAGCACAGAGCCCACCGCATTGAAGTTCTTATCTCGGATCTCAGCATAGAGCTCCTCTGCAGAATTCAGCTGCAGCTTCTTTGCTTCTGTGGGGAGGTCCTTACCACCATCGCCCTGTTTCTTAGGTGCAAATTTCTCTGGAGGTAATTTCACATAACCTGAACGGCAGTGGAAGGGAATAAGCACCTGTGTGCAATGACTGTAAGAACCAATCAAGCACAAAACAGCTTCCAGCTCAGGAGACAATGTAAGATGGCAAACGACACACAGCTCTGAGCTTTCGATTTTCCATGATCAAAGTACAGGAAGCAGTGACTCTAATATTGATAACACAGTTCTAATTATCTCTGGGGCATTTATTGTAAACCACATGCAGCAATGTCCACTTCCTGAACTTTCAGAGAGTACGTCACTTTTCCACTCAGAAAGCTTACAAGGATCTCCCTAGAGTCTCTTTGTGTTTTTTCAAATTGTAGATCATGTTCCATTAGTGGATCATGAAATCAAGCTGGTGGGTTGCAAGTAGCATCTTAAAAACAAAAAGAAAACAACAGTACCCAAAACAGCAGAGAGCGGAAATTACAAAAGCTGATCACATGACATTAGAGAAGCTAGTGGTGGCTTCCGTTTTTTTTTTTTTTAAATAAAACTTTTGTTTCAGTTTCACATGCACATACATGTATATATGTACTGGATCATGATGTAAAATACATTACTCACTGATTCTCACTCTATCTCATGATATAAAATATATTTCTCACATATTTCTCCAAAATAGCATGGTATCCACTTCCTCTGTGAAGTAACCTTAATCTCCTCTCCACTCTGCTCCTGCCAAGCCAAGCGAGTCCCTATTTCCCTGGAACACCCGACATTTGCTCATGAACTGCTGATGGCATGGAGCTGGTGTAACTCTGCAGTAAAGCAATTTGGCAACACGTACCACGCGCCTTTCACCCCAAAATCCTGCATCAGCGAATGCAGGGAAAGAAAATAATCTGATATATTAAAAAAATCTTGTGTAGGCTTGGCATGGTGGCTCACACCTCCAACCCCAGAATTTTGAGAGGCTAAAAGTGGGAGGATCTCTTCATATATCTATCTATCTATATATATATATATTTGTTTATTAATTTTTTTGAGACGGAGTTTCGCTCTTGTTACCCAGGATGGAGTGCAATGGCGCGATCCCAGCTCACCGCAACCTCTGCCTCCCGGGTTCAGGCAATTCTCCCGCCTCAGCCTCCCGAGTAGCTGGGATTATAGGCGCGCACCACCATGCCCAGCTAATTTTTTGTATTTTTAGTAGAGACGGGGTTTCACCATGTTGACCAGGATGGTCTTGATCTCGTGACCTCGTGATCCACCCGCCTCGGCCTCCCAAAGTGCTGGGATTACAGGCTTGAGCCACTGCGCCCGGCCTATATATATATTTTTTGAGATGGAGTTTCACTCGTTACCCAGGCTGGAGTGCAATGGCGCAATCTCGGCTCACCACAACCTCAGCCTCCTGAGTAGCCGGGATTACAGGCACACACCACCATGCCCAGCTAATTTTTTTTTTTTTATTTTTAGTAGAGACGGGGTTTCACCACGTTGACCAGGATGGTCTTGATCTCTTGACCTCGTGATCCACCTGCCTCGGCCTCCCAAAGTGCTGGGATTACAGGATTGAGCCACCGCGCCCGGTGGATCTCTTTATATTTTATTTTATTTATTTGAGACAGAGTCTTGCTCTGTCACCTTGCCTGGCTAATTTTTGTATTTTTAGTAGCGATGGGGTTTCACCGTGTTGGCCAGGCTGGTCTTGAACTCCTAACCTCAGGTGATCCACCCACCTCAGGATACCAAAATGCTGGGATTACAGGCATGAGCCACCACACCCAGCCCCCCCCCCCTTTTTTTAACTGAGACGGAGTCTCACTCTGTCACCTAGGCCGGAGTGCAGTGGCGTGATCTCGGCTCACTGCAACCTTGGCCTCCCAGATTCAAGTGGTTCTCCTGCCTCAGCCTCCCGAATAGCTGGGATTACAGGTGTACACCACCACGTCTGGCTAATTACTATATTTTTAGTAGAGACGGGTTTTTGCCATCTTGGCCAGGGTGGTTTCAAACTCCTGACCTCAAGTGATCTAACTGCTTCAGCCTCCCAAAGTGCTGCGATTAGAGATGTGAGCCATCACACCTGGCCTGGGAGGATCTCTTGAACCTAGTTCAAGACCAGCTGGGGAAACATAGGGAGACCCTGTCTCTATAAAAATTTGAAAAGTGGCTGGGCGCGGTAGCTCACGCCTATAATCCCAGCACTTTGGGAGGCTGAGGCGGATGGATCACGAGGTCAAGAGATCAAGACCATCCTGGTCAACGTGGTGAAACCCTGTCTCTACTAAAAATACAAAAAATTAGCTGGGCATGGTGGTGCATGCCTGTAGTCCCAGCTACTCAGGAAATTGAGGCAGGAGAATTGCTTGAACCCAGAAGGCGGAGGTTGCGGTGAGCCGAGATCGTGCCACTGCACACCAGTCTGGGTAACAAGAGCAAAACTCCGTCTCAAAAAAAAAAAAAACTTGAAAAGTTAGCTGGGCCCGGTGGAGCATTCCTATAGTCCCAGCTGCTTGGGAGGCCGAAGTGGAAGGACTGCTTGAGCCGAAAAGGTCAAGGCAATAGTGGGGTATGATCACGCCACTGTTGTCTAGCCTGGGTGACACAGTGAGACCCTGTCTCAAAAACAACAACATTGGCTGGGCACGATGGCTCACACCTGTAATCCCAGCAATTTGGGAGGCTGAGAAGGGCAAACTGCTTGAGCTCAAGAGTTCAAGACCAGCCTGGGTAACATGGTGAAACCCTTCTCTATTAAAAACAAATAAAAAACAAAAACAACAAAAACCCTACTTATGTATACAGATGTTTTTATAATGACACACACAGGAAAAACCCTAAAATGCCCAACATTAGAGGAATGACTCTGTCAACCAGGGTTTAAATGTACTGTGGATTTTTTTTTTTTTTTTTTTTTGGGAGATGGAGGAGTTTCACTCTTGTTGCCCAGGCTGGAAGGCAATGGCATGATCTCAGCTTACTGCAACCTCTGCCTCCTGGGTTCAAGCAATTCTCCTGCCTCAGCCTCCTGAGTAGCTGAGATTACAGGTACACATCACCACACCCAGCTAATTTTTTTTCTATTTAGTAGAGACGGGGTTTCACCATGTTGGTCAGGCTGGTCTCGAACTCCTGACCTCCGGTGAACTGCCTGCCTTGGCCTCCCAAAGTGCTGGGATTACAGGCATGAGCCACTGCGCCCAATCTATATTGTGGATTTTAACAAATGCATAAGCTAGGAAAATGCTCATTAGCTTACCAAATCAAAACTCAGGTTTGAAACTATTTGTACAACCTGATTCCATTTTTCATTCATTAAAATAAACTACACAAGGGGGGAAAAAGATGCTAAGGAAATACACCACAAAATTAACAGTGGTTTTCCCAAGGTTTGGGGCCACAGGTCCATAGGGTAGGGTTGGAAGATAATAAGGAATCTATGTTTTCTTCTATTTTTCCAACTTTTTTCTTAATCAATGTTTGACTTATATTACAAAAAACCTTGTTACAAGGAGGCTGGGAATTTAAACATACTGTCTTCTTAGAAAACTCCCTGGCGCTTACGTCTCGCCTGCCCTGCATAGCTGTCCCCTGGGCCAGCTCCCAGCCCCCTTTCCCCTGCGCCACTCCCCATCCTCAACTGCAGAGCACTCCTTTCATGCCTTCCTGGGTGGCACACACTCTGGGACCACCCCGTTTCTCTCATTTCCACCCACGACCCAGCAGAGGGCTCTCCTGAAATGAATTCCTGTCAATAAATCGAGTTTTACAAAGTAGTAGCCATTTTTTTGACAAATAACAATAATAATAATAAAAAGACGTTTTACAATCTTATAAGACCTTAAGGAGGCATGTGTAGAAACACCTGTTATGTCCCTCTCTCCATTCCCTCACCCAGGTCATGCATTCATTCATTCATTCTTGTGGTAAATTGCACATCAAACAAAAATTACCATTTTGTTTTACAATGAATGATCCAGTAGCATTTAGTACATATACAACATGGTAGGACCACAGCCAGTCTCTAGCTCCAGAGGTTTTTTTAATCCCAAAGGGAAGCCCTGTAGCCAATAAGTAGTTACTCCCCACCTGCCTCCTTCAGTCCTGGCAACCATGAGTCTGTTTTCCCTCTGAATTTTAGGCCTATCTTTTTAAAAATATTTTTTCAATTTTTCACCTTTCTTTTTTTTTTTTTTTTTTTGAGACAGAGTCTCACTCTGTCACCCAGGCTGGAGTGTAGTGGCATGATCTTGTCTCACTAAAACTTCCGCCTCCAGAGTTCAAGCGATTCTCATGCTTCACCCTCCTGAGTAGCTGGTACTTACAGGTATGTGCCACCAAATCTGGCTACGTGTGTGTGTGTGTGTATGCGCGCGCGTGTGCCTCAAACTCCTGACCTCAAGTGGCCTCCCAAAGTGCTGGGGTTACAGGAGTGAGCCACCATGCCCAGCCCCATCTTCCTTACACATCCCTCCCCTCGGACCTTTCCTTGGACCCCTGTGACTTCATTCAGGAAGGCAACAGAGGCCGGGGACTATGCAGATGAGGGAAGTAGGCAGGCTGAGACAGGTGTGGGGGTCTGTGGTGAGGCAGGGAGCTCTGGATACGGGGTCTCAGCCACCCAGTGGGAGCATGGCCTCTTGCTAGAGCTTCCAGTATTTTTCAAGTTATGGAAAAATTCTGGATTATTACTTAAAATGTATCACATTTGAAAGCTGACAGAAAATATCATGTGGGCCAAGACCAACCAAACCAAAATGCTTGTGACTCACCAAATCACCCACCAAGCCCAAGCTCTAGGCAGCCACCCAAGTCTCCCATCGAGGCGCCTCAACCTTCTGTACCGCCCATTTCTCTGAAACATCTCCCCAGTCATGTGCTCCGCTCAAGCACGCTGCTGGACTCATCGTGACTTTCTGTGTGATGCTGCCCGCCCTTGCCCCAGGACCCCTGTGTAAACCCTCTGCTTCTTTCCAAACCCAGCACAAATGCCACTGCTTCCACAGCCTTCAACTACCACCGGCCGCAAGGATGTGGGCATCCCACACACCAGTGCCCTCTGTGGGAGACCCATTGCCTCGGCTCACAGGGGACAAAGACAGGCCTGGGCACTAAACTGCTGCCAACTCTTGTGTCACCGACAACCGCAGTTTGCTCAGAGGTCACTGAATCCCAGTGTCTGAAAGTCAAAGTCAGGACTCTTACTGTTTCAAGGGTGCTCTGATTTATGTAAAGCGAGCAGCTTCCTGAAAACCGACCCTTCGGAGGCAGGATCTGATTAGTCCGCCTCCAGTCATTTCCCTTTCTTATGATATTCTCAGTTATTTTTTTATATATTATAAATAGAGTTTGGAACACAAATACATACACATACAAATATGTAATAATTTCTAAGTGAAATAAGCATGCCTATGCAGCTTTTTATGTTCCACAATTATTAATCTGATGTTTCCATAATTTCTTTGTTTTTTGAGACAAAGCGTCGCTCTGTCACCCAGGCTGTAGGGCAGTGGTGCTATCTCAGCTTATTGCAACCTCTGCCTCCAGGTTCGAGCAATTCTCCCACCTCAGCCTCCCAAGTAGCTGGGATTACAGACACACACCACCATGCCCGGCTAATTTTTTGTATTTTTAGTAGAGACGGGTCTCACCATGTTGGCCAGGCTGGTCTCAAATTCCTGACCTCAAGTGATCCACCTGCCTTGGCCTCCCAAAGTGCTGGGATGACAGGTATGAGCCACCATGCCCAGTGGGTTCCATAATATTTTATAATGTACTCCACCACTGAGATTGGAAAATTCCGGTAAGGAAATGGAAATGGAAATTTTTTTTTTTTGAGGTGGAGTCTCACTCTGTTGCCCAGGCTGGAGTGCTATGGCATGATCTTGGCTCACTGCAACCTCCGACTCCCTGGTTCAAGGGAATCTCCTGCCTCAGCCTCCCGAGTAGCTGGGATTACAGGTACCCGCCACCATGCCTGGCTGATTTTTGTTATTTTTCCTAAAGACGGGGTTTCGCTATGTTGACCAGCTGGTCTCAAACTCCCAACCTCACGATCTGCCTACTTTGGCCTCCCACAGTGCTGGGATTACAGGCGTGTGCCACCACGCCCAGCCTGGAAATTGAAATTTTTATGCAAATCTCACTGATCCCCTTTTTCGGGATGATTCCTCAAGGGACGTTCTTAGGCTTTGGGTTTTCTTGAGCCAAGGGTTGGAAAAGTTTTACATGTTGCCAAATGGTTTAAGAAAAGGTCTGTACTAATTTATACTTTGAAATCATCATTAAAATTGGATCTCTGACTTCAAATATGCTTAAGTGTCCAATATACAAACAGTAGCCTCCACAAAAGATATTCTCCTCCTATTACCTTTTAGTGGAAACAGACATCATGTACTTACTGTTCTGGATGCCATAAATTTCATCAATGAGTCCTTCATATGTCAGCTGAGTGGCGAGGGGCG
The DNA here is from genome assembly GCA_028533165.1 of Leontopithecus rosalia. Taxonomy (NCBI): domain Eukaryota; kingdom Metazoa; phylum Chordata; class Mammalia; order Primates; family Cebidae; genus Leontopithecus; species Leontopithecus rosalia. Next base: position 9,454,367 of record CM052656.1, on the reverse strand, counting down.
TTAATAAATCCACATTCCGATCAAGCAACAAGAGATTATCAAAAACAGGAAATATTGAATTCTGGCTCCCTGTAAACTCTCTCTTCATCCTGATCATCATATTGGCCACTTGCTGGAAACAAAACATTGGATGAGGTGGGGCCCTCCTGGGAACGAGCAGATTTAAAAATTCGTCTAAAACCAGAAAGACAATCAAAAGAGTAAAAACAGAGAAAACTGCGGAAGAGCGCATTGCTAAGAAATCAGCAGCTCTAGAAAAGCGCCTTGCTGCTGGCACCCATCCTGACACTGGCGCCAAGGGAGCTGCCATTTGCCAATGAGGCATAAAGTCAGGTCACTCTCTTCTTGGGATTTGCAGTAGTTATGTTCTATGAAGTCACTGTAAACACTAAATTAGTGAAGATGGGACCACTGTTCCTGGGGGAAATGCAGAGTTCGGTTCCTGTGAGCCTCTGGTCTCAACGTTTTTGTCAAATGATCAACACAGAACCCAGCGTTATATGTGTTTCTGCTCAAAGATGCCTGACTTAACACTGTTGATCATTCACCTTGAACTCACAGTCCCAGCTCTGTGACTTGTGCCTGAACGAAGAGTCTCTGACACACGTAATGTCTCTGCCAGGCATATCAGCCTTCTTGTGCTCAGGACTCCAGACTGCACCTCAGCCCTACGACTGGGGGCCATTTTAAACAGTGAAATCAACAAAAAATGTACAAATGTGTGAAAAACATGACAGTGAGCTTGTGAAAAGGACACTTGCTGCTGGCAGTCTGAGAGCTGAAATGGGAAAGTGGAGTGTCACCTCGCCTCAGATGGGAACATGCTCGTTGGTTACTCAAACACACCACTGTGCCCACCCATAAAAGCACCCGGAATACTGACGTGGAGGGTTATAAGTGCATTTTAATGAGGAGGCAAATTCATGAGTTCGGTATTCATAAATAATTAGAATCAACTGAATTTGTATGTATGGAGCTTCCCGTTCTGGCTCCCTTTTGGGGTGTGAAGGGCCCCTCCTTTGCCACCAGAAAGCAGCTGGTTCTCACCCGAGCGCATTCTCCTTTCCCGAAGATCTGGGGGATCGTTCCGTACAGAGCTTGCAGGGTCATCAGCCCCTTGGCTGCGTGGTACAGGCTCGTCTGGTCGCCCTCCAGGTAGCACTCCTGTGAGGGGAAAGGCCGATTACTGCCAGGCCACGGGGGCCTCCTAGGGGCCCCTCTGTTCCTGGGACTGGGGTACAGCAACAGATAATAAAATCATTCCGGTTATTTCACCCTGTGCCAGGAAAACTGGGGACTCAAGTTCATTTTCCAAAACTACTGCCTGCCCGTCTAGGCTCTAAGGCTGGCAGCCCCAAGGGTGGGTGCAGCCGTGGAAGCACCTTTCCTGGGGCTTCTGGAAGAAAACCGTTCACCTGGCATGCCAGCTCTTCTGATCAGCTCTTGAATAAAAGACTGGAGAACACAGACGTACACTGAGACATGGGGTCCTATTCACTGGTGAGTGTAAACTCTGGAAGGACACGCTGGGAGAGCCACGTGCTAATGCTCAGAAATGCAAAAGACCACGGGACATATACTGTATTGTTCTTACAAAGGATGAGGCAGATTTTCACGACAAGTGACAACCGAAAGCCACAATCTCTTGAGAAATGAAAAGAACAAGTTGAACAACCTTGAGTATAATCTCATTTCATAAAATATATATATTTTTGCATTGAAAAACGGACCTCCACAATATACACAAAACCACCTGGGAAGACTGGGTGCACTGGCTCATGGCTGTAATCCCAGCACTTTGGGAGGCTGAGGCAGGTGGATCACCTGAGGTCAGGAGTTCGAGACAAGCTGGACCAACATGGCGAAACCCAATCTCTACTAAAAATGCAAACACTAGCCAGCTTGCTGGCATGTGCCTGTAATCACAGCTACACAGGAGGCTGAGGTGGGAGAATCACTAGAGCCCGGGAGGCAGAGTTTGCAATGCGCCAAGATTGAAATCGTGCCACTGCACTCCAGGCTAGGTGACAAAGTGATAATCCAAAAAAAGACAGAACAACAACGGTGTCCATGTGGATGTGCAACTGGACCCCCCACACACTGCTGCTGGGAGTGCAAACGGTACAGCTTCAGCGCAGGAGTTTGGCAGCTCCTCAAAATGTTCAATGTTGAGTTGCCATATGAGTCAGCAATTCTATTTCTAGGTATATCTACCATAAATGAAAATATACATCTACAAAAAAACTTTTCTCAAAAATATGACAGCCAAACAGTGGAAACAACCCATCAGGTAGGTGTCGGTCAACTGAGGAATGATATCATTACAATGCAGTGCTATTCAGCAGCAAAAAGGAATGAAGCCCTGACGGGTACAGCCTGGGTGAACCCTGAAAACACGACGCTAAGTGAAGATGCCACACACAAAGGACCACACACGTATTGTAAGTTCAAAACCAGCCTGGGTAACATAGTGAGATGCTGTCTCTTCAAAAAATGAAAATAGAAATAAAAGAAATTTTAAAAAAATTAGCCGGGTGTGGTGGCACATGCCTGTAGTTTCAGCTAATCAAAGGCTGAGGCTAGTGGATCACTCAAGCCTAGAGGTCAAGGCTGCAGTGAGGTATGATCACATCACTGCATTTTAGCCTGGGTAAAAGAGTGAGATTGTCTCAAGAAAAAGAAAAAGAAAACTCCAGAACAGGCAAATTCACACAGACTGAACTAGATTAGTGCCTGCCAGAGGCTGGGGGAAGGAAGGATAGGGATGGACTGCTACCGGGCACGGGCTTCTTTTTGGGGATGTTAAAATATGCCATATTTTGACAGTGCTCAGAGTTGCACAACTCTGTGAATACACTAAAAACCATGTATTCTCACCGTCAAGGAGAGAATTTCACCATATTGTGAGTTGTTTTTTTTTCCTTTTTGAGATAGTCTCCCTCTGTCACCCAAGCTGGAGTGCAGTGCCACAATCTTGGCTCACTGCAACCTCTGCCTCCTGGGTTCAAGTGATTCTCCTGCCTCAGCCTCCTGAGTAGCTGGGATTATAAGCACCCACCACTATAACCGGCTAACCTTTGTATTTTTAGTAGAGACGCGGTTTCGCCATGTGGCCCAGGCTTGTCTTGAACTCCTGACCTCAGGTGATCCACCCGCCTCGGCCTCCTAAAGTGCTGGGATTATAGGTGTGAGCCAATGTGCTCAGCCAGTATTGTGAGTTATAATAAAGCTATTATTTAAAAATTTAACTACTTTTAATGGGAAATGTCTACATGATAAAAGACATTTATAAACAAAGTTAAAAAACAAGTCAGACTGGGAAGATACTTGCAGCTTTTATAACCCATAATGATCAACATCCAGATTACACAAAGAATTACCCAAAAAGAAAAAATGGGCAAAGAAAATGAACAAACAATTTGCTGAAGAGAAAATCTTAAACATCAATAAACATATAAAATGGAACCCGGCTTCACAGTAATTACAAATTAAAACAATACTGCGATACTTTCACACTCATAAACTGGGCAAAAACTAATGCCTGATGTTAAGGAAATGCCAAACTTACTTTGAATGCACACTCTGATTCCATGGATAAGAGATCCCCATCGAATGGAATGAGATCTAAGCTGTACTCCTCCCTATGAATAAAGGATCCCAAGACACCCAGATCCTTCAACCGCTGTTCACACAACAGGCTACGGCGTGGCACAAACAGAATGTGGAAATCTCTCGTTGGGCCTCGTCTATCTTCACTGCAAAGGAAGTAACATTTGTTAGCTTATGAGCTCCTAAGAGTCATGGACCATTTTGCTTTGTTTATCCTTACTACCTGGCACATACTAGGCACTATAAAGCTGGCTAGATAAATCATATAAATAATGACTCTCAGGTTGGGTGCAGTGGCTCACACCTGTAATCCCAACACTTTGGGAGAACAAGGTAGGCAGATCACTTGGGGTCAGGAGTTCGAGACCAGTCTGGCCAATGTGGTGAAATACCATCTCTACTAAAAAACACAAAAAAATTAGGTGGGCATGGTGGCATGCACCTGTAATCTCAGCTACTCTGAGGCTGAGGCAGGAGAATTGCTTGAATCTGGAAGGCAGAGGTTGCAGTGAGCAGAGACCATGCCACTGCACTCCAGCCTGGGCAACAGATCAAGACTCCATCTCAAAGATAAATAAATAAATAAAATATACAAAAATTAGCCGGGTGTGGTGGTGTGTGTGCCTGTAATCCCAGCTACTTGGGAGGCTAAGGCAGGGGAATCGCTTGAACACACGAGGCAGAGGTTGCAGTGAGCAGAGATCCCACCACTGTACTCCACCCTGGGCAACAGAGCAAGCCTGTGTCTCAAAAAAATAACCAAAAACTGACTCTCAGACCCAAATTGTTACAATTGCACCCACTCTCTTTTTCTTCCCCGACAGAAGCAGCATTGAGTCCTGGCTAGTACTTTTTGGTATTCTCTTAAACTATCTTTGAGGCATTAAAGCTCTGAAGTTTACTGAAATAGGTATTTGTGTCTGACTAAAAACAAATGGTTCTTCAACCAAAGCAATGCAGCCACAGAGTCTTAAATCAAAATGAAAGATCACTCTTGACTCCCACCCCTACTCTCACTGACAGCGGACTTCCGAAAATAGCCCTTAGGCTTTTAAGATTTTAGGGGCTGCATCAATCAATGGTACCACAGAGTGCAGACTGGGCTGGGAGCACTTCCTCTATAGAGTGGATGCTGTATTAAATTTTAATCAGCTCTTTTTTTTTGCTTATGAAATTCAAGTACATGCAGTATATTTAAAAAAAAATGACCGCTGGAGGCTTATTTTTTTAAACCAGCGTCGTTTTTACTGACACGTTTAAACTTTTGGCTATCCTTAAAGAATGGGGTTAGAAGACGATTCTTCTCTCAAACTGCTGAGAATGACTTCCTCAGTTTCCCATCCTCTCTTTTACATACATAATTTTTGGGGGGTACACAGCAGGTATATACATTTATGGGGTCCATGAGACGTTACAATATAGGCATGCAATGTGAAATTAAGCACACCATGGAGAATGCGAGGGGGCACATCCTCTCAAGCACTTACTGAGTTACAAACAATCCAATTACACTCTCTTTTTTTTTTTTGAGACGCAGTCTCCCTCTGTCGCCCAGGCTGGAGTGCAGTGGCAGGATCTCCGCTCACTGCAACCTCGGCCTCCCAGGTTCAAAAGATTCTTGTGCCTCAGCCTCACAAGTAGCTGGGATTACAAGCATGTGACACCACACCCGGCTAACTTTAGTATTTTTAGTACAGATAGGGTTTCACTACATTGGCCAGGCTGGTCTCGAACTCCTGACCTCAAGTGATCCACCCACCTTGGCCTCCCAAAATGCTCGGATTACAGGTGTGAGCCACCGTGCCCAGCCTCTCTCTTTATGTTTAAAACTATGCAATTAAGGCTGGGGCTGATGGCTTACACTTGTAATCTCAGCATTTTGGAAGGCTGAGGTGGGCAGATCACCTGAGGTCAGGTGTTCAATACCAGCCTGGAGAACATGGTGAAACCCCATTTCTACTAAAAACACAAAAAATTAGCCAGGGATGGTAGTGCACACCTGCACACCAGCTACTCAGGAGGCTGGGGCAGGAGAATGGCTTGAGCCTGGGGGCAGGGGGATGGAGGTTGCAGTGAACTGAGATTGAGCCATTGCACTCCAGCATGGGAAATAAGAGTGAAACTCTATCTCCAAAAAAAAAAAAAAAAAAAGGCTCATGCCTGTAATCCCAGCACTTTGGGAGGCTGAGGGCGGATCACGAGGTCAGGAGTTCAAGACCAGCCTGACCAACATGGTGAAACCCTGTCTCTACTAAAAATACAAAAAAAAAAAAGTAATTAAGTTACTATTAACTATAGTCTTTCTGTTGTGCTATCAAATAGTAGGTCTGATTCATTCTATTTTTTTTTGTACCTATTAACCATCTCCACCTTCCCCCAGCCCTCATCTTCTCTTTTATATTCTTCCATGCCTATCTCAGTTTTCCAAAAGACCACCTTGCCCTGGCAAGAGTGAGGGTCTTCCATGAGAAGAAGCTCATACTTTAAAAGCATGATAGGGACCAAACTCTTTTAGATCAAACACAAGTTCTGAGATACCTGAGCACGTTTTCAGCAATTATATCCATCAACTCTAGCCTGGGTCTGACAAAAAAAATAATATTCTTGACATCAGCTGCCGGCAAACGACTTCCTTTAAGTGTGAACATTTTTTCCACTTCGTGTTCCTAGGCAAACACATACACAAAAGGTTAACAAAAAGACTGAAATTTACCTATCATTTTCAGACTCAGAAATCATAAACACTCCCAGTCAAGAGCACATTAATATTTTAATATCAAAATTTAGATTCCCTCAAAGCCAAATATATAAAGAACAAAGTTCCAGTGTAAAGCCACTGGTTTTTTTGTATTGTTTTTTTTTTTTTTTTTTTTTTGAGAGGGAGTCTCACTCTGTTGCCCTGGCTGGAGTGCAGGCTCACTGCAACCTCCACCTCCTGGGTTCAAGTGATTCTCCTGCCTCAGCCTCCGGAGTAGCTGGGATTACAGGCACCCACCACCACACCCAGCTAATTTTTATATTTTGAGTGGAGACAGGGTTTCATCATGTTGGCCAGGCTGGTCTTGAAATCCTGACCTTAAGCAATCCACCTGCCTTGGCCTCCCCAAGTGCTGGGATTACAGGTGTGGGCCACCACGCCTGGCCCTAAAACCACTGTTATTGCAACAGCATTCAACTCTTACATAATGAACTCTCAAAAACACCAGGTAATGGTCACATAATGCTAGGATCAGTACAGAACCACTGGCCGATGGATACAACATGTTAATCGGGCACTAGTATCAGTGTTTATAAAGAACAAACAGCTTTGCAAAGCAATGATTAAGGAAGAAATAGAAAATCCTATCATAACTGCTGAAGTACAGAATTATTATTCCCCTAACAAAACCCAAATAGCTCATTTACCTTCAATAGTGAATACTGCGCAATCAGGCCAAAGGGTCCGGTTAGGTATTCATCCCAAACTATTGCCTGTAAGAAGGGAGAAACATTCTCTTATTATAGTTAATATCAGGAATTTCAACAGTATCTATAGAAAATAGCCCATCACAAACAGAAGGATTATTTGCTTCCAACTCTGGGGATTAAACAATTTACTCCTTGCGTTATAAGACTTAAAAAATAATAATAATAAAGGACAAAAAAGAAATTAAACATTTTGGAGTTTTTTGTTGTTTTGTTTTTGAGATGGAATCTTGCTCTGTCACCCAGACTAGAGTGCAATGGTGTGCTATCAGCACATTGCAACCTCTGCCTCCAGGGTTCAAGTGATTCTCCTATCTCAGCCTTCTGAGTAGCTGGGATTATAGGCATGCAGCACCATGCCCGGCCAATTTTTGTACTTTTAGTAGAGATGGGGTTTCACTATGTTGGCCAGGCTGGTCTCTAACTCCTGACCTAAGGTGATCAACACATCTCGGCCTTCCAAAGTGCTGGGATTACAGGTATGAGCCACTGAGCGCAGCCAAATAAAAAGAAATTAGCTCTGAACACATTCATATCCTTAATGTAAAGAAAAACAGCATCCAGGGAAAGCAATGCTACTGTTGGTCCTGAGAAAGTCAGAACTTAATCACTGTCCTGAACAGAAAGAAGGAACTTTAGTTGGCTGTCTATCTGTGTCATGGTATTATTAGATCACATAATGGTCACATAATGCTAGGATCAGTACAGAACCACTGGCCAATGGATACAACATGTTAATCGGGCACTAGTATCAGTGTTTATAAAGACCAAACAGCTTTCTTTGGGTATAATTTAATCAATTATACAAAATTAAAACCTACAATATAGGTATATCAAATCTTATTTTGACAAAAGAGGATCTTCTGGTTTTTTGAGACAGGGGCAGTGGTGGAATCACCGCTCACTGCAGCTTCGATTTTCCAGGCTTAGGTGAGAGTAGAGTAACTGGGACTACAGGTGTGTGCCATCACACCAGGCTAATTTTTTTTTTTTTTTTTTTTTTTTTTAGTAGAGATGAGATTTTGCCATGTTGCCCAGGCTGGTCTCCAACTCTGGGCTCAAGCAATCAGTCTGCCTGCCATGGCCTCCCAAAGTGCTGTGATTACATTGCACTTCCTCTTCCACCAAGCCAGGCCAAAAGAGAAAATTCTTAAAAGCTCATTAAGTTTAAGTACTTTCCAAGGTCATACAGAGATCTTGAACCACACAGTGTGTAAGGGAGAAAGGACTCCAACCTAGGACTTTTTGACACCCCGAGTCATTGCTCTGGGCCCCTATGAGTATTTCTACTACTAAACTCCAGTATCACTTCTTTTTCTTAAATTGAAATATTTATTTAAATAATTGTACATTAACATTAAGTTAAAAGAAATAATACAGAGCGAGCCCCTGCACACTTTGCTCAGTTTCCTCCAGGGGTAACATGTTACAACCAGTATATTGACATTGATACAATCCATGATGTTATTCAGATTTCTGCATCCTTTGCTGAACTGAAACTGGACCCCTATGATTTAGCCTGCTTTCTTCTCTCAAAGGCTGCTAGCACCCTCTCTACTTCTTGGGGTTCTGCTCTCTCCAAGACTGAGGCTCCCCAGTTGGACCTTTCACAGTTGTACTGTCAGTTACTTAGGGTGACTGATTAACCCAATGGGATGAGGAAGAGGTGATACCATTTAAAAGGAAGCCTGGCTGGGTGCGGTGGCTCACGCCTGTAATCCCAGCACTTTGAGAGGCCGAGGCGGGTGGATCATGAGGTCAAGAGATCGAGACCATCCTGGCCAACATGGTGAAACCCCGTCTCTACTGAAAAACATAAAAATTAGCTGGGCGTGGTGGCATGCACCTGCAGTCCCAGCTACTCGGGAGGCTGAGGCAGAATTGCTTGACCCTGGGAGGCGGAGGTTGCAGTGAGCCAAGACTGCACCACTGCACTCCAGCCTGGCGCCTGGCGACAGAGCAAGACTCTGTCTCAAAAAAAAAAAAAAATTCTATAAAATCTCTGATCTAGTTCCTGACTCCCTTGTGAAAAAAGGGTGCTACTAGAGAAGTAATACTATCTTAAGAGGCTGGTTTAAAAGCCCAAATGATTACAACTTCTCTCCTAACACGCGTGAACAGCAGGCTATAAGGTGTTGGTGTTTCAAGAGACTTTCTAACGTACGATTTGCACTGACACGTATGATCCCTGTAATGAATGGACACTTGACCATCCACATTCTTGGGCCGCCCACCCGTCCCGCGCCTCGGCAGGCAGCAGAAAAGACACCTGACGTAAACCGGCTTATCAGGAGCCAGGATATCACAGGGGCTTACTCTGCTCTCACAAAACAATCTCGAAGCCACTCCGGCTCCAGGCTGTTCGCCCAGGGCCCCCCAACTTCATCGTTAACGCATGCACAGGGGTGCGGGTAGAAGGGCCTTGAGGCTCGCTTCCTGGGAAGCCCCGGGGACCTCGTACACCGCGAGCTCAGGCGGTCAGAGAACGGATTAACGCAGGCCGGACCAGGGGAGGCGAGGGCGGTGTTGCTGCCTCCCGCCCCTCACCTTGCTTCCCGCGCACTTGTCCAGGAACTCGCGCAGCTCGCGACGCACCGCCTCGCGCAGCACGTTCAGGTTCACTCGCCCGTAAGATAGGTGCGCCGCCATCTTGCCCCACCACCCGCTACCCCACAGGGTCCACCACATCCACTGGTTCCAACGGGAGGGCCATGGACGCAGTCACGTGACAATGCATCCACGTGACCTGTGCGGCTGCGCACGCCAACTCGGAATCGGGAATCGGCCGGGTTCGGCTTCTATCTCGTCTGGCCCTAGTGCCCACGTCTTTCTTCTACCGCGGTGGTTGTTCAGACTCCTGTTAAGACTCAGGGCGCGTTTCAGACCCTGCCTCACTCCAGGAGTCGTCTGGCGCTGAAAGGCGGTTTGAACGATGTGGACTAAGTCTGGACGCGGTGGCTCACACCTGTAATCCCTAACACTTTAAGAAGCCGAGGTAGGAGTAATCGCTTGAGGCCGGGAGTTCGAGACCAGCCTGGGCAGACTTCTTATCAAAAAAAAAAAAAAGACACTCTCTAGTCTCTTTTAAAAATCGCCAATTTGTATTTTTAGTAAAGGTGCTTGCTGTAAAATGAAATCTTAAGGCTAAACTTGTAATGAAAAAGATTTTTTTGAGACAGGGACTCCTCGCCCGGTCGCCTAGGCTGTAGTGCAGTGACGTAATCATGGCTTACTGCAGCCTCCACCTCCCGGGCTCAAGTGACCCTCACACCTCAGGCGCCGGAGTAGCTGGGACCACAGGTGCGCGCCGCCACCCCACTGCTCAAATCTTTTAAATTATAGTACTCAAGGTTCTTAGCTTTGCAGTAATGAAGGCTGTTTTGATTTGTGAGCTAAAATGAATATAGGGATCGAGGGAATTTGAGTGGACTTTTTTTTTTTTTGTAATCCCTTCCTAGCAGACTTTTACAGCGACGTGGCATTTCACACAAACAGTATTGCTTCTGAAATCCAGGTCCCATCACTTGCCTCAGTAAAATTCCATGTTACCTGTGAGTTGTAGTGAGAATCAAAGAAGGTATGAATTACATCACGTAGTCCACGTGAGAAGCTTAGTTGGGTGCCTGGAACTTAATTGCTCGATAAGCTTAGTATCAGTAGGACAAATGCTTTTCGATACTTTGGGGTCGAAATGGGCTTTTGGGATTGCTGAAAGATGAAAATTTTCTTCTTCAAGTGCATAGCTTCCTTCAGTATCTTCTATACACTTCACATTATGAAGCACTTACCACAGAGTCTGAAAAGCAAAAAGCGGTATTTGTGGATGGTGCAGAAAAGCAGCCACTCAACCAGAACTTCTGTTCTCAATCTTATTCCAACAAGGACATTTATATGTTAACAATTTAACACACATGGAAACGCTTCCATGCATTAGTTCTCAACCTGGTTTTCAAGGTGGTTCTCCAGCCTCAACTGAGAATTTAAAAAATAATAATTAGAGATGCGTGGTGTTTCCCTATGTTGCCCAGGCTGGCCTCAAACTGTTGGGTTCCAGCTATCATATGGCCTCAGCCTCCAGAGTAACTGGGACCACAGATACCTCTACTGCTCCTGGCTGATAATACACAATCTTTTTTCTATATACAGACTCATAGCCAAGAGAATGCATCATTTTAACACCTGTGAGAATAAATGTGTTCAGCAGGTCATGTTATGAGCTGTTAAATGAGGGTATAACTTACTGTAAGAAGTGAAATGCCCCAGGTTAGCGAAATCTCAAGCATGCATGAGTGTATCTAAGACGAGGATGATAAACTATCCCTAAGCAGGATCAGGATGCTAGAAAATGGTTACGTAAGGCCGGGCGCGGTGGCTCATGCCTGTAATCCCAGCACTTTGGGAGGCCGAGGAGGGTGGATCACGAGGTCACCAGATCGAGACCATCCTGGTCAACATGGTGAAACCCCGTCTCTACTAAAAATACAAAAAATTAGCTGGGCGTGGTGGCGCGTGCCTGTAATCCCAGCTACTAAGGAGGCTGAGGCAGGAGAATTGCCTGAACCCAGGAGGCAGAGGTTGCAGTGAGCCAAGATCGCGCCATTGCACTCCAGCCTGGGTAACAAGAGCGAAACTCCGTCTCAAAAAAAAAAAAAAAAGAAAATGGTTAAGTAACAACAGGTGCTTTTATAGACCAGGAGAGACATTGCTGAACTACTATAGTTCCCCTACAAATACTGCAGACTTGTCTAGAGTCTTTTAGTCACCTAAGGTCAGTACCAAAGTTGAAAACCACTGTGTCTTAGCATATTATTTAGGTAGAAGTAATATTCTTTTTTTTTTTCAGACAGTCTTGCTCTGTGCCAGGCTGAAGTGCAGTGGTGCAATCTCGGCTCACTGCAACCTCTGCCTCTTGGGTTCAAGCGATTCTTCCACCTCAGCCTCCCAAGTAGCTGGGATCACAGACACGTGCCACCACACCCAGCTAATTTTTCTGTATTTTTAGTAGAGACAGTTTCACCATGTTGGCCAGGATGGTCTCAATCTCTTAACCTCGTGATCCACCCGCCTCGGCCTCCCAAAGTGCTGGGATTATAGGCGTGAGCCACCGTGCCCAGCCTAAGAGACTGTGTCTTACTCTGTTGCCTAGGAGTGCAGTGGCACAATCATTGCTCACTATAGCCTCTATCTCCTGGAATCAAGGAATCTGCCTCAACCTCCTCAGTAGCTGGGACTACAGATGTGTGTCACCATCCTTGGCTTTTTTTTTTTTTTTTTTTTTTGGAGAGATGAAATCTCATATTGCCTGCATTACTCTTTTTTTTTTTGAGACAGAGTTTCTCTCTTGTTACCCAGGCTGGGGTGCAATGGCACAATCTCGGCTCACCGCAACCTCCACCTCCTGGGTTCAGGCAATTCTCCTGCCTCAGCCTCCCGAGTAGCTGGGATTACAACAGGCACGTGCCACCATGCCCAGCTAATTTTTTGTATTTTTAGTAGAGATGGTGTTTCACCATGTTGACCAGGATGGTCTCGATCTGTTGACCTCGTGATCCACCCGCCTCGGCCTCCCAAAGTGCTGGGATTACAGGCTTGAGCCACCGCGCCTGCATTAATCTTAAACTAACTCCTGGGCTCATGTGATCCTCCCACCTCAGCCTTACAAAGTGTTGGGATTACAGGAATGAGCCACCGATGTCCAGCCACCAATTTCTTAAAAGTCGTTTAGTAACAAGACTGTAGTAGAAATTGCTGTATGGATGTGTAGGGCTTGCTCATTTGACAAACCTGAGAATAATACCAGTTTACTACCACTAGCAAAAAAGAATAACCATTTATTGGCTGGGTGTGGTAGCTCACACCTGTACTCTGAACACTTTGGGAGGCTGAGGTGGGAGGATCACTTGAGCTCAGGAGTTCAAAACCAGCTCGGGCAACATAGGGAGACTCACTCTACACAAAAAATTAAAAAATTAGCCAGGTGTGGTGGCACTTGCCTGTAGTCGTAGCTACTTCGGAGGCTGAGGTGAGAGGACTGCTTGAGCCCAGGAGTTGGAGGCTGCAGCAACCTATGATTGTGCCACTGTATTCCAGCCTGGATGACAGAGTGAGACCCTGTCTAAAACAAAATAAAACCAACAAAACAAAAAAGAATAAGCATTTATTAAAGTAGATACAGAACACTTGTTTGGCCAAATTTTAATACTGCTTTACATGTTTTCTGTTTGTGAAACAATTTGTATTACATTTATAATCAAAAATTTCAACTCATAACAGATTTAATATTCACTGTCAAACACACAGTTGATAATCTTGAGGGGAAAATACATCAAAGGCATATATACAATTATAGAAGTTCTTATTGTACATGTAGCATGGAAGATACATTTTATTACTTTTTACATATTCTAGAAGACATTCAAATGAAGATAAATAGATTCAAACTGGTTGATAAACTGTTCTGGTGCTTTGAGGTCCTTCATTTTCTTTTTTGTGATAAGAAAATCCAAAATTATTAATGTTGAATTTCTCATCGTACATTCATCTAAAAACAGTAAAAAAAAAAACTTGTAAAGGAAGATTGTAGATTGGTTAATTTAGGCATTTTATAGTGGCTGTTAATTGACTGCTGGGGATACCTGTTAGAGAAGGAAAAAAAAATTGGAGAAAATTCCTCCAGTTATTTAAATATAGTAAAGAAATAAAAGGAAAACAAACAAAAATAATTGCAAAGCCACATGATGTTATTTCTGGCCTAGTCTCTTATGTCCTAATGATCATTTTAAGTGTTTCCTTTTTCATAAAGGTTAAATATCCAAAAAGAAAGACACATTGTGTATGTTTTTTTCCCAAAATAGAGATTTTAAAAAAATATATACATATAATATATAGAAGTCAAAATTATGCAAAACTAATAAACCAAACACCACAGTAGAGTAAGTGGGTGCAGCATATAGATTATAAAATGTCCCCACAGCAGTTTGGGGGTTTCCCCTCCCTTTACCTGCTTCATGATTTTATAATCACACCTAAGTATTATCAAGCCTGAAATAAAGGCGCTACGGATAACAGGTAGTGCAAAGAGCTCAGATATTTCTTTGAATAAGAATAAAATACTTTAAATGAGTAGATGAAAATGCAAAATGGCACATTTTTTCAACTCATTCCAGTGTCAAAGCTTAACCAAAAAATCTAAATATACAAATGCAGCCTGGAAGTATTTTAGTGCAAATATGAAAAGTAATGGTATAATTTAAAGTTACTTAAATAAGGTATTGTAAGGGTAGGGATTTTTCTATGAGGTCTAGGGACAATAAATGTAATGGCATCTGGTGCAATGTCTTCAAACTTAAATACCAAGAAAACAAAATCTGAGGTGAAATTTCACCTACTAAATATTTATTATTCTAACTCATAAGGGGAGATAAAGGGCAATTTGTTGAAGATCAAACTATTTTCCTAATTTGTTGATGGGGTAAAAAAATAACATGAGTTCTCCTGAAGTCTGCACACACAATGCTGGTGTTACGTTGTGTCAATGCAAGTGCATCTCAGAAAGCCCAGTTCTCCACTTGAGGCTTCATCAGAAGGTCTCGTCGTCATTGCAGTTGGTGGCCCAGTGTCCAAACATCTCACAGATTTCACAGTATGGCCGTTCCTCACTCCGACTGCCATGGTGTGTGGAATGGGGAGGGTCCTCTGACATCTGTGCCTGGGTAGGACAGTCCTCTGTGTCGTGGAGATCAAAGCAGTCACAAATGTCACAGAAGAGGCGAGGTTTCTTCTTGGACTGTTTCTCCTGATCATCACTATAAATGTTAATGTGTGAAATCAGAAAATTTATCAGAAGAAACTGAAGAGACAGAATGCTTGCAAAGAATTTAAAAATTAAGTAAGAACTAATTATGGCCAAGTCTGTGAGCATCCAGTGTAAGTAGTACATTATTCCACATTTAAAGGTTTTTTTTTTTTTTTTTTTTTGAGATGGAGTTGCTGTTGCCCAGGCTGCAGTGCAGTGGCATGATCTCAGCTCACTGCAACCTCCGCCTCCTGGGTTCAGCCTTCCAAGTAGCTGGGATTACAGGCACACACCACCATGCCCAGCTCATTTTGTTGTATTTTTAGAAGAGATGGGGTTTTGCCAGGTTGGCCAAGTTGGTCTCAAACTCCTGACCTCAGGTGATCTGTCCACCTTGGCCTCCCAAAGTGCTGGGATTACAGGCCACCGGGACAGCCCCACATTTAAAATTTTCATGTTAAACCATTTGTAGTCTCCTCTTGCTTGCCAGATTTATAAAAATCTATGGCAAAGGAACTGCAAAACAATTGTGGTTTTTTTGTTGTGTCTTTTTACAATCCACTAGAGAAGTTCACTTTAAAAACATATCTCAGTTCATTGCAACCTCCGCCTCCCAGATTCAAGCACTTCTCCTGCTTTGGCCTCCCAAGGAGCTGGGATTAAGAGGCATGTGTCACCACACCTGGCTAACTTTTGTATTTTTAGAAGATATGGGATTTCACCACGTTGGCCAGACTGGTTTTGAATTCCTGACCTCAAGTGATCCACCCACCTCAGCCTCCCAAAGTGCTGGGATTATAGCAATCCGTATGTCTTCCTATGAAATACCTGTCATAATTGTTCAAGTCTTCCCCATTCCCATTCAGGGCTGCTTCTGACATCATCTCCACCTTCATCTTGAGGTCCTGGTTCTTCCTTTGAAGGTCCACTATTACCGAATTTAGGAAATCAATCTGTTAAAAAAAAAAAGAAGAAAGAAAGTGAGATGTGTAAAATGACAAGAATACATATATAAGCTGGAGCATCAACAAGTCATGAAGTATATGCCTTTAAGCTATGGCAGCAAAGTGTGCTGAAGAGGCCAACAGTGGCTATTAGGAACCCATGCTCTTCACTCTCCCTGAGGACAGGACAGGAATGCTGAGATTGTGTGAGTAAAGAGCTGAACTTAAATGAGGTCATGTCTAAGTGGTGAGGTTATGGCAGTTTCTTTTAACCCCTCACATCTTTCAGTATTCTTCAAATGTTCCTTACTGAGTAGATGCTATTTTATCTTTAAAAAAACATTTAAAGTACACTTCATTGAATATTTCCAGGTACAAATGGATAAACTTCATTTGCTTTTGAGGCAAATGAAATTACTCTTTTTTTTTCTTCTCACTGTGTCGCCCAGGCTGGAATGCAGTGGCAGGATCTTGACTCACTGCAACCTCCGCCTCCTAGGTTCAAGCGATTCTCTTGCCTCAGCTTCCTTAGTAGCTGGGACTACAGGCACGTGCCACCATGCCCTGCTAATTTTTGTATTTTTAGTAGAAATGGGGTTTCGCCATACTGGCCAGGCTGGTCTCGAACTCCTGACCTCGTGATCTGCCCACCTCCCAAAGTATTGGGATTACAGGCATGAGCCACCACACCCCACTGAAATTATTCTTAAACATATAAATCTGTGGGTTGGTGGAGTGCTATTGATTCTTGAAAAAGTATAAGAAAAAATTTTTTTTTTTTTGAGATGGAGTTTCACTCTTGTTACCCAGGCTGGAGTGCAATAGCGCGATCTTGGCTCACCGCAACCTCTGCCTCCTGGGTTCAGGCAATTCTCCTGCCTCAGCCTCCTGAGTAGCTGGGATTACAGGCACGCGCCAAATCTTGCATTCTCCAAAAGTCATAATCTTACATTTCTGAATATATGGGCACAAGTTTGTTTTCATTCTACCACATAAAAAATAATGGCTAGGGCCGGGCGTGGTGGCTCAAGCCTGTAATCCCAGCACTTTGGGAGGCCGAGGCGGGTGGATCACGAGATCAAGAGATTGAGACCATCCTAGTCAACATGGTGAAACCCTGTCTCTACTAAAAATACAAAAAATTAGCTGGGTGTGGTGGCGCATTCCTGTAATCCCAGCTACTCAGGAGGCTGAGGCAGGAGAATTGCCTGAACCCAGGAGGCGGAGGTTGCGGTGAGCCGAGATTGCGCCATTGCACTCCAGCCTGGGTAACAAGAGCAAAACTCCATCTCAAAAAAAAAAAAAAATTGGCTGGGCACAGTAGCTCACACCTGTAATCCCAGCACTTTGGGAGGCGGAGGTGTGCAGATCACCTGAGGTCAGGAGTTCGAGACCAACCTGGCCAATACAGTGAAATGCTGTCTCTAGTAAAAAGACAAAAAAAAAATACAAAAATTAGCTGGGTGTAATGATGCATGCCTGTAGTCCCAGCTACTAAGGAGGCTGAGGCTGGAGAATTGCTTGAACCCAGAAGGCAGAGGTTGCAGTGAGCCAAGATCTGGCCATTGCGCTCCAGCCTAGGCAACAGAGCAAGACTCCATCTCAAAAAATAAAAAATATGTATATATGTGTGTATGTAAGTGTGTGTGTGTGTGTGTGTGTGTGTGTGTGTGTGTATATATATATTATATATATTATATATATATTATATATATTTTTATATATATTATATATATTTTTATATATATATTATATATATATATATAAAATCTTGCATTCTACAAAAGTCACACACACACACACACCACTTTACAAAATACATAAAAAGGTTAGTTCTTTCATTAAACTCCAGAATTCACCTAGGACTTTTCTGTTCTGTAGATTTGAAAAAGTCATATGGAAATTTCCTTCAGACTGTCCTTTATCAGCTGACTGGTAATGGTGGAGGGCGACAAATAAACATGTTCTCAGGGAAAATGGAGAAGGTTAAAGCTCTCTCCAAACTGAGGACAAACAGCCTGGCACGCAACAGGGAAGCCTTCAGGTACCACCTAGAGGAAGAGCACCTGTGCCAAGCCCTGGGGCGGAGGGGACAAGGTGGCCAACACGAGGGACATTTTCTTTCAACCTAAGGGCACTTTAACTTAAAAACAAAAAATTTCTTTCTTCTTCTACAAATAATAAAAAGGTCTCATTTCTCTAAACTGAAAAATCCCACTTTATAATATTTAAAATATATATACATATATACACACACACATATACATACACATTTTACTTCTTAAAGAAATATTTGTTTTTTTTTCTCCTGCTGGGGCAAGTTACGAAGCAAAGTTATCAATCACTGCAGTCTTTCTCCGCAGAATATGCCCAGCATCATGGAGGCCACCTCTAAAGGCAGACCTACTGAATCTATCCTCACTTCCCAAAGTGCTTTTTCTAAGTCATTCTGTTAAGAGCTCCATTGCAGGAGGAAGAAAAAGCCAAACAATGGACATTAGTGGGAAACCATACACACAAACACACACACACGTACAAAAATTAGGAAACATGAAACGAACCATTTGCTGATTGGAAGAAAAGTGTTGTCAGCAGCAGATGAAACAAACCGAAGCAGAAAGGGAAGGGGAGAGAAGATACTGTTAGTTATTAAGCCCAGGAGACATAACAGAGGACAATGCTACTCCATGGTAAGTTTGTACAACGTTGAATCATTGCATGCCCCTCAAAGGAGATGTCTGGCAACTAAAACAAATCTCAAGGTGAGTTTTTCTTTTATTTAAAAATAATAAGTGGCTTTTGTACTTCTGAATTTTGAACATAATACATCCAAAATATATCAAAATTAAAAGATGGATGTTTGTTGCTATATACAATTATATTTACAAATACAGAATATTTTGCCTTTATATAATCCCTTTTTACAAATTTTTGTTTGTTTTGAGACAGGGTCTTGCTCTGTCACCCGGGCTGGAGCACCCGTGCTGCCCAGGCTGGTCTTGAACTCCTGGGCTCAAGTAATCTGCCTACCTTGGCCTACCAAAGTGCTGGGATTTCAAGTGTGAGCTACTATGCCCAGGCCCCCCACCCTACTTTTTTTTTTTCTTTTTTTCTGAGACAGTTCTTGCTTTGTCACTCAGGCTGAAGTGCAGTGGCATGATCATGACTCACTGCAGCCTCAACCTTCTGGACAAAAACAATCTTCCTGCCTCAGCTTCTGGGGTAACTGGGACTGACTAATTTTATTTATTGTCGCTATTTATTGTTGCTCTGGCTGGTCTCAATCTCCTGGCCTCAGACAGTCCTCTTGCCTCAGCCTCCCAAAGTGCTGGGAATATAGGTATGAGCCACTACACCTGGCCCAGGACCTTAAAGAAATGCTCTGTCACTCAGGCTGCAGGCTACTTTTGTTTTTGTTTTTGTTTTTTGAGAGATGAGGTCTTACTATGTCCAGGCTGGTCTCAAACTCCTGGGCTCAAGCAATCACCCTACTCTGGCAACCCAAAGTGCTGGAATTACAGGTGTGAGCCACCATTCCTGGCCTAATCCCATTTTTAGTTTAAAACTAAAGTTGTTTTGTTAATGTTTGCTCTAAGAGACTGAGTTTTCAAGAAACCAGTCTTTTAAAGATTAAGATAAATAACAAACCCTTTGACAGAGCAATTCTACTAGGAATTCATCTTGCAGAAATACTAATATGTAAATGATAGCTGTCCAAGATAATTACTTACAGCATTGTTTATAAAACACCCAAAGGACCAGAAACATCCCAAGGGTCACTGTCAACCAACAGCGAACTGACTAAATTATGGTAAATCCGCATAATAGAACATTACATAGCTATAGAAAAGGTTAGGTGCAGAACTGTTTATGTAGTATGCCATCATTTATGTAAAAAAAAAAAGTGGCTTTTTTTTTTTTTACATAAGTGCTGGCTTATATATACATTTTTAAAAATCTCTGAAAAGGAAAGACACTAACAGTAATTTCTTGTTTGGGGAGTTGGGAACTGAGCAGAAGAGATAGAATGTTTGGAGGAGAACATTTAATGTATATAATTTTTAATTCTGTTTAATGTTTGGACCAGAGGAATGCATTATCCATTCAAATGACTAACTGATACCAAAGGCATCAAATGAGAAGGAAAACAAACCAAAAGATTAAATGATTTTGAAAAACAGCAACCAAGCAAAGCAATAAGGCAGGGACATTACCTGACTCTCCTGGGCTCTTTCATCCTCATCTGCCTGAGTATCGGTATTACCTTATATTTGAGGAGAAAAAAAAAACAAGTGGAGGAAGGATATATATATATATATATATTTATTTATTTATTTAATCACAATCTAAACTGCAGTGAAAGGGCCAGTGTTAAAAACTCATTTTCCTGTGGACTTCCCAATATACCACTTTGAGCACACGTGGATGAGATCCTGTCCTCGTGTGGGACCCTATGGGCTCGCACAGACACCAGCCCTGCCCTTCACGTGCTCTCGCTCAGGCCGGCCGATTCCTGAGTAAGAATGCCGGTCACATCCATCTGAATGTACAGTTGGCGATCCACCCTTCTTCACCACAGGAAACACCTTCTCCTGCACTGTTGTGTACTTTAATACCCCCCAGTCTGGATAGCAGCAGGCAGCCACCATCGTAGGTTTGTGACAACATTCACAGACCACAAGAAAGCCCATTAAGTGGTGGAAAAGCTAAGGAGAGTCGGAGTCAAGGCAGCATGAGAGCTGTCTTTGAAGAGCATCTGTACTAGAAAGGGCTCCTTGGGAGGAAGCGCAGCGTACGGAGAAGCCCTGTGCAAGCGTCCTTTACCTGAGGAGCTGCTGAGCTGCCTCTTGTTTTCTTTGAGTTGAAGCTCCAAGTTCTTTACTTTGAGCTCAAGCTTCACCTTATCAGACTCTAGAGTCTGAACGACTGAATGCAAGGACTTGGCAGAGGCGTTTTCTCCCCTGAGCACTGTGACCTGAAACACAGTTGTTTGGCTTAGGCTCGGACTTTGAACAAAAGGAGGCGGAGTGAAAGCTCTTGAGCCCTGGGTTGTACTCTACCTCATTTCTCAGTTTTTCCAGCTCGGCATCCTTTTCTGTGAGTAAGGCACTAGTTATACTGATGGATTTCTGCAAGGAAGCTTTTTCTTCATCTGCGTCTTTTATGAACTTGGATTCTCTAAAAGATCAAAGAGTTAAAAGTTCCACAAATCAACCGAAAGAGCGGTTGATGTACAACTGTTCTAGAACAAACACATAATTAACGTTAGTTAATGTAAAAAAAAAAGTGTAACAGGGAAGTTTTATAGGGAGTTAAGGCCATTATGCTCACAAAATTTTACTTACTGTGAGGGGAGAAAAAGTGTACCTATGCATAGACATGCCAGAATCTGCATATGATTGTATCCATTTGAACTTAAAGAAACAAGTTAATAAATTTGGAAGAGGTAGAATTAAAAAGAAAAAAACGGTTGTACCCTCCCCAAAATTCTACCAAAATCTAAACCCGAGTTGAATTTTGTTAATTCTTGAATAAATGATTACCAAGCAATACTAACAATTAAAATACACACATGCAAAGCAGTTATACAGATGTCATGCAGAGCAGCTTTATGCTGGACATATCAATTGGTTCTCACTAATTTCAGTAACTTTTAGCAAGTTCCAAGAATGGGTATTTAAGATGTTATGGGCCAAAACAGTAGCAAAGATTATTATTATTACTCATTGCTTTCCAGCCATAGATTCTGAAGAGGACATTAAATAAGCTCATAGAAATTAATGGTAATTACATAAAGGCTAGAACAGAAAATGTTAAAATGGTTTTCTCAGGTGCAGAATGAAAGCATGGGAGCCTGGAAGGAGAAATTCAGAGTGCCTGGTTTATGTTCTTGGCTTGACTCAGCACTTGATTATCAGCAGAGGGAGGGGGCGAGACCTTTAATGAGAGGGTCAGGGGAGTGGGAAGAGAAGGGGAAAGATGAGGAAAGAACAGGGAGGGACACCAGGACACAGTGAAAAGAGCCCAAAGGGCAGGCTAGCATGTGTTACATATGTGTACCTACTTAAAGTTGTTGGGGGTTTTTGTTTTTATTTTTGAGAGTCTCACTTTGTCACTCAGGCTGGAGTGCAGTGGTGCAATCTCAGCTCACTGCAACCTCCACCTCCTGGGGTTCAAGAGATTCTCCTGTCTCAGCCGCCCAAGTAGCTGGGATTACAGGCATGCACCACCATGCCTGGCTAATTTTTGTATTTTTAGTAAAGATGGGGTTTCACCATGTTGGCCAGACTGGTCTCAAACTCCTGACCTCAAGTGATCCGCCCGCCTCAGCCTCCCAAAGTACTGTTTGGGGAGTAGCTGGGATTACAGGTGCACACCACCACACCCAGCTAATTTTTATATTTTAGTAGAGATGGTTTTACCACGTTAGCCAGGATGGTCTCGAGTTCCTGACCTCAGGTGATCCTCCCACCTTGGCCTCCCAAAGTGCTGGGATTACAGGCATGAGCTACTGCACCTGGCCATACTTAAAGTTTTCTTATAAAAACTACATGTATTCAAGAAAAGGCTGAGAAACTGTCACATATAGAAGAGACGAAGGAGATATGACAACTAACTGCCAGATCCTAGTTTGGATGCTGGAACACAAAAGGACATTAGTGAGAAAACTGGTGAGATCTGAATGAAGTCTCTTGTTTCAGCTGAGAGTATGGTGTTCATGGTAATTTCTTAATTTTGATATGTGTGCCAGGGCTGTGTATGCTGTTCAATTAGGGGCAGCTGGGGGAAGGTCTATGAGAACTAGATGCACTACTTTTGCAACGCTTCTGGAAATCTAAAATTATTTTTAAATAAAAAGTTTTTTAAATGACATGCAGTGTGAAACATGGGAGGAAAATGACAAAAATACTTTAGGAAAAACAAAACTAGAGAAAAATTTCTTAGGTTAGGCCACAGGCCATACAACCTACGACATTGCATTAGCACAGGCAATAATCAGTGAGCCATCATGACCTTAACAAGAAGCCAAATCACACCTGGCTCTATTCCAACTAACTGGGAAATGCAGAGGATGTACTGCTTGTCTGTTTTGGAACCAACTGGAGGAATAGGAAACTGAGGCCCAGGTTAGAAACGGCAGAATGTATGTCTGGTTAGTGAGACCCAAGATATCCGGCATACAAGTTACAGAAATCTCATGATTTATGGCAAATTGAAATTCTACACAAAGATGAAAATTTAAGTGTTGTATTTATCTCATTGTGTGGCTTACACTTACACTCCAATGACAAGTAGTAAGAAAAGAATCTGAGACAGAAACTTCTTGAATTAAAAACCCCAGCATTACTCACGCACTGGAAATGGGTAGGCATCAGTGCGGGTAAATTACTAAGCTAGTAACACCTTGTTAGACATAGGCTCTTGCTTAGGTTAAAACAGCAACTTACATGAAAGGAATGTACAGGCACTTTTTACCACCTGGGAAGTAAAAACGTCTGATGTCATCCAAAGAGGCAATAAAGCCTGGGTTTCAGTCAGGTACGGTGTCTCATGCCTGTCATCCCAGTACTCCGGGAGGCCAAAGCAGGAGGATCACTTGAGCCAGGAGTTCGAGACCAGCCTGGTTGACACAGTGAGACCCCTGTCTCTACAAAAACTTTTTTAAAAAATTAGCTAGGCATGGCAGCGCATGCTTGCTGTCCCAGCTACTAGGGAAGATGAAGTGGGAGGATCGCTTGAGCCCAGGAGCTTGAGGCTGTAGTGAGCTGTGATTGTGCCACTGTACTCCAGCCTGGGTGACAGAGCAAGACCCCATCTAAAACAAAAAAGCAAAAAAAAAAAAACTCGGGTCTCTTATGTTTCTAGTAAATGCACTTGGTAGTTGATTCTGTTATAAAAATGATATTCAGAGCTTCACTTGCTATAAATCCAACTCAAATTTGAAAATTGTAATTTTAAATGTTTTTACTAAAAAAAGAGGATTTGGGGATTGTCAAGAGATTTAGATTTTCCTAAAATCAGGACTCCAGTTGGCCAAGATCCCACAGATGCTTAGTGCTGGGGAGGGATAAACAAATGTACAGCTGGCAGAAGGAAAAAGGGACAGGTGTCCTTTTCTGGGGCCACCAAACAGACTCTGCTCATCATCACATACACATACAACCTCTCAGCCCCCTGCTTTCTAAGGAGATGGCTGCCAGAATGCTTCCTATACAAGTTACTGACACGTGCATGATTAAGAAAGAAATCTGACTTGTGATTTATACACCAAATGACAGGATAAGTTGCCTCTGGCAGCTCATCTTTGTGACCCGTCATCATTGCTAGCTTCTTAAGCCATCTCGAAGGCTCAATTCCACTGTGCAGACCACCAGGAGGGGCTAAATTAAACCACTGTTAATGCCAACGTTACTTATGTCTGAGTCACAAACTGTATTAAGCCATTAGCTGGAATGACTTGATATTACAAAAAAAATCAAGAAGGGAAAACAAACATAATATGAAAGAAGGGATAGAGGGACCAGAAATTTTTCTCTCCCCATCTCCCAGGGGAATATTTTATCCAGATTCTTTCCTTACTACTTACATAAGAAATAAATTCCAGTAATGAAGCAAATACCTTAAAGTGTTACTGGGCAAGCTTTAAAAATGCAAAATAACAAGAACCAAATATTAGAATCATGAAGAGAAATGCAATACAGTAAGGAGACTAAATTTGCACTGAAGTTCTTTGCTGTATATAGATATAAAAAGGAAATTGTGTGTGTGTGTGTGTGTGTGTGTGTGTGTGTGTATACTGCTGAGAATATTTTACAAAACAAAAGCAAGACACAGAGGGACAAAGGCAGCCAAAAAATATATACAACAATTTGGTTTGCTAAAAATATATGAAATTTATTTATTATAACGTGGATAGACTTTCTTTAGTCTTACCATTAAAGACACACAGATATAGCAAAGGAAGCAAGAGTAGGAAAGGGAAAAGAGAGGGGTGAAATGAGCATTGGTAAGTAGCGCAAGCTCGGAGACAGTCAGACAGTTAGCAACCCACAGTGAGCCGGATGAACTGAAGTTGCACGGGACCTCCTCAGAATTTGGGGGCTTTATGGTCAAACCAGTTTTTACTCCTGACAAATCCTGCATTGGCACCGATAGGATGAATTCTGACTCCAAAAATCCATGCCTCACGCTTTGGTTTGGAGCCCCTTCTTTGACACTAAAATGTCTCCCCTGGAGAAGGGAGCGAAACCAAACCAGCTCCCAAATCTGCATCTGGCTTCAGTTTGATCCTACAGTTGGGAGTAAATTCTGCCCTTGAAAATCACGATCATCTGGCTGAAGTGATTATGTAACTGTCTTAACTATGTATGTTTAATGGTCACTTCTGAATTCAAGTGTTGACTAAGCTCTCAGTTCTTGCATGACCAACTACACTTAAAATACTTCACAATGTAAGTATTTGGAAGGCTTTCTCAATTAACAGTATATCAAGTTCTTTTTAGTACTCAATGCTTGGTACATTTATTTAACCATTACACACATAGACCTACATATGAATCCTTTATCAAACTGACTTTTACAAGGAATTTAAGGGTCCCAACTATTAGCTAAAATAAATTTACATTCAAGTTTCTAAAATAGAAATAACTTTCCATAAGGGTTAATTAACAAACAAAGAACACTTCTACATATGATAAACTAGGAGTGAAATTTTCACTCCCAGAAAAGTCATCTTTATATTTTCTGATGAAAATTAAGAGTGATTTTTCAAGACACATTGTCCTAAACAATGAAGACATAAAACAGGAACAGAGAGAAGTAAGAGAGAGAACTTCACAGTCCCCAAATTTGTTTCATCTTTTTTTTTTTTTTGAGACAGAGTTTTGCTCTTGTTGCCCAGGCTGGAGTGCAATGGTGCGATCTCGGCTCACCGCAACCTGCCTCCTGGGTTCAAGTGATTCTCCTGCCCTCAGCCCCCTGTGTAGCTGGGATTACAGGCACCTGCCACCACGCCTGGCTAATTTTGTATTTTTAGTAGAGACGGGGTTTCACCAAGTTGGCCAGGCTGGTCTCAAACTCCTGACTTCGGTGATCTATCTGCCTCGGCCTCCCAAAGTGCTGGGATTACAGGCATAAGCCACCATGCCCAGCCATGTTCCATTTTTCTTTCTTTTTTTTTTTTGAGACAGAGTCTCGCTCTGTCACCCAAGCTGGAGTGCAGTGGTGTGATCTTGGCTCACTGAAACCTTCGCCTCACTGGTTCAAGCAATTCTCCTGCCTCAGCCTCCCGAGTAGCTGAGACTACAGGCAAGTGCCACCTCATCCAGCGAATTTTTTGTATTTTTAGTATAGACGGTGTTTTACCATGTTGGCCAGGATGGTCTCGATTTCCTGACCTTGTGATCCACCCGCCTCAGAATCCCAAAGTGTTGCGATTACAGGCGTGAGCCACCGCGCCTGGTCCATGTTTCATCTTTTTAAGCCACGAAAAAGTCCCATGCCTAACCATAGTTTGAAAGGCATGTAATTTAGTTAAAGTTACATGATAAAGACTTCATCATTAAGCATGTCTTCTCTTTTTTAAAAAGATCTATGTAAGTAATAAATAAATAAAAACTTAAAGATTCACCGAGAGGAGAACCAGCATAAAAATCTGATGACCTGGGTCTTCAGCCTGCACTTGTCCTTTATTAGTCCTGAGTCCTGGGATAACATGCCTAACTTCTCGAGCTTTACTTTCATTGTTTTATTTCTTTATTTTAATTTAGAGACAGACTCTTGCTATGTTGCCCAGGCTAGAGGGCAGCAGCTATTCTCAGGCATGATCCTAGTACACTACGGCACTGAATAACGGCTCAAGCGATCCTCTCGCCTTAGCCTCCTAAGTAGCTGGGACTACAGGCATGTGCCACCATGCCTGGCTAATTTCATCCTTTAAAAATGCAAGCTCCACCACATAGTTCAATGGGTTGTTTTGAGATTAGATTAATTTGTGAATTATGAAGTGCTATTTAAATGTGGGGTATACCAGTTTTTTTGTTGTTGTTTGTTTTTGTTTTTAATGAAGACATTGTCTTGCTATGTTGCCCAGGCTGGTCTCGAACTCTTGTGCTCAAGTGATCCTCCCTCCTTGGCCTCCCAAAGTGCTGGGATTACAGGCATGAACCACAGTGTCCAACCATAGCTCCCTTGCCAGAATGCCACAGGAACGAGCCCTGTAGTCCCAGCTACTCAGGAGACTGAGGCAGGAGAATTGCTTGAACCTGGGAGGTGGAAGTTGCAGTGAGCTGTGATTGTGCCATTGCACTCCAGCCTGGGCAACAAGAATGAAACTCCATCTAAAAAAAAAAAAATTAAAAAATAAAAGAGCAAAGACTTATCAGGGGCAATGGCAGTGGTGAAACACACATGCATTCTGAGTATAAACACCACCTTAGTTAATTTCACTACGTATTTCTTAATTTAAATAAAGGAAAGGCAGCCTTGGCAAAACAGTGAGACCTTGTCTCTATAAAACATTAAGAAAAAGAATTAGCCAGGTGTGGCCATGCATGGGTGTAGTACCAGCTACTTGGGAGACTGAGAGGTGGGAAGTTAATTGAGCCCAGGAGATGGAGGCTGCAGTGGGCCATGACTGAGCTGCTGCACTCCAACTGGGGCCACAGAGAGAGGCCATTTCTCAAAAAAAAAATTAAAAAAATTAAAAAAAAAGTAAATGCATCCCTGGACCAAGGCCTGATGTCCCTTAGAGTGTGGCTTATGCAATCCAAATAGCTAAATCTAAATAAATAAATAAAGCCCTCCACTCCTAAGCAACTGCCATGCTGGCAGAAGAGACACTGCTGCATAAAACACACACCTCAGTAGGCGGATGGGAAAACCTCCTCTTCCCTGACGAGTGGGAATAAAATACTTCACAGGACCATGGAGAAATTATTGGTTTTGCTATTCATTAAGGTCTGTTTTTTAGTTTTGTTTCTAAGAAGAAAAAAGCACATCACTGTTGCTGCACCCATTCTGCAGCAGCCACTGCACAGGCTGTGGTTCTCAGCAGTAGCACCCCAAACCTGCTTGGCACCATGTAAAGCACAGACATTCTCTAAACAAAACTGCACATTTTAAAACAGAAGACAAAGGCTTATCAGCTTATAGAAGCATCAAGCTTCTACATAATTATTTCTGTGGGCCATGTTCTTCCTTACTGAAAAGTACTGAAAAAATTCTACTAGTTTTTAATTTGAATACCATTTGACTACTATGGGAGAATAATAAGTAACAAAGCCTTTTTAAAGAAAATAGAAACACTTAAAATGATATTACCCATTATTAATGAACATTAAAATTATTTATTTATTTTTGAGACAAAGTCTCACTCTGTCACCCAGGCTGGAGTGCAATGGCGCAATCTTGGCTCACTGCAACCTCCGGCTCACTGTAACCTCTGGCTCACTGTAACGTCCGCCTCCTGGCCTCAAGCGATTCTCCTGCCTCAGCCTCCCAAGTAGCTGGAACTACAGGTACGTGCCACCACGCCCAGCTAATTTTTTGTATTTTTAGTAGATACGGGGTTTCACAGTGTTAGCCAGGATGGTCTTGATCTCCTGACCTCATGATCTGCTCGCCCTGGCCTCCCAAAGTGCTGGGATTACAGGCCTGAGCCACCGCGCCCAGCCTAACATTTTTATGTAATTGTAATCGGTATTTATATCCGGATCAATAACTACATGTAAGATTATAGTATTTTTAGTTACTGAAACTAGGAGGTAACAGTGGTATACATGAGACAATCTGATTTTAGATCACCTCTGAATAAAAGCAACTCAGCATGGCTTAACATAAAATTATTTTTGTTTTAGTGATAGTGAAACTTTTGCAAATGGATTTTCTTTTTCTTTTTCTTTTTT
This sequence comes from Leontopithecus rosalia, assembly GCA_028533165.1. Taxonomy (NCBI): domain Eukaryota; kingdom Metazoa; phylum Chordata; class Mammalia; order Primates; family Cebidae; genus Leontopithecus; species Leontopithecus rosalia. The sequence continues at coordinate 9,425,649 of CM052656.1, read as the reverse complement.
TGAGAGGGAGTCTTGCACATTATCCAAACTGATGTGCAGTGGCGCTATCTCGGCTCAGTGCGACATCTGCCTCCCAGGTACAAGTGATTCTCCTGCCTCAGCCTCCTGAGTAGCTGAGATTACAGGTGCCTGCCACCATGCCTGGCTAATTTTTTGTATTTTTAGTAGAGACGAGGTTTCACTATGTTGGTCAGGCTGGTCTCGAACTACTGACCTTGTGATCCACCCGCCTCAGCCTCCCAAAGTGCTGGGATTACAGGCGTAAGCCACCATGCCTGGCCCAGCAAATGGATTTTCATAATTTGTCAATTACAAATACCAAACTATCACAATGGCATTTTCTGAATACAAGGAGGTCACTTGTTTTCTACTACAAGTTACCATGTATATCACGTTCTGACATCTTATTAAACACACACACACAACAATTAACAGAAAGCTTACCTTTTTTTCATTTCTAACAACTGATTATTGAGCACAGATCTTTCTTCTTCCAGCTAGGAAAAAAACACAAAAAAAGTTCAGTTCATAACCAGGCCACAGAGAGGCATATTTTTCATTTGACATGTCATCCCCTAGGCTCCAGGATAGCTAAAGCCACTGGCTTTCCTCACCACCAATGAAGAGAAACAAGTGGTCACCCTATCACAGGATGTACAGTTATTTATTTATTTTTTTTTTAAATTTTTATTGCATTTTAGGTTTTGGGGTACATGTGCAGAACATGCAAGATAGTTGCATAGGTACACACGTGGCAGTGTGTTTTGCTGCCTTCTGCCCCCTCACCCATATTTGGCATTTCTCCCCATGCCATCCCTCCCCTGCTCCCCCCCCCGCTGTCCCTCCCCTATTTCCCCCAATAGACC